>BSQZ01000110.1:480000-505000 GCA_033239005.1 Lamellibrachia satsuma
AACTCATCCCATGAAAACGCGTTATTTTTAACCTAAAACGCTACGATTAATTAGTCTTCCAATAACTCCCATAAAGTGATCTCCGTATACGACATAAAACGTATTTTATTTGGTCTCCCAATAAATTATTTTTGAGAAACATAAGATATAAAAGATTGATACATTAACACGTGTTTTGTGAATAGTATTTTTAACCAACCGATATGTTATTACTACTAAGGAAAATCAGTGTCGCGATGTCCCGTAAAAAAACAGCCGTTCAGATAATCGATTAACATAGTTGTACAATCCCTTTACGTTGTCGAAGGAAGCGTTCAAGATTCTCAGCATTAACAGAAGCAACGTTACTGATTGTTAGGTGGAGTATGGACAAGTTTACGAAACTTTACAATGAAAATAAACTAAACGTGAGACGTTCATAAACAACCAGATGGAATATGGAATACCCAGTGAGCTGCAAGTTTGTATGGTGGACGGATTTCCTTTTTCCTGATAATTTTTCCTGGTTTGATCATTTCCGGAGTTACTTACTTCTAAGCCCTTTTAATTATATGGAAATAATAGAGAACGTATGCAAGATAAAATATAGGAATACAATATCGACAAATATTATTTAAAAATAACATATAATTTTATCTTAATTTGGTTCTTGCCTGATGGTATTCTTGGCATTATTTAGTTTTTGAAATTTAAATGCACTTTATCACATCATGTATCGGAAGCTAAAGTAACTTTTATATTCTTTTTTCCGTAGATTAAGCCGTGTTATTCATAATGTAATTTAAACAAATAAAGTCATTATTACAAACCCAAAAAGGCTTTTGTTGGCCCAACGACCGTGAGGAATAGCGCTTTTACGCGTTGTAGGATGGTGTCAATTGTGACGACAAATGACACCAGAGTGAGCCACCGTTGCAATTTACTCGACTTTGTTTCCGTCAGTCATTTTCCGTCAATGTCATCAAGCTGGTATATGAGGTTTAATAACTGTAATCTCCCTAACACTGACATTCAACATGCAGCTATGTGATAGTCCGAGTGTCGTACGTGGATGTGCATTAACGTTGATGACAGTAGATGGAAATCCAAAATTGTAACCATACGCAATGACTTACTAGCAAGGTGGACGGATCGAAAACGAATCTGTCCGACAGGTGGCGCGAAGGAGCCTTATAAATGGGGCTTTTGCTGTGTGGGAAAGGGAGGGGGAGATGGAGATAGGGACAAGAAGAAGAATGTTTTATTTGACCCATCATACATTTCACATAATGCATGTAATATTATATCTATGTTGAAATATAATTTTAAATAATGCAGGTGTATATGGTTGCAAGTAAACACGGTACATATTAATGTAAAGAAACAAATAGGGTCAGGAGACTTATTAAACTTTAAGACATTGATAGTCACTAAAGAGAAACCAAGTTAAAATTAAATTAAATCAGTTGGTCAAACACATATAATTCTTCCGAGAAGATAAGAGAAAAAAATTAAATAAAAAATAAGCCATAATAAGTTGTTGTGATAACACAAAATAGCGTTTTAATTTATTTAAAGTACAAATATTTTAGAACATGCGTTTGAAAAAAGTTTAGTATGCCTTTCCCAGTTCACATTTGTATCTATAATTAAACATAAGCAATTAAATTCCTTAACTTGTTCAATATTTATATTATCTATCTTCAACATTTGTATTTGCCCTTTGGAATGTCATATATTTAGATTGTTTAATGTTGAAGATAGATAATATAAATGATGTTTATAAATTGGAATTACCTTATCAATTTTTTATTTATCAGGGAATACTCCTGTGGTTAATACTTGTTTTGTTAATAATGTTAAAGATTTAGTTATTACAGTTTCAATTAATTTTAGTAGTTCGGTGGGACAACCATCAAATCCACTACTACTTTTCTTGGATAGATTATTTATTATTGTCTTTACAGTATATTCTTCAATTTTTTTAAATGTAAAAACAGAGTTTACTTTTTTGTTTAGATAATACGAATGATCATGGAAGCCTTTGTATTTAATGTTGTTTGCCAGATGAGTCCCTATATTAGTAAAACATGTATTAAATTTGTTTGCAATTCCCAATTTTTATGTCAAATTTGAAATGATTAAAACGCGTTTCAAAATATGATTGCTTTGCTATGCGAAAGCTCCTTTTAGACAGGCAGATGGAGAGGGAGAGAGGGTGAGGGGAAGGAGTATGGAGAGATGGAGAGAGGAGAGGAAGAGGGGAGGGGGAGAGGGAAAGAGGGATAGAGAGAGGGGGGAGAGAGTAGATACACCCCCTTTAGGTTCATTCAACCACGTCTCCCGGTGACTCGCTGTCCATACATCAACGCCCTTAGCTTCACTTGCTGTTCAAAAATACGTACTCCTTAGCTTCATTCAACCATGTCTCCCCGGTGACTCGCTGTCAAGACATACACCCCCCTTAGTTTCATTCACCCACGTTTCCCGGTGACTCGCTGTCCAGACATACACCCCCCTTAGCTTCATTCAACCATGTCTCCCCGGTGACTCGCTGTCCAGACATACACCCCCTTAGTTTCATTCACCCACGTCTCCCGGTGACTCGCTGTCCAGACATACACCCCTTTAGCTTCATTCAACCATGTCTCCCGGTGACTCGCTGTCCAGACATACACCCCCCTTAGCTTCATTCGACCATGTCTCCCCGGTGACTCGCTGTCCAGACATACACCCCCTTAGCTTCATTCAACCATGTCTCCCCGGTGACTCGCTGTCCAGACATACACCCCCCTTAGCTTCATTCAACCATGTCTCCCCGGTGACTCGCTGTCCAGACATACACCCCCCTTAGCTTCATTCAACCACGTCTCCCGGTGACTCGCTGTCCAGACATACACCCCCTTAGCTTCATTCAACCATGTCTCCCCGGTGACTCGCTGTCCAGACATACACCCCCCTTAGCTTCATTCAACCATGTCTCCCCGGTGACTCCCTGTCCAGACATACACCCCCCTTAGTTTCATTCACCCACGTCTCCCGGTGACTCGCCGTTCAGACATACACCCCCCTTAGTTTCATTCACCCACGTCTCCCGGTGACTCGCTGTCCAGACATACACCGCCCTTAGCTTCATTCACCCACATCTCCCGGTGACTCGCCGTTCAGACATACACCCCCCTTAGCTTCATTCAACCATGTATCCCCGGTGACTCGCTGTCCAGACATACACCCCCCTTAGCTTCATTCAACCATGTCTCCCCGGTGACTCGCTGTCCAGACATACACCCCCCTTAGCTTCATTCAACCATGTCTCCCCGGTGACTCGCTGTCCAGACATACACCCCCTTAGCTTCATTCAACCAGGTCTCCCGGTGACTGGCTGTCCCGATGTATACCCCAGAGCTTCATTTAACCCTGTACCAGAACAGAATCACACAGAATATCATTCTTCCTGAGAACTATCATGAACTGGAATAATCTTCAAACTGGACCCCACATTGGAGACTAATGGCGGGGTTTTTTTTGGGGGGGATTGGGCGTTGGCCACTCCTTTGGCTTTTGATTTTTGTGCGTGTAACCTGTTGCGCCACTGCATGGTAGCATGGTAAACTAATGGGTGACTAGACTTTCCCCTTTCGCCTCCCCCTTTGTGATACGCCACGGTTGGATACATATAGATCTCTTCTGGCAGGGCGAGAGTGAGTGAGTGAGAGAGAGAGAAAGAGAGAGAGAGAGAGAGGAGGGTGTGAGATGGGGGATGGAGAGAGAGGGGGGGAGGGAGAGTGAGAGAGAGAGAAGAGAGAGAGAGAGAGGGTGGAGTGAGAGAGAGCGAGAGAGAGAGAGAGAGAGAGAGAGAGAGAGAGAGAGAGAGAGAGAGAGAGGAGGGTGTGAGATGGGGGATGGAGAGAGGGGGGAGGGAGAGTGAGAGAGAGAGATGAGAGAGAGAGAGGGTGGAGTGAGAGAGAGCGAGAGAGAGAGAGAGAGAGAGAGAAAGAGAGAGAGAGAGAGAGAGAGAGGAGGGTGTGAGATGGGGGATGGAGAGAGAGGGGGAGGGAGAGTGAGTGAGAGAGAGAGAGAGAGAGAGAGGGTGGAGGAGAGAGAGCGAGAGAGAGAGAGAGAGAGAAAGAGAGAGAGAGAGAGAGGAGGGTGTGAGATGGGGGATGGAGAGAGGGGGGAGGGAGAGTGAGAGAGAGAGATGAGAGAGAGAGAGGGTGGAGTGAGAGAGAGCGAGAGAGCGAGAGAGAGAGAGAGAGAGAGAGAGAAAGAGAGAGAGAGAGGATGGTGTGAGATGGGGGATGGAGAGAGAGGGGGGAGGGAGAGTGAGAGAGAGAGAGATGAGAGAGAGAGAGGGTGGAGTGAGAGAGAGCGAGAGAGAGCGAGAGAGAGAGAGAGAGAGAGAGAGAGAAGGATGCAGAGTATGACAGAGAGGAACAAAGACACTACACAGGAAGAGTGAACACGTGACGTGTTCAGTGGAACCAATACCGCAGGTCTCTACATCCTTCCAGACCTAGAACCGTCACAACACTAGTTATCACAGCACTAGTTATCACAGCACTAGTTATCAGTAACAACGTCACACATTCGTGGTCAATTTCTAAACACAGATGTATCTAATGTAGTCATCTTGCCAGTTTTACATTTACAAGAAAACACGGTAAATGTGTAAATCGGCTAGTGAAAAGCACCATTATGTAGGTCCAAATAATCCACCAGGTGGAGTAGCAGTATCTGGAACCGTGGCAGACCGTAGCGTGAATAAAATTAATAGTCACCGTGAACTGAGTACCATAGGGTACCGCGAAACCTGGAAGAGTGACTGCACTAGAAGGATCTATTAAACATGACATACAGGCCGTTATGTTTAATGCCCCAGGGTATGCATCTTTACAAATTCAGACCACAACGAATCCATCGCCATTAGTTGATTGCTATCATGGCTATTAAGCGATGACCGATTAGAATCAATCGTCAAAGTAGCAACGGTCGTTGGCATAACAATACATTTTTATTCACGGTGCAGTCAGGTGAATTTTGTTAATCAGACAGACGGGTTGCCGTTCATCAGACGGCAGTGTAGTTCGTTGGAAACCATCACACGGCCTGACAAATATGCAGGCTCTTTATCGCTTTCGTCGTATTGGGGGTGTATTCCTACCTGGACAGAATATGTGATGTTCCAGCCAGCCAATAAAGGCAGAGTGGTAGTGCATATGGACATGGGAGAATACTTGAACAGATGAAATGTGGTACGGTAACTTAAACCTGTGTGTTGAACACTACCACAGTAAGTAGAGTGTCAGACTTTCAAGTTAGTGGTCCAATGTTTCTTGTTGCTATTGGATGCTTGAGCAAACTCTTTCACCTCTCACTTATGTAAAAAAAATGCCTGGCACTTCTCGACTGATTGGTTAACCTGGTATTATAATGCAGTGGCATTGTATGCAGGATTGAATGTCAATTCACACTTACTGGAAGGAGCTTCCGCGCTCGGGACCAATGTATCACTCCCCGTCTCTTTGGCCCGTCGTTGTCGTTGTGGTGACAGTGGCGGGGTGAGTTCGCGGTGAATCATTAGATTATCAAAACAAATCTGCAGATATGATTATTCCTTTGTAAATGACACACGATACGTTCCAGTTGGTCATAGACACTAGTACAAAAAGTCATACCTATCGAACTACATTAGAAACGGAACACTTAAATTATGGTATTGTAATTAAATCTAGTTACATCCACAGCATTGTCGCTAAACACCAGGCCGAGACTCGGTACCACTAAACACCAGGCCGAGACTCGGTACCACTAATAATAATGATAATAAAATATTTATTATTACATTAAGACAATACATGCAATGAATATGTACATAAAACTTTAGAGCCATGACACCAGCTCGTCACCGGTTAAAAAAGAAGTGTTACTATGTATATTTTGTAATAATGAAGACATATCCTCTCCACTGTACGCTACTGAATTATGACATTTCTCACACTTGCTAGCAAAGAGCTTAGCTTTATTTTTTATCCCATGCTACATCATCAACCAGGTTGGCTAAAATAGTATTTTTCTTGGTGACTTTATATTTTATATAAAAATATATATGCATACATACATACATACATACATACATACAAATAATACCCAAATTGAGCTAACAGCAAAGTAGGTATTATTTGTCAACCTTTTCGACCAACGTGACACGGACTACGCTTGTGTGCGCAACTTGATACAAAACATAACATGTATAACAAGAGTTGACTGTGTGTGTATATATATATATATATATATATATATATATATATATATATATATATATATATATATATATATATATATATATATATATATATATATATATATATATATATATGTGTGTGTGTGTATATATATATATATATGTGTGTGTGTGTGTATATATATATATATATATATATATAATCAAATCTAATAACAAGTGTATATATATATATATATATATATATATATATATATATATATATATATATATATATATATATATATATATATATATATATATATATATATATATATATATATATATATATATATATATACATATCGAGTCTAATAACACTTTCCTTAAAACTTCCCGCGCTCACAATCATGTCATTTCCAAGTTCGATTGAGTGAGTGTCGCAGGAAGTGGGAGATTGGAGGTTGACCTCAACAATTGGAGGGAGGTGGGAGGTGGGAGGTGGAAGTGTAAAGACACGAAGCCCGGCACGCGTGAAGCTGAATAAGATGTGACAACCCCTACAATTAAATTAATCATCGCCTTTGCCCCGTCGCCAGCGTGCCTTATTCTTGGGCGTTAACGAGAAATGACAACATAAGTTTAAATGGCAAACGGCAGCTTGCCTTCGACGATACGAAGTGACAGACGAGACAGCTAAATAGGGCAGTGCGCCCTGCCCCAAGTCATTACACACCGAAAGTGGGTCGTTCTCTATAGATAGCGAGGTTAATCTCGGGGAGAGTTTCCTGGAAGCATACCGAGCTGCCTTCCCAGGCATCGTATCCGCACCGCAAAGACGACGTTTAATGTTGACAAAGCACAACGACGTTTCTGTGACCGTGAACCGGGTTGCTGTTTTATCAGTAGCCTATGTGCCAAAAGTACCAGATCCAAGGATAGAATCTTGACGGTCGTTACTATTCGCCAAAAAGAGGTTAATTATAGCTTTCATACATTTATTCAGTGAGACATACTGGGTCACGTTGACATTTAGGGGCTGGGAAAAGTGGTAGGGTTTGAGTAGGCAAACAAACAACAACGCCATAAATTGTTTTCTATCTGGCTGTTGCTGTATAGGCGAAGATCTCGCTCATGATAATCGTACGCATTTTCATGAAACGTGAAACCTTACAAAAACGCCATAAACAGAGCATTAAACACGTCTTTCATATCTGTATACATTCTTTTATGTATATCACTAAAGTTACCTGACAATAACCATGTAAAAGTGTGAAATGGTTACCTTTTGTCAGAATGCATGTGCTTGTCAAAATTTTTATATAACCGGATGTTATTAAAAGCGAGATTACTAAACGGGATTCTCGTAGATCAATATAAGGTCACGCTAAGAATTGCCGTCTGCTGGCCATAGGGCTACATAATTAATCATCCCCCTATAAACTCCTAAATTACTAACGGATGTGTTATTTATGTCTGTGCGTTTGACCATGTGATCCAAAGGCAACATCACGTGCACAGTGTGGCGGCTAATTGTGAAATGTTTTCTATGTCACCGATAAAAGTACTCATAAGTAATTATCTTGAGCACATTTCTTCAGTTTCTTGACGCCCATGTGAAACGGTTAGTGCGTATCGGTTTTAAAACTTAAGTTATTAGTTCCGTAGCCATTTGGCTACGGAAAGCCCAAATCGGCGAGTTGAAAAATTACGCCCTCGACCTATACCCCTAGACCAAGAGTGGGGCGGACGACTATGCCTAGGGTTTGAGCAGTTCTAAATTTATAGGTAATGCTAGAGGCATATTTATGCTTAGTGTGAATCGGTATTTGTGGTGTTAATTGTTGATGTTTGGTTGCTATACTCATTTATGATAACGTAAATATTTTGCTATATTTCAGATATTGTATATTCACGTAGAATGATATATTTATGGTGTCAGTTTCATGGTACGTGGTCTGTCAGGTCTTAGTGCAGGTCTCCATCGATCAATCAACATTTTATTCACAATCGTTGTGTATTATAACTATATTCTTATGTTCATGGTTTGATCCTAATCTCTCTCTCTCTCTCTCTCTCTCTCACTCTCTCTCTCTCTCTCTCTCTCTCTCTCTCCCTCTCTCTCTCTCTCTCTCTCTCTGTCTCCTCTCCCTCTAATTTGTACATGAAGAAAGTTATTTGACAGCTCTTGATTCTAAAAAAATCAATTTTTAATATTGAATTTATATAAGGATATTGACAATATTATTAGAATATCATTAAATCGTGTTCAAGGGGACACTTATAATCGAAACATAGTCCGTGATTAAAACCTATCACGGAAATATAATTGCGTTATAATAATTAAGCAATTATACAATGCATTCTTGGCCCAGTGACCTGGATACTCAGTAGTACAATGAACTGTTAGCCTAGCGACACGGATGTTCTATAGTGTAATGTGTCGGTGGCCCAGTGGCCTGGATGCTTAGTATTACAATGTCCTGGATGCTCAGTAGTGCACTGTTCTGGTGGCCTTGTGTCCTGGATGCTCTGTAGTGCACTGTTCTGGTTGCCTTATGTCCTGGATGTTCAGTAGTGCACTGTTCTGGTTGCCTTGTGTCCTGGATGCTCAGTAGTGCACTGTTCTGGTTGCCTTGTGTCCTGGATGCTCAGTAGTGCACTGTCCTAGTGGCCCGACGTCCTTGATGCTCAGTAGTGCATTGTTCTGGTGGCATTGTGTCCTGGATGCTCAGTAATGCACTGTCCTGGTGGTCCTGTGTCCTGGATGCTCAGTAATGCACTGTTCTGGTGGCCTTGTCTCCTGGATGCTCAGTAGTGCACTGTCATGGTAGCCCTGTGTCCTGGAAGCTCAGTAGTGCAATGTCTTGGTGGTCCTGTGTCATGGTTGCTCAGTAGTGCACTGTCCTGGTGGCACTGGGACTGGATGATCAGTGGCACAATGCATTGGTTGTCCAGTGACACGGACACTTAGTAGTACAGTTTCTGAATATGTGTGTGTGTGTGTGTGTGTGTGTGTGTGTGTGTGTGTGTGTGTGTGTGTGTGTGTGTGTGTGTGTGTGTGTGTGTGTGTGTGTGTGTGTGTGTGTGTGTGTGTGTGTGTGTGTGTGTGTGTGTGTGTGTGTGTGTGTGTGTGTGTGTGTGTGTGTGTGTGTGTGTGTGTGTGTGTGTGTGTGTGTGTGTGTGTGTGTGTGTGTGTGTGCGTGTGTGTGTGTGTGTGTGTTTGCTGCGACATTTTCCGCATAGGCATGTCGTCAAAATCCATCGTGCCACAGTGCTTCAGTGTCCCGTGTGGTCATTATTGGTAATTGTATCGCTTGATGTTAAGTGGTGTCTTTGTTACGTCAGACCCCCGGAACAGTCACGAACTTGAAGTGAATTTTTCAATACAGCGCTAATGAAACTGTGCTTATTAATTCGATAAAAGAGCATTGTTTAATATGCTCTGACATTTGATGGTGTCAGCGGTTATAATGTTATCTGATCTAGTGCGACCACATGACAATGTTCATATTTCCCTTGTGTCGCTCACCAGAAACCGAACGAGTATTCCTGCGGCGGGACACACTTAGACTGTTAATAATAACTGTTGTTTATTTCCGGCGCACGAAATTATTTATTGGCCGCAAAGAAAAGCTCAGGCTGGTTCGTGTCGTGATACAAAGGCCCACTGGCGACGGATGCGCCTGGTGTGTACAGTAATGACACCAGGTCACCGTGCTGTGTATTAGTGGTAGTGCACCAACTACTTAATCCAACGTAGTGGAGCGGTTCTTGGTACCTGACGAGAATGTTGTGGCGTCTAAATCCCAAATGATGTTATGTATATACTTTCATACTCTAGTGCTGTACCAAGTAATTTCACGTTTGTCCGTCAATGCCATTACAAGGTGCCACATTGAAGACCATGAGGTACTATGTTTTCCAATTGAAACAGACGTTACGACGCTAAACCAAATTACGATTCTGGTTTCTAAAAACAGACGTTGTACATTTCGTCCTGGTGAAAATCCAGCTATCATGTATCATGTATCATGTATCATGTATCATGTGTCATGTATCATGTAACTGTCTTTGTTTTCAATTATTAAAATGTCCTTAATAATAAATGACTTGCTTGAGGACGAGCCGAGTGTACAATGACGGTTTGTCGTCTTGTCTTAGAATCTGTTCACGAAACGCAAACGTATCTAGTAACTAGTTATTTAGCTTAGGTGAAATCGTCGGGCGAACTATATTAAATTATTATGTTAAAATTCAGCGGCCAACTATGGTCCGGATGTATATATATACTGTAGCATAAGGCTATTAACGCTTTCGCAAGTTACCCGATCTAACAGTCAAAGTCAACTATCTCGATGATGTTAGCTCTCTTTCATTAACCCAACTGCGATGATCAATTGAGGGAAGGTTTAACAGACGTATATAAGTACGACTGTCGTTATTCTTGCGCTGTTATTGCGTCCAGATGTGCACCGTCTGATACCGTCTGGTACCGTCTGGTACCGTCTGGTACGACAACAAACGCACTAACAATACGAAGAACCAATGACAATGACAAGAGCCACAAGATAAATGACAGCGGAGACAACGATGACAAAGACAGAACAATTGAGATTGAGATACTTCTTTGGCATCAATCTATCTATCTCGATAGGTAACGCGTCTCGCATTGGGTGACAGTCGATATTTCCAAACGCCTAAGTAAAACTCCGAGAACGAAGATTGAAGGCAATGTGACGTTGCCTTCGCTATTGAAAGAAACGATCGCCGAAGAAGTGCTAATCAGGGAAGCCAAACACGGAGAGGCTGGTTCACGAAACAAGACAGTGGTTCAACATTTCATAGGGGGTGGGTAATATATCTGAAACACAGGCAACAGTGGAAAACCATAACATAAGGGCAAGGAACTCATACCATGTCAAATGTACTACTCTGGTTTCCTGTGGACTCCACCGTTGAGGCCGAAAGGGGGATCCTGAAGGATGGGCAGGATCTTCACAAACTTCCTCCACGCTTATGCACTGGCGGGCAAACTCCAGTGGTACAAACCTCCGCATCACGAGACAGAAGAAGTCAGTATTATGTTAGTTATGCATACACGCAACCCCTTGCCTAGGCGCGTATCTCACACTGAATAAATACAACAACAATCGAGGCAAAATATTCTGATGCAAATTCTGATAACACTTTCCAATATCACGATAATAATTACGTTATCCTTTTTCCGTTGCGGGCTTCTCGAGGAAGTTGATTACCGTCGGTCCCACCCGACCTTCTACCGCACTCGTGCCGATCTCGATCACCTACAAGCCATCTCGTCTTAAGTACGTCCGGTGATTTTCGAGACGCCCGCAAGACCAAATGGGAAATCGAATCTGTCTTGCTATCCGGTAGACGGCCTTCCCAAGTTACAAGGCGCATTAGAGTAAGATAAACCGCGCCACAAAGTAGGTCATTTGTGGCAACGTTAAAGCTTCCGACTTAATTCAGTTAACCCATCGCGAATCAGGTTCAAATGAACCGTCGCAAGAGATTCAGAAACCCAGAAAATAAAGACGTAGTAACTATAGAAAGAATGGCTGCCGACAGACATGGATGGCGTCGGTTGCTGTCTGTCTAGTGTGTCTGACGGCACGGGGAGGTAGTAAGTAAGTAAGTGAGTAAGTAAGTAAGTGAGTAAGTAAGTGAGCAAGTAAGTAAGTAAGTAAGTAAGTAAGTAAGTAAGTGTGTAAGTAAGTTAGTAAGTAAGTGAGTAAGTAAGTAAGTAAGTAAGTAAGTGAGTGAGTGTGTAAGTAAGTAAGTGTGTAAGTAAGAAAGTAAGTTTGTAAGTAAGTAAGTAAGTGTGTGTAAGTAAGTTAGTAAGTAAGCATGCAAGGAAGTAAGTAATAAGTAAGTAAGTAAGTAAGTAAGTAAGTGTGTGTGTGTAAGTAAGTTAGTAAGTAAGCAAGCAAGTAAGTAATAAGTAATAAGTAAGTAAGTAAGTAAGTAAGTGTGTGTGTAAGTAAGTTAGTAAGTAAGCAAGCAAGTAAGTAATAAGTAATAAGTAAGTAAGTAAGTAAGTGTGTGTGTAAGTAAGTAAGTAAGCAAGCAAGTAAGTAATAAGTAAGTAAGTAAGTAAGTAAGTGTGTGTGTGTAAGCAAGTGGCAAGAAGGCAAGTAAGTAATAAGTAATAAGTAAGTAAGTAAGTAAGTGTGTGTGTGTGTGTGTGTGTGTGTGTGTGTGTGTGTGTGTGTGTGTGTGTGTGTGTAAGTAAGTTAGTAAGTAAGTAAGTAAGTGTGTGTGTAAGTAAGTTAGTAAGTAAGCAAGCAAGTAAGTAATAAGTAATAAGTAAGTAAGTAAGTAAGTAAGTAAGTAAGTGTGTGTGTAAGTAAGTTAGTAAGTAAGCAAGCAAGTAAGTAATAAGTAAGTAAGTAAGTAAGTAAGTAAGTAAGAATCGGGTTTGCTACACCATGGATGTGAGACTCTGAACGATAAGCGGAACAACTGATCGACTTCCCATGAATAAGGCCAGAGAAGCATGTTTCAAGCTAAGGCCTGTATGGAAAACAACTACATACTCTAGAAGAACGAAGTTGAGGCTATATCTGAGTTGCGTTCTGTGCACTCGGCTATACGAGTCAGTAGGACGGCGTATGACTGAAACTTATTTGAGACAAATTTCAACCTCCCATACAAAATGCCTTCGAAATATCATGCGAACATTCTGGCCATAAAAGATCTCCAACAAAGAACTTCTTAAATTAACTAAACAAATTAACAGAGATGACTTGCTCACCACAAGAAGAAAGAGGTGGATCGGCCACATTTTACGAAAGGATGACGACAATATAACCAAAATCGCCTAACACGAAGACGACCCATAACAAGGGTCGTCCTGTTTTACGTTTTTATATATGTGCATACGTGTCAAGTCTCCCGGAATCGCCGGGAGACTCCCGGAAATGCATCAAATACCCCGGTCTCCCGCACGGGAGAACAAATCTCCCGGATTTCTAATGAAACAAAACAATATATCCCTGGTCTTACACACGCCCACAGCAACATCAGGGGTTATTTCAATAACATTTTGCGCAGACTGGACAACGGATTCATATTGCATCTTTCATGCTGTCAACTTGTTCTATCCTTAAATGGCAGTTCTACTGTCATCTCTTCTCTTTCTTCCAAATACTTTATTATTTTTTCTTACAGCACTTTAGCACGTGCAAACACACGCACGCACGCACGCACGCACGCACACACAGACGCACGCACAGAGCCTATAAACCTTGAAGAGACGGTTGGCTCGTACCCGGCAGAAGAAAAAGAGTAGAACAAATTGTTTTATTCCTTGACAATCAGAGTAGTAAAATGTATTTTCTAATTTTTAGTCCACAAAGAATGTGTCTACTGCCACAATGTTTATATTAACATGTCAGTGTACCATTTAATAGAACATGTGCAATGTATTTGGAACTAGACCTGAAATACTTCAATTTACGCAACATTCTCCGAGACCCCAAGACCCTCCGATTTACTTATAAATATCCTACATTTGTACTTAACATACAACAACCTGAATGAGACTTGTGGAGGGGGACTAAGGCGAAATGCACCTCAGCTGCGGCCAGGCTTCCACACAAGCTGCAGACTGACAGAAGTGGATATGTCTTGTGTCTGCGCCAGTATGCACAAAGAGGACTAAATAAGTAAAGCAAGTGCCTATTAATTTTTCTGATTTTGTTTTGGCATATATATATATATATATATATATATATATATATATATATATATATATATATATATACATATATATATATATATATATATATATATATATATATATATATATATATATATATATATATATATATATATATATATATATATATATATATATATACATATATATATATATATATACATATATATATATACATGTATATATATATATATATATATATATATATATATATATATATATATATATATATATATATATATATATATATATATATATATATATATATATATATATATATATATATATATATATATGGGAAGGTTCGGTAATATGAGCCACTATTTTCACAATTAGCCGTATAACTAGACATTTGCTGTGTTTAAAATTGACGTGAAAGTTATCGTGGTACATTACTGCTATGGGTGTTATTGTACCTGTAAGTTGTTATTGTGCCTGTAAGTTGTTATTTTACCTGTAAGTTATTATTGCACCCGTAACTTGTTTACTTTTTCAATGAGGATGAGGAGAAAAATGTCTCCAAATGGCTCATATTTCATTACGCGTTGGAAATATGAGCATGGCCCGTGGATGCTATGAGTGGTCATATCACCCAAGATGGTCCTAGACACACCAGAGTCATAGCATAACCCAATGCAAGTGTTAGTACTGAACTTGCACGCAAACACGCACTCATTTTATGAATAAATTCAGACACTTGCGGATACAGTTTCCAGAACTGCGATACCTTAATTATGAAAGCCGTTTAATACAGTGTGGTTTGATACTCTAAAGACCAGGAGACTAAGAGGAGACCAAAGAAAACTATTTTTTATAATATTGAATGATTTTGATGATATTGATAGGAATATGTTCTTCAAACCTAAAGAAGGTTCAATAGTTTTCGATATGTTGCATTATATACCCATATAGATATTGTTTTGGTATGGATTTTTTTCTGGCAGAGAGACAAAAGAACTGTCTGTTTATATCCTACACCTCACACACATTTCAGCGTACCTCCCCCGAGGCACTGGTTACCACAGATTCCATTCGACACACCCATGTCAATCGGCCGTCAGCACGTGTAGTATGTTTATTGCGCTACTTTCAACCATAACCAGCCACACAGGCAAACAATTGGGCGTCTTCCTGTGAAATGCATGTGTGCTGTATATCATCCGATTTGGCATAATAAATCGACACGTGATTTTCAACTATAACATTACTTTTTATTCAGATAAAGTAACATAAACAAGCAATTGCCCAATGTGCCCCTGGGTGTCAGGCCTGTAGCCAGGAGGCAAGGCGTGGAGGGGCACCAGCTGTGTAACGAGAGGCATCAAAATAGAACATAATATTCACCCCTGCGTACTACGCATTAACGCACTGCAAGCCCAATATATCAGCTTCATATCAAGGGGGTATTGGGCCATGTCACTTTGGCTTAATTTTTTTCGTATGTAACCTGTTGGGTTACTACATGGTAGCATAGCAAACTAATGGGTTGCTAAGATTTGGCCCCACCTTGACCTCCCCTTTGTGATAGATACGCCACTAATAGCACAATTAAGTTGTAACTGGTTTGTACGCTCTGCGCTAATCAACCAAGTGTCAGCACAGTTCACCCATGTACTTCGTGTAGTGTCATTTAATTAACCACAGGGTATGTGTGTGAGACAGGTTATCCAGGCACTGGGATCAATCTTACTCTAATCATCAGAAGTTACTATTCCATTTGACTATGGTTACACTAAATGATTAACGTGACATTTATACCCCATCATGCAATACTTATATATAATAGACGTTGTTTTGATTGTTAATAACGTTTTCTTTTTGCATTGCGACTCTTGTAAAACTGGTCTACTTGGTCGCTGATAAGATGCAGTTTCGACAAAAGTCTCTGATGTTGGTCCACGTTCTGTCTCTAAGAACGGGTTCCATCGTAAGTGAGACATCTCCCTGTGTTTCGTTTTCCTGGCATCCTCTCAAGGAGAATTTTAGTGTCGAGATGTCGCCTGACTGCTGGGTTTTCAGCGTCGTTCCACACTCTTCTTCTGCCTCCTTTCTCACCCAACGTCTGCCTCCTTTCTCACCCAACGTCTGCCTCCTTTCTCACCCAACGTCTGCATACTTCCTCACCCAACGTCTGCCTCCTTTCTCACCCAACGTCTGCCTCCTTTCTCACCCAACGTTTGCCTCCTTTCTCACCCAACGTCTGCCTCCTTTCTCACCCAACGTCTGCCTCCTTTCTCACCCAACGTCTGCATACTTCCTCACCCAACGTCTGCCTCCTTTCTCACCCAACGTCTGCCTCCTTTCTCACCCAACGTCTGCCTCCTTTCTCACGCAACGTTTGCCTCCTTTCTCACCCAACGTCTGCCTCCTTTCTCACCCAACGTTTGCCTCCTTTCTCACCCAACGTCTGCATACTTCCTCACCCAACGTCTGCCTCCTCTTTCTCTTGTTTGGCCCCGACTGGCTCATGTCGCGTCGTTTGTAGTTTGCTGCAACACACTCGGATGGCCAACAATTTAGACTCGGTTGTTCAATCATTTGAACAACATGGGTTTAGATGACTGGAAAAGTAATGGTCTGATTCTTAATGACATATCTACAGTGGTTCCCTATATATAGTGGTTTCCCTTTTCTCGGCTATGAAGTCCTTTTGCAAATACAGGTGGCTGTGCTATAGCTACAGGGACAGTAGCTCCAGGAGATGGCTGTGCTATAGCCACAGGGACAGTACCTCCAGCACATGACTGTACTATAGCTACAGGGACAGTACCTCCAGGAGATGACTCTACTATAGCTACAGGGACAGTACCTCCAGGAGATGGCTGTGCTACAGC
Organism: Lamellibrachia satsuma; assembly: GCA_033239005.1. Taxonomy (NCBI): domain Eukaryota; kingdom Metazoa; phylum Annelida; class Polychaeta; order Sabellida; family Siboglinidae; genus Lamellibrachia; species Lamellibrachia satsuma. The sequence goes on from BSQZ01000110.1 coordinate 496,778, forward strand.
TACAGGGACAGTACCTCTAGGAGATGGCTGTGCTATAGCTACAGGGACACTACCACCAGGGGATGCCTGTACTATAGCTACAGGGACAGTACCTCCAGCAGATGACTGTACTATAGCTACAGGGACAGTACCTCCAGGAGATGGCTGTGCTATAGCTACAGGGACAGTACCTCCAGGAGATGACTGTATTATAGCTACAGGGACAGTACCTCCTGGAGATGACTGTGCAAATAGCATGTGTAAAAATACAAAATATTCCTAATGTAAGCGACTTAATGTGTAGTATTGTCAGATATGCATGCATATTCCCATAGAAGGTGGATGCCGTCCACACATTTTGGGTGGGACACCTATAAGATGTTACTGTGTAATATATAGCTAAACAACAGGACCAACCAGTTATGTGCTATGGCTAAAAATTTAGGCGTAAAGGCGATAAGGATCAGTAGAGGGATGTAAATGATCAGAATGTATCAGAAGCTACGTAATGTAGATCTATTTAATTTATGATTTATGCAAACCAGCAGCAATCAAGATGTATGGATTTTCCCGATTTATTTGAACCCTTTGTATGAACATGTCATATATATTGCCAGTTGAGGGTTACATATTGTACAGAATCACAGTGTGTCAATACAGCCCGTTACGTTGCATGCATGCTAGCAACATTTGCGTGATTGCTCACGATGAATAAGTTCTGCTTTTACCTTATATTTAAGAAGTCATTCTAATCTAGGAGGAATAAATGCTACTAGTTAGTATATAACGAATTTACATTTCTCATGACCATAGTCCTCCTTACTGGCAATGCCGCTGCTGGATTCCCCTCCTTACTGGCAATGCCGCTGCTGGATTCTCCTCCTTACTGGCAATGCCGCTGCTGGATTCCCCTCCTTACTGGCAATGCCGCTGCTGGATTCCCCTCCTTACTGGCAATGCCGCTGCTGGATTCCCCTTCTTCCGCCTCATGCTCCTCGCCAGGAGCTTCTGCGAGGTTAATATGGAGTAGTCATAAAACGTATAAAAGATATGAACATGGTGAATAATTTTGGATAAGATTCTTTCATTTCACCAAATAAAAATAAGTCATATCTAAGAAAATATTTGAATGAAATGTCTTGTATGAGTGCAGAACAATAAGCGACAACTGAAGGATATTTTGGCGCACTGTGTGATGCTATTAAGATGAAGATGATATGGCATTATTTTGCACGATTATGTTAACTGGACATGTAAGCGCCTAAACGGTGCGGTATTTTGGTGGACTTCATTGACCTTATTAATTCAGCTTACCACACTGTTGTTGTCATTGTTTTCGCCGTGGTCATTCTCGCCACATATACATAAGGGGGCAATATAAGAAATATGTATATGTATATGTATATGTGAAGTAAAATTATGGTTTTAAACAATTATTTGTAAACTAAATGACACCGTGAAATTAACAGATGGTGGAATCCTACCTAACGACCGTTAAGAACATTTCATAACTGCAACCAATTTTTCCACATGTGGACTTACAGTTCAAAATTAAAACCCCTGCGGAAATAAAGCCCCGTTAGACAAGCTTATTTCCAATGTTTCATTGTGGCAGCTATATATTTGTCATTTGCCTTTAAGAAATGATAACACACGTTAATCATATTTTCAATTCAGGACCTGAAGGGACATGCTTTGAAGAGGAATATGTATGTGGATCTTCGATGGCTAATGGTTGTCGTTACAACACTTGACATTCAAAATGTTCTGTTCAAAATTGATAGAATGATAAAAACATTCAAACCTTCATTAGGACCAATGACGATATTTCCAGTGTCTTTCCAGCGAGGGACCCAACAGTTCTTTGTTCCATTCCCAGACGAAGCTTGGCTGGTTTTGCCACTTGCAAAGTCTCTTCTGGCTGTCTGTAGTATTCTCTATGAATACGTATGTCATGGCCAAGAAATGTTGCTAACATGTCCATTTAATTTTCCTTGAGATTGAGAATCTGGTATAGCGTCGCAATCTGCTTCTGCAATTGCATTCCCTGAAATTCTCGTGTTGTTTCGCTCCACAGGCAGTGCTCTCCTCACGCAAGGAATCGGATGCCCGGATGTCACCTAGTGAGCCAAAGTGTGATCTTGTAGAAACGTAGCTGTTTTTGCTGGGATTCCAACTTGTGCCCTAACTTCAAGAAGAAGGTCAATCCACGTTTTCATTTCTGCTGTGAACAAGACTGGGACTGTTTGCCCACGTTTTTCAACAAACTCTAACCTGGTTACCACTCTGCATAGTTCTTGTTCGACATTTGACAGGGACTTTACAACAACATCCTGGCGTCCTACTGTACGTTTCTCGGTGAGGTCGGACACCGTCATTGTCGAGGCTTCTCCCTGACGCCGTCGATTGAAGAACAAAACTGACGTCAGGGTAGTGCTGTTCAACGTGTCATAGGCCTGCATCTTGCTGTTGGTATCAATGCTGTCTTCTTACATTAGTCCCACATGCTTCCTTCCAGTTTCTTTCAAGTAGCTTGTAAGCTTAACCACATCCTCTGTAAGTGGCAATACCTTTGTTTTGCTTCGTTTATTCTCGAACAATATTACCAGTGCATATGATGAGATCTCCTCTGTTCATTTCATTTCGCAGAGCTGGTGAAATGCCTCTGCCCTCTTCTCAAGATCTTCATCGCATATTTCCAGAGCTTCATCTTTGAGAATCAATGCACAGTTTTTGACAGAATGGCCAATTTTCAGTGCAAGTGATGGCGTACGGTATCTGTGTGCGGTCTCGCTGAAACCAGAAATGCTCTTCGCAGCACTGATAACCTTTCTAAACTTGGTTGGGTCGATTAATGACCCAAGATCGGCACCCTAACGGTTTCTGGCGTAGCTCTAAAAGTAGACACCCCATTTCACTGATTTTTGCCCGAATATAATCGTGCTGCTCAATGTTAAGGCTCACCTTAAGGTACTCTTTCCTTGGCAGCTGCTTTCAAGAGCATCGTTCTTTGTCGCACGTGATACGGCGTCTTGCTTCAGAGAACTCAACACGCTATTCAAGGCCTCATTGGCTCCCTTTGGGGTGGCAAGAGTAATGTGCATGACTGCGCATACAGTTTCCGCTTCCTGTTTCTGCCATCAGCATCCACTGCGGGATGCAACTGACACGTGTGCTTCCACAGATGCTTTCGCACCAGATTCGTGTAGCAATACTAGCACGGCCCATACTCTTCTGGCGAACAGGAAGCCTTTGTTCTGTACGAAACTATTATGGCTCCAACCCCACTCTTCAACACTTCACAGTTACGTTTGTGATTACCAGATTACCAAGATTGCGAATCTTCGTCAGCTTTCCTCGCCTGCTCTTCCTGTCTTTGTCAGACAGTGCTTGTGCAACTTCTGCCTGGTCTTGGTGCATAGTTTCCAAATGCCGTGGCAGTTTCAACTCTGGTTTTTCACAATAGACACAGTATTATATTTTTGTCCAATGAACGATAATTATCCGAATTGCTAGTGACCATGACAGTTATGCCAGCCACTGCGCCATCAGTACTAGTTGCACATTGTATTGTTTCATTGTGGTCGTTACCTGTCAGGTAACTGTTGCATTGTACCATCTAAGGCAGGATACATCGATGATGTTTCTTCAGAGTTGTGTGAGTCACAAAAGAACAAAAGCGTCCTCTGCTTCCTCTGAATCTGATGAACCAATTTCATTGTTTGGATCATACTGATTTCCGCTGTCAGTATGATCCAAATTAGATCATTAGATTCTGTATCTGCATCTACAGTTGTGGGAAGGCAATGAAAGACGGTGACCATATCATAAGAAAGGTATAATATATACGCCAGAACGAATAGAGAGGAGAGCAACTAAAATGATTCCAGAACTGAGATACCTTAGCTATGAATAACGCCTAAAAGAATGTGGTTTAACAACCCTAGAGACAAGGAGGTTAATAGGCGATCAGAAGTCTTAAAGATATTGAATGGGTATGAAAATATTGATAGAAATATGTCGTTCTCAAATAAGAAAGGTAACAAAACTAGAAAACACGAAATAACGTTACTGAAGGAACATAATAGATTAGATATTGGAAAGTACTCATTCTCACAGAGGACAATACATTAATGGAGCAGATTACCTATTGATTGTGTAAATGCTAGCAGCGTGAATGTTTAGAAACAAAACTTTCCATCTGGGCTTTTTGTTTGGATAGCAAACTTGCTAAATGTTGTTGTTAAATATAATTAGATCATTAATGATTAATTAGCTGGACTAAAAAACGATTCAGATTCATTAGTCATGGAAGGAACCTACCGCCACTGTTTCACTTTAAATGGGAAAAGTATCGGAAGACACAGTTGTCTTTCTCTTCTCTGCACCCTCCATGCTCTGCTGTGATGAGTTCCCCACTGTATTCTAGTAGAAATGCCCCTTTGGGAAAATACCTTTTCACCCTAATGCCCCGTCCTTAAATAAAACAAAATGAAATATGAGGGTGTACACTTGAAAAGTAAATGTTTTGTACAGCTATCGTATCACAACTTCGTCTGCACGCAGGACATTTTTTATATTGGCAGAATTTAAATCATATACGACATCTCTCAGAAGCTTCACTCATTGTTATGCTTTTATAAGATGAGATGAATTTATTAATCTATCACCATGACCTTTCAGATAAATGTAGATTACGTGGTTAAAAACAATATAATTATGGGAAATATTCGTTCTTTAGAGGCTGCTTGGCTTTGATTCGGGTAATCGTTTCCTTCTCTGCAGATTATGCAGATGAACTGAAAAGAACAGTTGGCAGCATACATTATTTAAACTAGATATGCAGATGGGATACCTAGAGATGAACAAAGGCCAGCAGTACAAATCAACCAGAAAAGGTGAGTCCACAATGGAGTCCTGAAGCTGGGTTTAAATGCATGTGCTTAAATGAAGGAACGTAGTAAAATAAGACTAAAATAAAATAAGTTAATTAAACATTATGATAGATGATATTGTCCCTCACATAAAAATGGTGGCATTCAAAATTATTTAGTGTCTACGTGCATGGCAAGGAGATAACTATTTTGTGAATATCATGTCATGTGAGAATAAAATAGACACAACTTTTGGAGGTATTATTTCATCCACAAATCCTTCAAGATCATCATCAGTATGTGAAATACACCATTCTTTAGCAATTTTGTCTGGGGGCATACGTACGTACGTACGTACATACATATGTGGGGCTGGGGAACATGTATCACACGGTTCAAGCAGCATAATGCTAATTATTCCAGTAAGCGATAGGGATCTGGTAGTGTACAATTTATAAAAAAACATTAATCGTGACGTCACGTGTAACACATGTTCCCAAGATCGCGATCGAGCCCTGGATTTCTTTGGTGAGTTTTATTAATTGGATTTCAACCGTTTATTTGGCTTTAAGTAGCATTCGACACGTAGCAATATTCAAAAGATTTGTTGCGGAAAATTGTGGCAATTCCAGTTATACTGGCCATTCGATGTTCATCTTTCCATTAGCCCCGATTTGTACGACAACTACCGTCGATTCTGATGCGCATTTTGTGACACCTAGCGACTTCGAGGGCTGTGTGCAATGGAAGATGGGTTTCAAAAGACAGAATGTCAAGAAATCTGCAATTCCTTCGATCTCATTCAGGCCGCGTGCGTGACCGGGCTGTCAACTCGAGGCGGCCGCCCAGTAACTGTGGCAAGCGATTTCTATAAGTGACGTCACACGGCAGGTAAAATGCAATGCTCTTTCGATGCTGTGTGTTCTTATACGGCATATTTCATTATATCATCATTTGTAAGTGCACCAATCGTTTGTTTTTAATGAACACTGCACATGTAATATCAGGATATGGACACTAACAGATCTGCCACATCATACGTATTTCCCGTATAGAATACGGATATATTTATATGTATATTAAAATATATATGAAAGATTAACAGAAGCAGAGTAGACAATAAAATAATATAAAGTAGTCACTACTTTGTAAATGCTAATGATTGGGTTCCATGCAAAAAATTGTAGAAACCGTGAAAATAAAAAACAAATTTAATATATACACCACGTCGTATATGGGGGATGCTGTACTAGGTAGAACCACACAAGAAAATGATTTAGTAGTAACATTTATTGCTGACATGAACATTTCAGAGCAATGTGGGATTGCTGCTTCGAAAGGAAATCAAAGTATATGGCTAATAATGAGAAAGAGCTAATTGTACCCCTGTACAAAGCAATAGTTAGACCGCATTTGATGTGTTGCATATAAGCATGGAGGCCATATCGTAAGAAGAACATAGACAAGCTAGAAAGAATACACCGAAGACCAACTAAAATGATTCCAGAATTGAGAGACCTTAGTTATGAAAGCCGCTTATTAGAATGTGGCTTGACAACATTAGAGACAATGAGACAAAATAGAAGTGTTTAAAATAGTGAACGATAATGAGGATGTTGATAGGAATACGTTTTTTCAAACTTAAAGAAGGCAGTAGAACCAGATGACACAAAGCGGCATTAGTTAAGGAGCAGTGTAGGTTGGACATGAGAAAGTACTCTTTCTCACAGAGGGTGATACATGAATTAAACAAATTGTCAAGTGATTGTGTTAATGCTATTAGTGTGAATATGTTTTAAAAAAGAATTGACAGATATCTGATAAGAGCGGGCTATACTTAAATAATAAAATCGTTGGACTCTCGATAATCCAAGGGCTTCCTCCTTGTTAAATCTTGTTTAAAACATAAAAGTCAATTTAAAAATAAAACTGTATTTAATGTATCTTTTAACTGTACGCGATTCCCGGTGTCCCGTAGCGTGGCTGGTAAAGCGTTCGACAGCATAGGGCCAGAGCACGCAAATGCTCGGCGACCGTAACGTTCGAGGTTGACACGTGGAACGTGCAGAAGTAGATCGCCGGCAGAGGGTAGGAAGCGGCGTATTGTATGACGATGCACCATCAAGGCGAGGTACACGGATTTGCTTAAAATGGAGAAATCGTCAAAAAGTGCATATTTTTTTTGTGATCATCACACAAGTATAACATCTAGTGACAAACCCACAGCGACCAAAGAGCAAATACTTTGGATTCTAGGCCGATGGCTGACAAAACATAGCGGATTTTGTTTGATGCAAGTATATTTTGTAGCCTGTCGACACTCGGTCAAATGCTACACGGATTTATGCAAGATTTGAAGACAAAATACGGACTTGAACCAAACAAATGTGGCAAGTCTGTTTTAAACGCCGAACGAGAGCGTCGAATGTGATCACGAACTGTCATCTGGTCAGGCACGTGCGTAGTAAGCCAGAACGAGCTCGCATATCAAATTACAAAGGCTTCCATGGGGTTGATGCCGCACTAAGGAGGGCGTTGCGCACTATTGGTATCCTAAGTTGGTGACATTAACCGGATGATTTGCTAAGACAATCTTCTTATCGTTAATGAAATATTCTTAGACGCTATTTTAAACAACATTGTCAGATGTATGTTAAAATTGTTAATTGAATATGACACAGTTGAGTTATATGCTTGCCCTTGTTAACCGGACTAATGCACACGTTCAGTGTCAATGTCACTGGCAGCATTGTAACATACGTTGTCACTGTAGGAGAATATGTTGACAGCAAAATATGTAATTGAATTTGGGAAGGACTTCAAGACTTTCGAAATGAAATTAATTAATTACATGCTTTGAGTTGGGTACAACATTCAGGGATCAGTTGTAGGACTTATATTGTTCTTAATGTATAACTCATTTAGAAGATGATATCAAAGATAATGAGGTAAACACACCTTTCAAGATGATATAGACAAATTAATCAAATGGTTTTCTCAACGTCCACGTCTTCGTAAATTCGCGTTTACACACTTCACAGTTCGTCAATTACACGGAAAATTTTAAGAACACTTAACACCTGACACTTCATCTTCTGCTGTGAGACACTTGAGTAGTGGAACTAATGTTAATGGCATATTTATATATTCGCAGAAATCTTCTGTCGCTGTTTAAATTGGCTCACATTTTCATCCAGTAAGTAAAATGTGTGACATGGGCCATTTACATGTGCGTGACACGCACACTAGATGCCTTAATAATGATATTGCAGCGGAGTTAGATATACGAGTGACAGATTTCCACAATCAGCTGGGTCGCCAAAACTGGCAGAAAGAGAAAGTGTGGCTGTAAGCGGGAGATGGGAGCTTA
>BSQZ01000110.1:510000-535000 GCA_033239005.1 Lamellibrachia satsuma
GCTACTCCCTCGCACACTCGAGGGAGCGTACGCCTTAGGCCCGAGTACCCGCATAAGCTCTTTGAGCATGGTACCCGAAGCAGTGTGCGACAAAAAGGTAATTGATCTTCTTCGTTCAGGAAATCAGTATGGAGCGTCGTAACACTGCGGTTAGACCGCCGTACTGTCAGTCGAGGGGACGCCTGATGCTGCCGCTTCGAATATTGGGACATTTCGTTCATTCCACTCTGCCTGAGGCACTATAAGGTTCTTACTCTCTGGTGTCTATGCATCGGGAAGTAAAGTGTCCCATGCATGGAGTACATGTGTAGCCGATCGTAGACTCACAGACTCTAACACGTACTTCATTAATTGTGCACAAGGTGTCGCTACAACAGCTGCTACAAACACTTGTTCTGGCAGATATCGGCGCCATTTAAGACGTCCTCATTATTGTTGTGTAGATTTGAAAGTACCATAATATAAGCACATAGTTTCATTATCAAACAACAACAAAACTTGAAAAATATTGTACACAGCGTGTTAAAATCGATATTCACCAAACTGTAACACTAAACGTAACACAAATTATATACGTAACAATAGAAAATAATAATTCATTGCCTTAGTTACTGCATCTATATATAACTACATTTCTCGTGGTGGACAATAATGTCTCATCTTCATTCTTCTGTCGGAATAGTGTACCACCGCCAGGTGTCGTGCCAGATGTCAATAAAAATAGTGCAACATAGAGAATAGAGAGAGAACATTAGGACGGCGACGACGATGAGCAATAAAAACAACACAAATATAATAATAATAATAACATTAATCAGGTGTGCCAGTCATTTGTGAAGAAACTACACCGCCACGTAGCCAGATTAGGACGAAACGGGCTGCAGTACGGGCTGCAGTACGGCTACATTTCAAGCACCCCGCGAATCGGCATTTCTCTGTTCAATCTGCTTCTCACATTGACAGCATATCGGCGGTGTCACAAAACATCATCTTCGTAACTATGCAGAGGTCGGTGTGTCAAATTAACTACTCCCGGAAACGGTTTTCGCAACTGGGATGTTCTTAATCTTCTTCCAGGTTCGTGTCGTACAAATAGTTGCTCCTACCCAAATTGTTTCGTTAACGAACCCATTTTTATTGCTACGCCAGATACCAAGTTCCTGTACATATATTTCTAAAATTAACTTTGTTTAGAAAGCAGGATATAATAAAAGTTATGATGAATGTATAATTTCACAGTAGTTTGAATAAGTTCTTTTATTTTTTATCTTTGACCTATCCAAAAACATATGAAACTTTAACTGGTTACACCCGGTACCAAACTTTATTATGGATTGATGCATAATGAAAATAGTTACTCCAAAATTTACAAATACGTAGATAACAACAATATATATATATATATATATATATATATATATATATATATATATATATATATATATATATATATATATATATATCAATGCTTTCTCATGGGATGTTATCAATAACACATCAAGGGAAACCCATTTAGACGATTGTTCAGCAATTCCCAGACCGCTACTTCCCCTGAGGAATTAAAGATATTATATTCCTGGGAAAATATTTGTCAGACACAAATAACTCATGAAGAACCAGTGCACCGTGATACAAGAGGACAATGACAGCCTTAATGAGGACATTATGTAATGTGCAAATGAACATTCATAAAATATCACTCAGAAATGCTCTGTTGGAAAGGGTTATTTTTATTTTGTTCAAATTCAATTTCTAGTTTGTATGTCCTACAATAATGTGCAGCACGAGCAATTTCAAATCACATTCCCGGAACTGGGTCTGATTCTATGAATGTATAGAAGTTACCCCACATTGTTTTTAGCTTAACATGAATACTAACGTAATAACTGTTGAATAACACTATTATAATTCAATTCCAGCAGTTATTTATATTTCTTTAGGGTCTTCAAACGAACTCGGTGCCTTGGTACCAGGCATTACAGTAGAGGATAGCATTCCTTTCATGCGTTGCCTGCCACTTAGTGAGGTTTCTGATTTAAACAAAGAAATTTCTGAATTTTAATGTGTAGACTGTGCATTTTATCGGAGTAAAATTTGACAGCGATTTTAGAACAGAAAAATGGCCTTTCCCAAGCCAAATGTCAGACATGTTTTGAGAATGGCTCTTCATTGGGGAAAACAACGATTTGTAGCCGATTATACGTACACTGTATTGCACTTCGCAATTCGGAGCAATCGATAACGTCCCGTTGATCTCTGCTCTGTTTCCTAAATATTTCGCTGCGGGCTAGTCTATGCTGTTGTTGTGACATTAAATGCGACAGCCTCGTCGTCTGCGACGATTATTAAATACCGATGCAGTATCGAGTGATCTTTCGTGTAACGTTGCGGAATCGACCGCTCATCGAGTCAACCTCCCTGCACTTGTTTAGCACGCTGTGCTGGACGGACTGATACCGTTGTATTTGTAAAAGCTAGTGGTGACATTCAGTTTGCTTAATTAGCTTTTGATTGATAGCCCGGCTCTCTAACCGCCAATCTACCACGCCGCGCTGTAACATGACTTAAACACGATTGTCAAAGAGCAAATTCCAAAGTTAGCAAGGAAGTCATTATCGAGAGTCCCATAATGCATTTTCTAGGTGCATTAGTGCAGCATTTTCTGTCGTTTGCCGTAATGTTCCCTCTTGTAGCACGTATAGAATCATCGCTAATTAGTTCCAAGCATATATCACCTTCTTGGAGAATACAGTCGAACCTCGCTTTACTGCCACCCCTGTGATGCAATCACCTCTTCATTATGGCCAACCTGGAACAGTCCCAAATGATTTCCATAGCAGTAGAATATAGGCCATTAAGTCCCGTTAATACGGTCACCTCGTTATTCATGTAACTTTGGCCCAGTGTTGAGACTGACCTTAATAAAGAGGTTCCACTCTAATTAATTTGCTATAAGTCCTTTGTATTATTACTTTTATCTCCTTTCTTCTCATATTTCTTCCAACTAACCTAACACAATTTATTCCATTCGAAGCAGAAATCGGGCATTTGTCAGAAACTTTCATTAGCTGCTTTAATGCAACTCCTAATCCCATTATCTGATGGTAGCACCGCCTGCTGTATCCGCCTTTTACATATCCATAAATTAAATAACCTTTGCCATTTGTCAGACAACTTGACCAATTTCAACAAGATTTTTCCACAAAGGACGATGTTCCAGATGCAGGTGTACCGTGAATCTGTTGGCTTATAGGGAGAATTCGTCTACACCCACTTGTAACTTGTATAAATGTCTACCTTCGGTGACCTTTCTAATTATCTTTCTGATTATTGTAACTATGTCCGGCCCTTAATGGTCTGCACCGTACCAGACGGTTCGGTGGACAATTTACCTAAACATTAGGTTAAACATGATTTTAACCGCACCCATGTGAGAATACACATCACAATGACTTGGCTTAACATCAACACTGGCCTTTTGGCTTTTTATTAGCCCATAATAAGAGTGTCCATCCCAACATTTTCGCCTAAACTAGCAAGTTAAAACGGCGATCCGTACTCTCGTCTGCCAATGGAAACGCTTGAAGTATGAAAAGCCTTACTCAGTTGTCCCTATTACGGTTTGTCACGGCCTCCCTCCTGGCACTTTGGAGAGTATAGAAAACACCGTGTCCTTGCTCAGTTGTCCCTATTACGGTGTAATAGGGACATAATAAGAGTGTCCATCCCAACATTTTCGCCTAAACTAGCAAGTTAAAACGGCGATCCGTACTCTCGTCTGCCAATGGAAACGCTTGAAGTATGAAACCTATTACGGTTTGTCACGGCCTCCCTCCTGGCACTTTGGAGAGTATAGAAAACACCGTGTCCTTGCTCAGTTGTCCCTATTACGGTTTGTCACGGCCTCCCTCCTGCCACTTTGGAGAGTATAGAAAACACCGTGTCCTTACTCAGTTGTCCCTATTACGGTTTGTCACGGCGACCCTCCTGCCACTTTGGAGAGTATAGAAAACACCGTGTCCTTACTCAGTTGTCCCTATTACGGTTTGTCACGGCCTCCCTCCTGGCACTTTGGAGAGTATAGAAAACACCGTGTCCTTACTCAGTTGTCCCTATTACGGTTTGTCACGGCCTCCCTCCTGGCACTTTGGAGAGTATAGAAAACACCGTGTCCTTACTCAGTTGTCCCTATTACGGTTTGTCACGGCCTCCCTCCTGGCACTTTGGAGAGTATAGAAAACACCGTGTCCTTACTCAGTTGTCCCTATTACGGTTTGTCACGGCCTCCCTCCTGGCACTTTGGAGAGTATAGAAAACACCGTGTCCTTACTCACTTGTCCCTATTACGGTTTGTCACGGCCTCCCTCCTGCCACTTTGGAGAGTATAGAAAACACCGTGTCCTTACTCAGTTGTCCCTATTACGGTTTGTCACGGCCTCCCTCCTGGCACTTTGGAGAGTATAGAAAACACCGTGTCCTTACTCAGTTGTCCCTATTACGGTTTGTCACGGCCTCCCTCCTGGCACTTTGGAGAGTATAGAAAACACCGTGTCCTTACTCAGTTGTCCCTATTACGGTTTGTCACGGCCTCCCTCCTGGCACTTTGGAGAGTATAGAAAACACCGTGTCCTTACTCAGTTGTCCCTATTACGGTTTGTCACGGCCTCCCTCCTGGCACTTTGGAGAGTATAGAAAACACCGTGTCCTTGCTCGCAGTAATGCAGTATTCGGCATATATTTCAAGAAATTGTGGTTCCATCTTTGGAAAAGAAAAGAAACGATTGATCACAACATCAGTTCTAACGTAGTCATACATATGTCGAGGATTTATTAGAAATAATACATTTACCAGCATTGTTCTTTCGAATTATTTTCAAGCAGCACCAATTCATTACGGCGTAATTATCAGTTAGGATAACTCCTTTCTTAATTATGTCCGAATCCTGACGGACAAAGAGCACACCTTCCTTTCTGGGTACACGTAACGCTCTCTGTATTGCGTAAATATGTACGTATATCACTGATTTGCGAACTTTGAAGCATACTTGTCTATTCCAAGAAAGATCACTGGTCATAATAACAAGTTCCGAATGGCAAGTAGACGAGGAAGTTATTATTTTATCGAGTGTCCAATAATGCTTTACTATATACTTCCTTAGTCAGTTACCAAAGATAATATGTTGTAATCATTCATCTTTTTCTCTAGGTATGAGTATTTTCTTGTGTCCTTACAAACATAGGTATTTCTCTCCTACAGCTCACATTTCTTCCAATTAAACTGAATATTTTAATTAAATTTAATTAACTTAAACAATCTGGCCCTATTCGGAAACATGCAAATCTGCTTTAAAATTATTCTTAAGAACTTTTGTTTGATGGTAATCCCTAATAACATATCACATGTTTCATATTTTATGTTCACGTTTCACGTGTGCTTACGTTCATAAAATGAAATAACCTTTGCCATTTCCAGACATCTTGACTTGTTTAACCTTCCACAGAAAGCGATGTTTCTTCGGACCGCAGGTGGACAAAGAAGCCATTGGCTTATCGAGGGTATTCGTCTGGATCGTCTTGTAATTGTTTTAAAGACCCCCACTCCAAGTGCCCTTTCGAAGGTGAAAGCGTACGTGACTGTGTGAATGTTATATATCTGTTTGGGCAAATGTTGTATAAATATACGATTTTCACTTCATACTGTAGTTACTACTGTTATTGGACATGCCAATGATACCACTGTTTGTGTATTCATCTTCAGCACGTATTCGTTCCGCAGACTCGCAGACCGACGGCCATTTACATCACAGTGGTCGAGGAAATAAAGGTTTCTCCTGCTGACCTATATAAAGTCTTATATTATGATCGCTCACAGGAAATAGTAGTCAGAGTGTTCGTCGGCCGTTTAATCATGTTCTCTCTTTGAGTCATTTACCTTCACGGTGTCGATACACTTATCACCTGGTCTAGGCTGTGTGGGTGCTTGTCCGATTAACTAACCTTAATCACAGTTTTGCGGGGAGCGTATGGCAACGGCGTGGTTTAAGAGCAGTGCGCGACGGTTGGTGGTTTCAAGCAATGGCGCATCTATAGGATCTCGCGAAGGGTGAGGCCAAACATAATTACCCAGTAGTTTACCGTGCTACCACGTAGTGGCGCAACAGGTTACATACGAAAAAAATTAAACCACAGACCCAATGCTCCTCTAAATACGCCACTGGCAGTGTCGTTTAGCAAATTGTTGATTTTTTTCGTGAACATAAACAAACGGGACAACTTGGATAGAGCATATTGGATTTAATATCGTTATCAAACAGAGATTTGCACACAAAAAAATCGTATTATTTTCAAACTAACTTCTGTGTTTTATACGACGTAGTGTATGCATAAATATTTTTTATTCACGGTTTTTACAAGTCTATACATTGTATGCCAAGCATTAGTAGTTACAAAGTAGTGACCAATTTATATTACTTCATTGTCTACTGTACTTTCTTTTTGCACTTTTAATCTTTTTTCATATGTAATTATAAAATACTATTTTATGTATTTGTGTCCACACTCGGGTTTGATGGTATTCAAATAAAGTAATTATTATTATTATTATTATCTCAGCAACCAAATATCTCCGAGCAGGTTATGTGTATATACAAACGTGCAGTATGTATATATGTATATATACAACATGTCTTCTTTGCCCAAACGTGTCTCAGCCGGTTCAGCTCCGGCATAGTCTCTATCCACGCATAGTTCAATTCATAAATCCTCGAAATATTTAATTGTGACAATACGACCAGTTTTAAATGGAAAGTATAACATCCATGGAGAGGACACTATTGTCAGTAGCTGGAATCCTCATACGCAGCATCTGTAGCCACATCGCTTACCTGTGTTTGTCTTCTGATGTGCGTAGTAGGGTCGGTAAGCTTTGCTTGGTCCTGTATGTTTTCCAGCCATTTTTGTACTCTGGCGGTGCCTTCTCTTGCCCTCCATGGTGCCTTCTCTTGCCCTCCACGGTGCCTTCTCTTGCCCTCTTTGGTGCCTTCTCTTGCCCTCCGCGGAGCCTTCTCTTGCCTTCCATGGTGCCTTCTCTTGGCTCCAGGGTGCCTTCTCTTGCCTCCAGTGTGCCTTCTCTTGGCTCCAGGGTGCCTTCTCTTGCACTCCAGGGTGCCTTCTCGTGGCTCCAGGGTGCCTTCTCTTGGCTCCAGGGTGCCTTCTCTTGCCTTCCGCGGTCCCTTCTCTTGTCCTCCATGGTGCATTCTCTTGGCTCCAGGGTGCCTTCTCTTGCCTCTAGGATGCCTTCTCTTGCCTTCCGCGGTCCCTTCTCTTGTCCTCCATGGTGCATTCTCTTGGCTCCAGGGTGCCTTCTCTTGCCTCTAGGATGCCTTCTCTTGGCTCCAGGGTGCCTTCTCTTGCACTCCAGGTTGCCTTCTCTTGCCTCCAGTGTGCCTTCTCTTGCCCTCCATGGTGCATTCGCTTGCACTCCAGGGTGCCTTCTCGTGGCTCCAGGGTGCCTTCGCTTGCCCTCCATGGTGCCTTCTCTTGCCCTCCATGGTGCCTTCTCTTGGCTCCAGGGTGCTTTCTTTTGCCTCCAGGGTGCCTTTTCTTGGCTCCATGGTGCTTTCTCTTGCCCTCCATGTTGCCTTCTCTTGCCCTCCATGGTACCTTCTCTTGCACTCCAGGGTGCCTTCTCGTGGTTCCAGGGTGCCTTCTCTTGCCCTCTATGGTGCCTTCTCTTGTCCTCCATGGCGCCTTCTCTTGCCCCCCTTGGTGCCTTCTCTCGCCCTCCATGGTGCCTTCTCTTGTTTTCCATGGTGCCTTCTCTTGCCCTCCATGGTGCCTTCTCTTGCCCTCCACGGTGCATTCTCTTGCCTCCAGGGTGCATCATGGATTTTTAAATGGTGCTGTGTCGGGTGATGTGGCCAAACCGCTGACATCAATGGCTCTTTCTTTCCAGCAAAGGAATCCGCTGTCTCGTGTATTCGTTCGTTTTGTGCTCCGTGTAAGAAATACGGGGGAGTCTTTTGAAGCATTTAATTCCAAACGTTTGTACGCTTCTCTCTGTCTCTGCTGTCAGAGTCCTCTCGCATCCAAAGAGGACGGTGACTGCTCGGTAGAGCTCAAGCTCGAATTGGAAGCTGATGTATCTGCTCTTCCGGTGTCACGGAGCCATCACCATTGGATGTCTACGAGCGAAATCTGAAATATCTCCACAGCAATGAGTGTGTAGTGCAAGCAAGTCACAGGAGACGCAAGAGCTGGGCTGGTACACGTAGCCAATATGAGAAATGGTTCCCTAATCACCAAGCTAAGCTTGGGCGAAAGAAGCAGAGTTTCTATTCCAGCAAACGTAGAGATACAAGGATGCCAAGTTAAAGAAATAGGAGGAAGGAGATTATCCTGTTGCAGATGAAATAAAGGAAGGATTTCCGTGCATGCAGTGCGGATGATAGAATTATAATATTACGATACGGATTTTATTTTGAAAAAACGGATGTCTGAGGTGTGTAATTTTATGCATCGGGTGGCAGTGGCAGCAGTTACTTCAAAAGGAAAGTATTCGACCACGAAAGAAAAGCAGGAGATATGACAAAATTTAATATGTAACATATGTAACTGAACATGATCCGGATCTGTATTCATGGCAACATGATCCGGATCTGTATTCATGGCAACAGAAAGAAATGAAGTAGTAAATTGTCAGCAATCAATAGCACACATGCACGCACGCTGCGTGGCCACACACACACGTACACGCACGCACACACGCACGCACGCACACAAACATAATATAAGTATGCATAACTTAAGGTGTAAGGAGGGAATCGGTTTATTGATAGTTGTTTTTTTACTTGAAACGCGTTGTTCGTGTCGATAACCATGACCGGTGTTATTTCTACTAGTAATGGCTACATCATGCATTCATGTATAACATTCAGCGGTTACAGAGAAGTTCGTGACAGCCGATTATACATCACTGATATGCGTCCGGCGATTCGCATAAAATGGGCGTTTAATGACGTCATTTACTGCGCAGTCACAACATAGTTACGATAAACCAGCCACCGCAGGGCATTTTGTCTCTGTGCTAACAATACTAGTATTGTCTTTTATATAGCAGGATAAAGCCATTTGGAAGCACTCAGCCGATTATTCTTTCCATGTTTACCATCGGGACGCACCAAGATGGACACAAATAGAAAGTTGCACCGATGATGAATTCCGCAATAATTGTTAGTATCCAAGAAATAGCGTTGCAAAGGCATCACTCGCAAGAGAAACGACTGCTGTTGTTTCATTTGGTTTAATTTAGCTACTTGCGTGTCCATTGATTGTTCGTATAGGACAAGAAATACGTTTCTTTTCTTTCTTTTTTCGCAATTAGCACACGCAATGCCATTTCTATACCTTCAATTATATAAAGTCAATGCAGCGATAAATAACACAAGATATCACGTAATGGGCAGCCGTCTGTAGGCGTGTATACAATTAGATAGAAGTACGATACGTATCGAGTTTATTGTCCAATAAAACATTGGGTAGTTGTCTTCTGCTTGCTGAATATCAGAGGTAAATAGGATAGAAATGTAAACATGGTTAATAAAAGTAATATATACATGAAATAAGTTAACAGAAGTAATAACGGTAAAACATACATGAAAGTAGTCCATACAAAGTAGGAGAGGAAATAGGTTTCTTTTCTTTCTTTTTTTTTGGTCATTAGGAGACGCAATTCCATTTTAGCACCTGCCATTATGCCAAGTCAATCAAACAAGTAGCACACAATATCGTACAAAGATCTGCCGTCAGTAGGCGGTGCTTTTGTTTGCATTGAAGAAGTAGAACAGGAAATAGGTTTATGTTCTTTCTTTTTTGATCATTGGGACATTCAGTGCCATGTTTGCACCTGCCATTATGCAAAATCAATGCAATAAGTGACATAGAACGATCGGTCATCTGTTTGGGTTGAAGTAGGGTTCTTTGTACTTTATTTCCATTACTACATCCAATACCATTTTACACACAGAGTTTTACCAAATCAACGCAATACGTGGCACACGGTACCATGCAAAGGCCGGTTACCAGTAGGTGTATATCCATTTGGATAGATGTGACACGCGTTGTGTGTCTGTTGCAGGCGATATGTTCGTTCTAATCCCGTTGTCGAAACCGTATCCTTTTGGATAGATGTGACACGCGTTGTGTGTCTGTTGCAGGCGATATGTTCGTTCTAATCCCGTTGTCGAAACCGTATCCTTTTGGATAGATGTGACACGCGTTGTGTGTCTGTTGCAGGCGATATGTTCGTTCTAATCCCGTTATCGAAACCGTATCCTTTAAGAAATTACCTGTTTGCAACTCAACCCAAAGCAAGATAAACGGTTCGGTTATCAATGCTGCAGCAATCAATGGAGAGACAAAGGTTTTTCCTACACAAATAGCTTGAAATAGCTCTGGGAGAACATGAACTAAATGGTCACGCACGCCACCGTTATTTTATATATGTGGCTACAGCCTTGGCTATTTTGTGGTTGTTTATTTCGGGTTGTAAAGTTCTTATGTTTTTCCAGGCAATGCGAGTGCGAAAGTTCAACTCTCAGATTACGAAATCGGGTGAAATTATAGCATAAGAAATTATGGCTCTGCACTTTCGTGAGGTTGCGAGTGAGCGTGCGTCCGTGCTTGCGTGCGTGTGTGCGTGCGTAATGGTATGCATGCGCGTCATTTGCTTCAGTAGCTTTCATTATAATGATTCGTTTAGCTATGGTTATTTTGCAAAGTGTTGCTCGGTTTATACTAAAAGGCAATTTTGGTTGGCATCTGACCCGGTCTATTCACAAAGTGCAGACAAAATCGCCGGCAATTTCAGTAACTTCGCCATAACGTTATTGTGTGTAGGACTTACGCCAAATAGACTCATTAATTTATCATAGGCATACGCCAAACTCCCTATGATGAAATCCGTTGATATTAGTGCTATCGCCTTTCGGAACGCGGCTGGCAACGTTTCCAGAACGCGACTTGCGGAGGGCTGCCTGGCAGACATAAAATAATTTATGATTTTTTTGTTTTCAAATTACCTCTTCATAGTTTCCACAGTATCAGCGCACGCGACCGCGTCTGTGGGCTTAGCTCCACTTTGTCGCGGTGTCCTGTCGAAT
This sequence comes from Lamellibrachia satsuma, assembly GCA_033239005.1. NCBI lineage: Eukaryota > Metazoa > Annelida > Polychaeta > Sabellida > Siboglinidae > Lamellibrachia > Lamellibrachia satsuma. The sequence goes on from BSQZ01000110.1 coordinate 521,160, forward strand.
TGCTGCGCGCGGTGCGTTTGTAATGTCGCGCGCGCAGCGCACGCTCCGTTTGTTGTCTGACCCGCGCCTGTAATTAGCATAACTCTTTTCAACGGCGGACGTGTCGCCAATCAGCGAAGTTATGTCTCGCGCGGCTCGCTGATTGGCTGGGCTGTTGCCGGGTGGGCAGACTATCGCGTCGTTGCCTGGACATAAGGGGCTAGCGCGGCAACAGATAAGAGAGAGAGAGAGGTTCGCGTCAAACTCCCGATATCTGAAAAGAAGACGGATCGCACGACACAGCCAGCTACAAGACCCTGCTTCGCAGCGCTCCTAGGTAAGTCTGCTGTTGCAGATATATGTTAGTAAGAAATGTATTCGAAGTGCTCTAACAGTTAGTTACTGCGACCAGTTAGCATTGTACTGTTGTCGATCTTGCGTAAAAATTGTGATAACATGTATCAACTATACCGTTAAACCTGTCTTAAGCGACCACTCAATGGGTGGCCGAAAAGTGGTCTCTTGATAAGTGTGGTCTCTTCCTAATGCAGGTAGTACTTCGTGATATGTGTTGGCTGTGGTCGTTAATGACAGGTGGTCTCTTAATGAGCAGGTTTGACTGTATTTCCAGTAATACTAATAATACATATCTCGTATCTATGCAGATCTGATGTCTTCTTAGCGGTGTAATTTTGCATCAAATTATTGCAAAACAAAATCAGCGTAAAAACCAACTCAGTCAGTTCTCGGCATGGTTGTGGTGTTGTCGTTAGCAGAGGTTGAAGATGTGTAGGCCTACAAACCATATGCCAACATTACACAGACCACAAAAGTGTTACTTACTTAATATGTCATCCGTGGTGTTTTTATAAGTTCATTTCGCGTTCGCGTTTATACTCATAGGGTAACCTGGGGGAAAACGGCCATCTGAGGTAAGACGGCCCCACATCACGTATACAAAATATAAAACTATGGACGTCCTCAAATCTGATGCAATATGATGTTAACATCTATTGGATATCCACCTCGAAAGCTCAGCAACACGATATAGATGTAATTAAATCAGTGTGTTTTTAAACTGTTATATGCGCTGGGATTTCGATTGATGTTGAATTGCATCAGTCGCAGTGCGCTTCCGAACATCGGCGGCTGATGGAACTCGGAGAGCTATTCGTACCGTAAAATACCATAAAACACAATCAGTTGTACAACTAGATGGCCTTTGTGAACGATGTGGTATGTTGCAGTGAACGTTGTTTGAATAAAAAAAAATTATATAAGAATTACATGCAAAGCCGTAATAATTTGGGCCTGGTTTGTAAAGGATTAGGTTAAGTTACTTTAGACCCTTTAACGCGCTGAGCGCGCCCTCCACTTCAGCGCCTCCACACTACGGGTGACTGTCGGGGATATTACTATTGCAATACTATTGCGATACTATTGCAATACTATTGCGATAGTATTGCAATAGTAGAATAGCGAATAGCCAGGAAGGCAGTCACAAGCCATATTAATTAAGAAATTTAACCCACTCGCCAGGGGGGACTAGTAGCCTTAATATGTTACTCATCCCCATGAAAAATCACTGGTCCCCATTTTTGGTGGACATCGTCAAAATGCAACCTTTTTATGTAAATTCGTATGTTGACCTGCAATGCTCCTTAAACATAAATTAACAAATAAAAAATCAATTTCATAATTGACGATGCAACGTATTTATTTTATTCAATTAGTACTAAATGAGATCCCGAGATTCTGGACGTTGTCAACGGCAGCATGACTCGACTCTCGAGTCCTCCACAATGTCACTAGGCATTGTCAGTGAATGAAATCTTCAGGATTTGGGCAACTGCATCTTCATCCATCTCTGACTCATCCGAGCCATCATCAATGTCACTAATGTCGGTGATGATTCCCAGTTGGTCCATCGTCTTGTCCGCCACACTTGACCCTGGGTTGTTCTCTGCTTTCTCTCTTTGATGCCCATTTCATATGGCTTGCAGAACTATTGTGAGCTTTGATACTCTCCAATTTAAATAATGTGGAGCCGACGACAAAACTGCCTGCTTTCTCATACTTGCAGCAGTACTTGCAAAACATTCTCATGCTTAATTCAGTCTCAGTGTTCTTCGCCGTCCCGTCACTCTCCCCACCTTCAACCGTCACGCCGGGCAGCGTCGTCGTCACGCCGGTCAGCTTCGTCGTCACGCCGGTCAGCGTCGTCGTCACACCGGTCAACATCGTCGTCACGCCAGTCAACGGCACCGCCAACGCCAGCGTGAGCGGTAACGTGAGCGGCAACGCCAGCGCCAGCAGACGAACTTTTGTATTCGAGCCATGAGAATTGCTTTAGCCAGTGCGGCTGAAATTCTCGTTTCCTCTCATACGTATCGTACTTTATCATCGGCACTCAGTTTTCTTTTGGGGGGTTGGACCCTTTTTATGAAATTCCACGATTTCGAAAGGAAACTCAAAAGATCGACAGATAAAAATTAGTACTGTTTAGTGTATTATATTTGTACCCGTGTGCATGGATGGTCGACTACGTTGCAACGAGTAGTGGTTGCTCGTTTACGAAATCGGGTATATCGGGAACGAAGATTTAAAACTTTATTTTTCGATACAATGTGTTACGTTTATGTATGTACGCCTAATTCAAATTGCTTGCATTTATATTGTTACAAAACGAGTCGAAAATAGCTACTCGCCCGGGGGACTAGTGCAGGCCAAAGGTTACTCATCCCCAGGAATATCTACTCGCCTCGGGCGAGGGGGCGAGGGGGCCAGCGTTAAGTTCGATCCCTGGCCATAGCTGATGGGTTGCGCCTTGGAGGCAGTTGATTTAAAGTGGTGAATTATTGAATGACGTTGCTTTGGTCGGCGGATTGTTGATTTTAGGTGGATACATGAGTGACCCAAGTAACCATACTGATTTGTTTTGCCAAATGTCGTTAATTCTGATAGTGCAGGAATGTTTGAGGTTCAGTTCACACGGGCAGTGCCACATTTCACACGGGCAGTGCCACATTTGACACGACCACGGGCAAACATGTTTTTTACTTGTATTAGGGGCATTACTGCGCATATAAACACAACACAATATTTTTTTTACTTTTGAATTTCACACAGGCAAATTGTTCAGTGTACTATCAACTATAACTATCGATAGTTAAAGTTAATATCGAAAGTATTGCATCGCCACATTGACTATTGCTGTACGTTGATAGTTTGATATTATGATATAATATATATATATATATATATATATATATATATATATATATATATATATATATATATATATATATATATATATATATATATATATATATATATATATATATATATATATATATATATATATATATATATATATATATATATATATATAGTTATATACACAGCCGCTCTCCATACGATGCCACTGTCCATTTAGCTTAGCTTGTGTTAGATCTACGTCACAGACTGGGATGGGCTGGCAACATCCGGTACGCGAAATAGGCACCCCAGATGACGGATAGATGAGATATTTACAGAAAGCAAGACGCCACGTGGAGTCAATTAACCCTGATATGACGTTTTGTTTTTTCGAATGCTCCGCGTGTGGTTAAACTTGCGATGTCGCAATATATATATCATATATCCAGTAAGTCACTGTCCCAAAATAACAGAAAACTCTCACTCCTTGAGAAAGAACTACTTTTGTGTGGCGAATGTAAGTCACTGTCCCAAAATAACAGAAAACTCTCACTCCTTGAGAAAGACCTACTTTTGTGTGGCGAATGTAAGTCACTGTCCCAACATGACAGAGAACTGTCACTCCTTGAGAAAGAACTACTTTTGTGTGGCGAATGTAAGTCACTGTCCCAAAATAACAGAAAACTCTCACTCTTTGAGAAAGAACTACTTTTGTGTAGCGAATGTAAGTCACTGTCCCAAAATAACAGAGAACTGTCACTACTTGAGAAAGAAGTACTTTTTTTCTAATGTAAGTCATTTTCCCAAAATAACAGAAAACTCTCACTCCTTGAGAAAGAACTACTTTTTTGTGGCGAATGTAAGTCACTGTCCCAAAATAATAGAAAACTCTCACTCTTTGAGAAAGAACTACTTTTGTGTAGCGAATGTAAGTCACTGTCACAAAATAACAGAGAACTGTCACTACTTGAGAAAGAACTACTTTTTTTCTAATGTAAGTCATTTTCCCAAAATAACATAAACATCTCACTCCTTGAGAAAGAACTACATTTTTGTGGAGAATGTAAGTCACTGTCCTAAAATAACAGAGAACTGTCACTCCTTGAGAAATAACTACTTTTTAGTGGTGAATGTAAGTCACCGTCACAAAATAGCAGAGAACTGTCACTCCTTGAGAAAGAACTACTTTTTTCTGGCGAATGTAAGTTACTGTCACAAAATAGCAGAGAACTGTCACTCCTTGAGAAAGAACTACTTTTGTCTGGCGAATGTAAGTTACTGTCACAAACTAACAGGGAACTGTCACTCCTCGAGAAAGAACTAATTTGTTGTTCAAGGTTAACAGAGAAATGTCACTCGTTTTGTGGCGAATGTATTTGCAACTCTGAAGATGCAGTTGTTTTCTTGGATTCATTATGACGGACATTCAAGGACAACAGAAACAGTTAAGCGCCATATAGTGATGTTGTCGTCAGCTACTACGTTGGGTGTTATACACTGTGATCAGGCTACGTCAGAGGTAGTTGTTCACGAAGGAAGTGACAGCGATGTTACGATCGTGATAACGTCTTGCTTCCTGGATTTAATTACTATAAAATGGGCACATTTTAGAGTTATGAATCGTTTTTTGCACAAACATGGTCATTACAACACGGCAACAAAACGTATTATCAAGGGACCATCGTATATATTAAGTTTTAATGTGTGGACAGCAGCGCCACAGCGGTTAGATTATCGCACTCTTGAGTCGAGAGAACCGGGTTAACATCCGCTCGCTGCCGTTTCGAAGTTTCGTCAATTGTGTTGTTCATTCCTCGTTGTCTCAGTTAACTCAGATGCATAAATAAATGTTATACACAGTAGAGAATACATATTAACGAATGGTCTTCGCACAATAATTGCTGCGTGGTTGAATGCTTCCCATGGAAGTCGGTTTTCGTCTATTTCACACAACGACGAAATGGGGTCATATAAGAATGCCATCCAGAAAAAAATTGCGATCTTTTTCCCGCTGACCTGGTACAAAAGACATATCATTCTTCATTCGTGGTGAGTGTCTGTCATAGAGTTACATCATTGATCATTCCCCTACAGACTAGAGCGATAAGCCAGCTCACTGCAGTGAAGCGGCGTGGACCAATGGCCGGTAATTCATTGCACGGCAGAAACAGTTGCATCCACTGCATGACACATAGGGTGGTACTGTTTATAGTGTGAACATAGCAAGTTACAGACATTTGTCTAACATATGTAAGTAAGTAAGTAAGTAAGTAAGTAAGTAAGTAAATTTATTTCCTCCTCACCATCATCATGTACAATATAAGGCAAACAAAAGCAATGAAGATGAGGTGGCTACCAGAGAAGTATAAACTTATCGGGCTAGTAGCCAGTGACGATGACACCAGGAACCAATTAATTTGAAGATTTGTCGTTGTCATTTATTCTTAATGGGGCATGGCTACCATATTGATTAGTCATTTGGGTGAAGGTGGTCCCAGCAGTGGGCAGTTGGGTTGTTCATACTGGAGTGAGCAAGGTGCATTAGTGTTAAACTCTCCAAGACATTTGGAGGTTTGCTGGAGATAGTTGTGGGTCAAAGAATATGGTTATTTCCTGTGTGGCTTACAGCTGTACGAATCGACAGAAGACAGGATCTAACATCTCTTTTCAAAGGTAAAAGTCCTCAATTGTACAAAAATAAAAATAATTTAGTTGACTATCAGCATGAACATGCATTAGTGCCATCAATTTAGAAGCATCAATTACTTAAGTGTGATGAATCCCTTAACAACAAAGTATTTAATAGTCATGTTATTATAGAGACCTAGTACGACACATTTTATACTAACATGTTTAATGTGCAGTGTGTGGCAGTGATCCCACCCATCTTGTATCACACTGTGTTATCGTGAACTGTCCGTCTTTTTATTTCAGGGTATTTACTTTATCTGTTATAATTACTTAATGGTGACTTTGATTACTAATATGTTGGAAGATGGGGAAAGATTGATCTTTTGGGAAGAATGTCCAACAGGGTTTAATGAGATTTTGACCACCTGCAGTCATTAGCTACTACATGTATATAACATTTCAGAAAGTTCAGTTTCGATAATGTTTACTGGTGCTGCTGTTATAGTTAATATGTTATGATATTTGATATACATGGTGCATGGATGGATTGTGCATTTAATAATGTATTAGGTAATTGTAAACAGGATATAGTTGGTGTCCTCTCTCCCTTTGAAGTTATTGATTAATTGCTCTAAGAGGTGGCTGTGAGAGGGTTGATCTTGACTATTCCCTATCACAGACACTAGCTGTGCCTTGAGCAGTGTTCAATACTTTTTAGTAAAAACAGTGCAATGACAGCTAGGCTAATCAGGCAGTGCTTTGGGTATTACATTGTGTGAAATAGACAGTGGTATTGACTGTTGAGTTTATGCTATTAGGGGTTTATACATGTAGAGTACTAGTTTTACATTAATACCTACATGTATGCTAGGGAATTTATGGATAAACATTGATATTATTATATATTAGTACTGAATAACATAACATGTATTTTATAGATAATATTGTGAACAGCACTAACGTGTTGGAACTATGATACTTAATAGATGTTTATATATAATCTTATCTTACACTGGACGCTATGATTATGCAAATAGCTGACTTGTTCTGTTTGTATTTGTACAAGCTCCCTCCTTGATGTGGTACTGAGGTTAGATCAGGGGCCGGTTTCATGTCGCCTAGCGGCTATTAAAGTTTACTTAGCACTAAGATGATTGATGGCTGCTGCATTCACGCGACTCGTACCACGATACGTTCGCTTCCACGAACACTTGAAACATCAGCAGAAATCCTCATTAAGGGTGGTAAAACCGCACAAGGACATTCAGACAACACTACTGAAAGTTAGATCAGTTACTGCATTGAGTGCTGCCATTGAGAAGAGGCCATATCATATTGCAAAGTGATTAGAAACAGATCTGGTGCCAGATATATTAGAACACAAATCTGTGATGTGGCATGGGGAATGCAGACGTTGTTATACTATGTCTGCAGAATAGCTGCGATTTGGCTGCCAAGAAACTGATGGCTGGTATGTCTGCAGAAAACCAGTATAATGACGAACATGACAATGTCTCTGTGGCCACACCTGACTACTTGACAAGATCGCGGAGTACTTTTGACTATATGACTCAGTGCATTATTTGCGAAAAGCCATTTACAAAGCACAAGAGAGCTAGTGTTGTAATGACACAAAGTCGTGGACAGTCATTCAAAAGAAAAGCAGAGGAATTAAATGGCACAGACATGCTTGAGAGAATACAAACTTACATTGGTGCGGCTATTGATCCTGTTGCAGTTGATGTGCGATATAATATGCCATGCATTAATGCCTATATCAACAAATGGTGTAAAGGGCGAACTGCCAACAGTGATATGAAAGGCAGAGACGATACTTTTGTATCTCTCACTTAAGAATTTTATACTCAAACGATTGTCAATAAATGTGTTAGGTGTCTTTCAGCTATAGTGACAGGTATAGGATCCTGCTACAAGACAAGATAAGGGCTTAAAAGGTGGAGATATGTACAGGACAACGCAGCTGAAAAAGCGACAACACACTTCTGGGATAGTTTAACAGTTTGGCCACAGGAGGCTGGAAGTGACTACGTCTATTCCTCAGTCATTACAGTCGGTGATGGTTTCAAAATGATTGAGGAGTTGAAAATCAAGGGCTTGATTGTAATAATGACGCATCAATCGTCCAAGAAGCTGCCAAGCTCTTACACAGAGATTCAAAATCTTGCAAACTTGACCAACCGGCCAAACGTCATGATGGTGACAGTTCCTTCAATATGTCACACACTCAAGCAGCATCTATGAACAGACGTCAAATGTTTAATTTTGCTGCTACTCTACTGTCTGGCAAAGATCTCCCACTAGGGCATGGAGGAAAAGTTTGCTGTAAAGGTGAACTTGAGGAAAAGGCACTTCATCTATCCCAGCAACTTCCAACACCTCTCACTCTAGGAAGTGCATTATACATCTACAGTGAAACACGCAGCCAGAACTGAATCACCCTGTTAAGCCATATGAACGAAGGAATCAGTTATGACACGTTCCTGCGCTGTCTGACATCTATCTGTGAACAAATGATGGAAGAGGAGCTAGAGGAAGGCATATTTCTACACCAGCGATATCAGGATGAAAGTCCATACACTTTGCCATCGACAATGCAGATTGGCATGAAAAGACACCAGATGGGTCTTCCATGCAAAGACATCCAACGTGTATAGTATGACTATGAACAGAAGGTTACCGAATATGTATTGCATCAGATGTTAGATCAGGAAGATGGAACACATGTCAGTGATGTCACGATGACAGAATTGTTTGATCAAAATCAAGCGACGACAGATGTGCTGGACTGCATTGTTGAGAGCACAAAACAAGAAGCCAAGTGTCACCTGACAGCACATCAACAAGATTATAATAGCAAACTTGAAAATGTATGCAGTTCAACATTTACTCGCCCATGAAAAGAAACATTTGGGAACATTCCATGCTTACAACAACAAAGGAAACAAAGCTATCACTGCGTGTGGTCACCCCTTCTCCAATCGAGCCACACTACATTTTGTCTGTGTGAAAGGCGTAAAGCCAGATCATTTGAAAGGATGGCGCCTGCAAATTTGCAACCACAACGTGATCCGTACTTCCATCAAATAAACATGGCATGGCAATTGTGTGTTCCCCGCCTACAAAGATAGTAGAGCTCGAAAGCGACCATTGCCCATGTTGGAATGCCTTCTTCACGAAGCTGACGCCAACAGTGCCAGCCACATGTATTGGATATGGCCCCATGATCTCTTCTGGTCCAACAGATCCTAGCGTGGTACACAAAGGCTTAGAATATGCAGCAAAGTTAGCCAACAAGTTTGGGATGAACCACACAGTAGTCACGGCTGACCAAGCTTTGTGTGAGATTGCCTTTGGGTTACGAGAACAAGCACCCCCTGGTGGTGACACTTACCGGAATCTCATTCCCACGCTAGGAAAGTTTCACCTCGCTGGAAACTACATGAATGCAGTTGGGAAAATAATGAGAAACAGTTATGCTAAAGACATCCTTTTCTGCACGCCTTCTCAGGAAAAGATGGTACAAACTTCATCTACGACATTGGCAAAACCATAATGCTAAAGATTCGCCACCAGTTGGGCTGCAAATCATTAGCTTCATGCGGAGATGACAACAACTCTGAGGTTACAAACGAACTCATAACGGAAGCCAAGAAAGTTGTTATGGCGTTGTGTGGTGGGATGACATTCGCATATCTGGCAGCATTTCGTGCACATCTGTTCATCAGTGGAGGAAAATCCAAGGATTTAAGAGGATTTCCACCGACGGCTGATTCTTTCAAGCAGCATCTGCTAAGATCCCTTTTGGCAACTCTTGTGCAGAAGAAAGCCCTTGTCGCTACTCCCACATTCGGCTGGACAATGGGTGTCACACATTTGGAGCCAATATCCACGATGTTGCCGCGTTTCCCAGAACTAACACAATCTCTTACAAGTTGCAGATGTGTTGTAAGCAAATGCACTCGGAACCGTTCTTGCACTAAATCCCAAGTGCCATATTGTGTTACTTGCAAATGCAAAGGGAAAGAAGTAAAATGTTGACGAGTTGTCTCCATTAGAACTCTTGCTGAAAACAATGGATCTGATGAGAGTGACATAGACGACTGATGACAACGTATAAGAGTTTTTAGTTTTTTTATGCATTATTTGAATAATGCATCTTATCAAAAATTTTCTTATGAAGCATGTCACTATTATTCATTGGTAGATGTTGATTCAGTACTCATTTTTAAGTCATGTTTAGGAGGAACGTGGAAATGGTGCACTGCATGAAAATCAGTCCGATTGGCGTCATGACATGGTCAAACAACAACTAGAGGGGGATATATGTTTGGTTCATGAATATATGGTGTTCAGCATTATTTTATAATTGTTTTGTACTGTTCAACGGATAAATGAATGGAGGTTATTTTTATATATTATCCATGACAATTGAGAGTGTATTAAGGTAAATATGGTACATCTATATGATGTCAACGACGAAACCCATTGTTTTGTCTTTGGCTTCCTCAAAAATAAACATATCAATCGGATATTTATTTTCTTTATTCGTGCTCATCATTCCGGATATTTTGATACCAAATCTAGCTTTGTAGCTCTATTTCTGCTGTGTAAATTCGGAAATACGTATTATGACAACACGGCCACTCCGAGACCCCACAGGCCTGAATGTAAGTCCAATTTTCAGAGTGAAGCCAACTGATCTGAGAGGGTTGCCCTCTGGAATATTATTCAGCAAGGTTTAAAGTTTAATAAAACACAGGGCAACCAAAAATAGCACGGCCTGTCGACAACCATCAAAATTATGACCCGTGCTCCCCGACTATATGTGTCAACTGATAAGGGCTCAGAGGTCTTGTTTTACGAACGGGTGTTCTATTTATGTCTGTGGTGTCAGTACATATAGTTCAATGCCAAATCGCTCGAGTTACAACGCAACACCCTGACAACACGGCTGTCCTCGTAAACTCTCCTAAGATCAAGAGAATCTGATATTTCCGCAGCCTCACTTATTTGTTTGCCATGAATGGCTAGTAGTGATAGCTCAGTGTACTATCGACGATAACTATCGATCGCATTGCATCGTCAAATCGATTACTACAGTACATCCACAGTGTTATGTATTGTTATACTCCACTACATACGAGATAATTTTCCATCTCGTTTAGCTCAAATGTGCGCCACATACTGGGGATGGGCTGTCAGCCTCCGGTACCAGAATCAGATACCCCCGATGACGGATTATATGAGACATTCACAGAAAGCAAGACACAGCGTGGAGTCAACTCCACGAACTAAACCTGATATGGCATCTTTGTTTTTTTTTTCAAATGTTCCGTGTGAGGTTAAACTAGCGATGTCGCAATACATATCATTTATTCGTTCCAAGGATCAAGAAACAGCGGTAGGGAAATGGCGCACTGTGAGACGAAATGTATGTCAACCCTAAACGTAAATGCGTCTTTATATACAAAACACCTTAGGATAAACGATTGTGATTGGTTGATCAAACAAAATATTCATCAGCTGCTACGTAGCAGTGCATGCAAATGTTAATCCGATTAATTAATGCTTAATGTGGCAGAACGATAACGTGTATTAAAAAAAATAGTCACACATGTGGTGGAAGATGTTTTAAGTACACAAAGGTACACTAATTAATCTCCACTAATGAATTTACATCCGTAAGCGATGTTGCTTTTCAAATAGGTTTTTGAACTGTGACGTATGTATAAGCAAGAAAGTGCTTTTAACAAAATACTACCTTTCTGTTTGATATAATAATTTAATTTGTTTGTGGCGAATGTAAGCTGCCGTTCCAAAGTAATAGAGCACTGTCGCTCCTGGGAGAGAACTATGTTTTGTGGCGAATGTATTTGCAACTGTGAAGATGCAGTTGTGTTCTTGGATTCATTATGAAGGACATTCAAAGAAAAGAGAAATAGCTTAGCGCCATATAGTGTTGTTGTTGTCGTCTGCTACTACGTTGGGTGTTACACACTGTGGTCAGGCTACGTCAGAGCTAGTTGTTCACGAACGAGGTGTCAGTAATGTTACGGTGGTGATAACGTCTTGCTTCCTGGACTTAATTAATATACAATGGGCACATTCGACAGTTACGAATCGGTTTGCGAAAAACACTTTTCGACGTTTGGGAAAACAATTTCACTCCACGTTATCTCAGTTAATTCAGCTGTATACATTTAAGTAATACAGACTGTGGTGAATACATTTGAACGCATAGTCTTCGCGCAGTAATTGCTGTGTGACTGAATGCTTCCCATGGAAGTCAAGTTGGTGTTGGACCGAATAGATCGGCTAAGTATAAAGCGCTTTGAGCGATTCCGTGCAATATAAGCTACCTTTACATTAATCTAATTAGACAAACGTTTTCTAGCAGTATAATGAAATGACGTACACATCCCATTTCGTCTATGTCACACAACAACGAAATGGTGTCATATAATAATGCCAGCCAGAAAAAATAGCGATCTTTTCCTCGCTGATACAAATTACAGCTCATTTGTCAGTCGTGGTGTGCGTCAGTACATTGAGTTCAATACCGAATCGCACGGGTGACAACACGACAGCCTGACACCATCCCTCTCCCCGTAAACTCTCCCGAGATCACAAGAATGTAATACTCCCTCAGTTAATGGAAGTTATATTCAGTTACAAGAAAAGGCACTGCATTAGGGCCTAATTACATGATTGCAATTGGAATATCATTTGAATGTTGCCATTGTGAACAGTTGGCGAGTGACGAACTAACGAGTTATCCGTCTATATCAGCGGCTTCGACATGCGAGATGTCAAGGTTACAGAGTAATTACTGCTGGCTGGTGACGTCCGAGACATTCATTAGCGGTCTCCCTCTCACACAGAGCCTCGTTTCCGGTTACAAGCACCCTCCACATCACATCTGTCTCAGTTGACCGGATTACTTTCAAACTGACATTGACCTTGTTCCACATACGTGCTATTGTTTATGTTATTTTCCAGTGAGGTGGTTGGTTATCCTCCAGTTTCAATGATTTATCTTATCTTAATTATCGGGAGAGTTTTATACATTTCGCTCAACAAAGTGATGATGTCAAAGCACTGGAAGCTGGTATCTCGATTGGGCGACTCACACACTGAATTATTTCAAGTAGCTACGCGAACTATATTCTGTAAAACATCGCCTACATGTCTTATAAAATGTTGCGTACTTTTATTAGCTATTCCGTTTGTTTGGCTGTCCCAACGTCCAACGTTGAGATAAGGTTGAGTGTATAATTTGGAATTAAAAACATAGCTAAAATATCTGACATGATATACGCAGAATTATTTAATTAGTGGACGTTATAATACGTTAAACGACATTAACTACAATTGTTTTATAACGTCCTCCTCGTATTGTTTAGCACATCGCGAATCAGGCTCGTTGGTGTTTAAATCTGTAGTGCGTGAATAGTTTAAGTACGATCTAGTGTGTGTATTGTGTGTAAGTATTATGTAGGGTGAATAGTTTAAGCAGTGTTTATTGTGTGAATAGTTTAAGTAATGTGTAGTGTGCGAATAATTTAAGTATTATGTAGCGTGTGAATAGTTTAAGTGTTATGTAGCGTGTGAATAATTCAAGTATTATGCACACTCGGTTTAAAACAAGTGCTAACTTTTGTTAAAATTGCCGAAAGAAAATGTATCGGATCTGATCGCCAGATCGTGCATTGTGGACTGAGAGCAGTGCACGCTGGGACATGGAATGAGTGCTGGTAGATCACGCTCAGCTGCTAGCGTTCTCAGTATATTCTCGTGCTGGCGTTTTATGCCAGCATCAGTTGACAATGGCACGCAACCTGAAGTACACTAGTCCTTGGTGCTTCTTAAAAACATAACGACATATCTACGTCTGGTGCACAGTGATTCCCACTCCAGGTCAGCACACATGGCAGTGACACTTGAAGTTCTCCGATAATCACCAGCGACAGACCGAACTGCGGAAATTGCACTTGTTTAACTTTCTGAATATC
>BSQZ01000110.1:540000-597500 GCA_033239005.1 Lamellibrachia satsuma
TCCTAGATACGCCACTGTCTGATCCTATAAGACGTGTCTACCCAAACCAGCGAAAATTCTTGGTGTGAACACAGGCATTCTTGCGGATATTAAAGGTGCATCCTCAATTCGATTTTTTATAGCCTCATTTCAAATTAATTTTACAAAAAAAAACCTGCCCAATATCCACTGCAACATTCTAGCTCGTATGTTCAACTTTTATGTGTAGATTGAAGTGAACATCGAAATGCTGAAAAACCTTTGGTGAAATGTCGTAACTGTGTCATGTGATCGGCGAGAGGATTGAATTCACGCTCATGATCAGCATTGACCCGCAAAGTGTTTACCGTTTTGGATATCCACTATTTTGCTCCTCACCAGATCTAACGACTGAAGTCAATTCTTCTGATTGTTTGAAGAAGAAAAATAGACAGTTTTTATTAAGCAGACTGCGCACATTGCTTAAGCTAGTCACACACCACACATAATAAACCGGATTCGCGATGGGCTGAATCATTTAACAAGATTGCCATCCAAGGCAAAGACACAAATAGCAAGTAGACAAGGAAGCCATTGGCTTATCAAGAGTCCAACATTTCTAATCTATGTATAATCCGCCTTCCTGAGATATGTATCAACCTTGTTTTTAAACATATTCACACTGCTAGGGTGAGGAAGCAGATTTAATGGTGTGAAGAGAAGTATATTTGTGGATAATAGAAGTAGAAGGGACCAACGACTTTCAGTGTTTCTTCCGAAAGTCACAGACATATTGGGATGAACGAAGCTTCGAAAGGGCAGTAGGTGGACATGAACAGCGGTGGTCTCGATTGACAACCCGACTCTGTAACCGAACAGCTGTCGAGCCCCAAGTGCGTACGCCATTCCCATCCGGGACGCATTGTAATCAACGAAACGGTAATTTCGCAGTCTACTTAAGCGGAGAAGAGTGACCGTTTTCCGATACAAGTGTGGGCGCATCGTCACAGATGAAGACAATTAACGTTGACGTGGGCGCGTTCGTTCCGACTGTACGCTCTAAAAGTCATCAATATTTATGCGGTTTACTGCACGTTTTAGCTATTAGCGTCGTGTCGAGGTTACCGTTAACTACATTATGTTTACACTGACGGGCGTGGGTTACTGACCCGGGCAGTGTGAGTTCCCGAATGCATACGTGCGTGTATTCGTGCATTTGATTCTGCGTGTCAGCGAGAACGGGTGCGATTGATACCGCCGATGTGACGTCACCACACCGCTCATTTCATGGGAAGGTCGCAGAATACTTTGTAGTAAGGGGATGCTGTTTAATCGATCCAATGTGTATCACTTGATAATGGATGACCGTGAATGAATTAATCGGCATTCAAGGGTACCGGAAGCTGCTATCGCATTCTCGCTTGTGTGTTGATAGTCATGGCGTCTACATTGGCGCGAAGTGAACGTTTAGTTAGACATCGTATATGGTACTTAGCTACTCTACGAGTAGCTAAGTACCATATACGATATCTTAAAACTCCCCCTCATTTGACTTAACCCATTGTGAACCAGGTTCGCTGTTGTTCAAATATGTACTGTGTGAATAGTTTAAGTAATATGTAAAGTCGGTTTAATAAGTTTTTCAATCATCGAAAGAATTGTCTTTCTTCGTTACACTGGGTAGCTGCGAAATGTAAATAAAATTATGTCATAGTAGGCACAACCGGACAACATCTGCCCTTTTTCGCCGAATTTCTACTACAGATGTTGACCGGTTCGATTTTTCTCGAAATGAGAAACGAGACGAGTAAAAAATTAACTGAGGTCTGTCTGACTCGATGACTTTGTCAGGGCTTGTTCATGCAGTAATTGCTTCATTTATTACGCTTGTGCGATATTTTTGCCACAATTACGATAATCGTTGCGCCAATATGCGCTCGTCGTGGCCAGTGTCAAGCGAAAGTGCAGCCTACCATACGCAAAACCACGCTAGTCCTTTACATTGCATGTTCGACAAACCCTGTTTCGTATGATACTATTATTTTATTATGTATCTCCAAAAATAATTACACTAAAGCTTTGTGCTTTTCAACCAATTCCGTGGTGTCAACTTGATAACCACTTTCCACGAAGTTATGAATTTCCAAGGTGTCGGACTGTGTTACTGCTCCGCGCCGTCAGCGGTTACGCGAACAAAAGTAGTTCCGTAACAGATCACCACGCGGAGTTGCATGACGTAACGGTGCTTCACGACCGACATAAAAAAGTTGTACGCGGGCCTTGACCTCGTCCTCGGTCTGTACTCTTTGTATGAATAGGTATTACTATATGTCGACAAGTGTGAACGACCCTTTATATACGGGCATACGCGTCGGCGGCGAAGGCGAAATATGAATAGATGCCGCCAATAGGGTTTCGGAAGAATGACCGGGAATGGAATCTTAATTATGCATATAATGTTGCGACGTAGAACAACCAAAGTCCATGCAACGTCACATGCATCAGAGATGTCCTGCACCGACAAAAATAACTATGCTAGAATAATTTAGGATGATGGCACCCCTTTCGTAGTGTACAACCATGGCTTTCTAGTGACTGGCTTGCAGCATATCATACGTATCAGCATTGCCGCTCTCGGCGGGATATGTCGCTTTTTCCTCTTGGTCCCACATTCCAGCTTTTTCACGAAATATCCCGCTTTTTTGTAATTTGCAAAAACAAAATTCACAGTAACGTCGATGTATTTGTTACACGCGAGGCCATTTTAGGCACATTTTATTTCTTTGGTCTCAACTGATTTCTCATTTTCTCGCGCGTGTGTTCACCTCGAACGAGAACGAATATTGCACTAAACAAAGACGAAAACGCGAAAAACCGACGAAAGTTTAGTGGAGGAGGGTGCTTCCCGTCTTCAAGAGCATTCCCCCGCTTATTCGTGAGCACTTCCCGCTTTTCCATGAGCGGATGTTGACGCCTTCACATGTCAATGACGAAAGTATCCCTTCAGCCCGAAGTAGAATCTGGTTCGTTTGGCAGCAGTTGAGCGGACTGTTAGCGGGAGAAATGATTAGTGTGCGACTGTAATTTAATCCGTCACACGCGTGCCTCGAAGTTCCGCTGGCAGCGCAACGCTCGAAATGTCGGTCACACAAATTAGTGCACATTTGATACCCGTGCAAACGAGGTCAGTGTGTCAGAAATTAGGCGACTGCGCCAGAATGCATTAGCATGTGAACTTGAACTACAATTCCGGTATCTGGCAGGATTGTGGAACTAGCCGAGCCCAACCGCTGATAAATAGGTTAAGTGCACGCTAAACAAATCTACATATGACGAATGCGTCAGAATGTCCTGGGACGAGACGCTTTTGTCACTGGTGGTCATTGCAGCGTTTCGTAGATCCACTGGAAAATTTGCCCAACGATTTTCTGTATACTCTCACAGCATATTAAACATCAGTTAACTGGCCGCGTGTGTGAAATTTGTGTTAACGTCTTACCTCGGTTTTTCCTCCGTTTTGTAGAATAGATACGGTGCTTATACGCGAGCGGTCAGCGTCTATTCATTACCAGAATAGCTACTGTGTTTGTACGCGAGCGATCAGCGTCTATTCATTACCAGAATAGCTACTGTGTTTGTACGCGAGCGATCAGCGTCTATTCATTACCAGAATAGCTACTGTGTTTGTACGCGAGCGGTCCGCGTATATTCATTGCCATCAACTGAAAGCTCTGATGCAGTAGTAGGGTCTACAGAAAACATTAAGTTTACTTACTCACAAGTGCTTACTTACGCTAAAGTGCTCCGAAAAATCCAAGCAACACAGACAACCCTCGGTATATACTGGAGGATGAGTCCGGGATGTGATCTGTGCACTTCTACAAATACTATTGTGTGTTCAACAATCCCACTTCTACAAATACCATTGTGTGCTCAACAATCCCACTTCCATTAGCGTTGATTGAATTTGCTCGTACATTTCTGTGGTTTCACACGACAGGCATTAAGTGCGTTCGAATATGGAAGACTGTTTTATCAGACCGCCATTAAAAAAATTACACATTTTGCGAAATACTCCAGCACGATTGGTCATATCTGCTATTCATTACTTACATTTGTCATGGACTAAGTGCGCGAATACTTATTATTATATAAGAATAATAATAAATTTATTATTACAATACTACCAGCCGAACAATATGGCCTAATGGCACATTTCTTTAAAGCCGGATACACTTGCACTTACTTCGAGCTTGCATTTTTCAAAATACGAATGTGGCCATTATAAATTAATTTGTACCAAAAAATTAGAGTGCTTTATAAATTGAATACAGCTGTTTCGTTTGGTTTTAATTAAACCTGACGGCGATAGATAATGACAAGCGGGCTAACGAATATGTCAGAAATTGTAATGGGGCAGTTTTTCTCTGGGGGTTGATGTGTGAATCCAAATTAAACCGAGTGAAATAGAAATGGACATACGCAAATGCACTTTCAGACACTATTAACTATCGCGCCCGACCGGTTTTATTGTGCTGCGTCATTAAGACACATGTCCGTAATTGCGCAATAATTCTGCCGCACTTAGGTGTGTGGAAAATGATGTCACGCATGAACAAGACCAGTGCTGTTTGCGATAAATTATTCAAGGGATTACTCAGATCACACCTGGCGGAGCTATAATTATTGTCTCGTGTCGCTAACGGTCTTTCTGATCAATGTCTCGTGTTGTAATTACTTAGAGCGGAGAGGAAACGACACAAATGTTGTGACGATTTTCGAAGAACATATCCAATATTCATACTGGTCGACTTGTTGATCGAACGCGGTATTTATTAAATTTAAAATGATTTTCCATTCTTCTAAAAAAAAAGTGTTACTGTTCATCACTAAAGAAACAATATAATTTTATCCGGGTTTCTTACCATCTTTACAAATGTATATATATATATATATATATATATATATATATATATATATATATATATATATATATATATATATATATATATATATATATATATATTATATATATATATATATATATATATATATATATATATATATATATATATATATATATATATATATATATAATAATATACATGTGTAAAGAATGGTAAAATCATTTAAATTTAATAAATATTTTTAGCTATTAATAATAACTTCATGTACATGATTTCAGTTATATGTATTTATAGTCTTATTTCTACATAATATTAACACTATTAGCTCTAATTTATATACAAATTTTTGTATTTAATTACTGTACTTATTTTTATTTTATTAGTGTTGATTCATGTATTTATAATTTACTTATGTATATATTAAATTAATATATGATTATTATATTATATTTTATTACACTAGATGTATCTAATATTCTTATTTTAACTAGCTTGTATCAGGTATTTGTAAAGAATTGCATGTTTATTTAGCAATGTTATAAGTTATAACCATTTGTATTGTAAGCGCCACGAAAAATGTAAAATTGGGTCTGGCTATACCTTATATATATATATATATATATATATATATATATATATATATATATATATATATATATATATATATATATATATATATATATATATATATATATATATATATATATATATATATATATACATATATATATACATATATATATATATATACATATACATATATATACATATACATATATATACATATACATATATATACATATATATATATATAATATATATATATATATATATATATATATATATATATATATATATATATATATATATATATATATATATATATATATATATATATATATATATATATATATATATATATATATATATATACATATACATGCGTGCGTGCGTGCGTGCGTGCGTGCGTGCGTGCGTGCGTATGTGTGCAGTATGACTTTGTTAACTTGAACTGCGATCATTAGATATACCCATAGACCGAGGCTATAATACAGGGGCAAAATACGAAACCATAGCGCACATGTGGCGACACCATCGACAGGAGTTGGTTGGAAGTCCACCAGCGTACCGATGGCTCAGCCAGCGTGTTGTATGTTGACAATAACTGAAATATTTTTTTTAACCACGACGTTTTATTTCACTTGTGAACCGGGCGTACTGGTTTACAACCAGGGCTGTTAATGCTAGCAGCGTCAAACAAAAATAACGAATATTTCAGAAGGGCGGTTTACGCATACAAGAAAAAACTATCACTAAGCCAATGGCTTCCTTGTCCACATACCATCTGGGTGTGTTTATTTGGGTGACAATCTTGTTCAATCTTGTTAACTTTACATTGCACAGCCCTATTTGAGCAATTAATAAATATTGCACGATTAATTGAAATGTGGATGTTCGTGCGCGTGTGCATAAGTGCGTACGTGTGTGTATCATTCAATCAAGTAGAAGTCGCCACACACACACACACACACACACACACACACACACACACACACACACACACACACACACACACACACACACACACACACACACACACACACACACACACACACACACACACACACACACACACACACACACACACACACACACACACACATTACATATATATATATATATATATATATATATATATATATATATATATATATATATATATATATATATATATATATATATATATATATATATATTGCCATTAACTATTTCATGCTTCATTCAATCATTAATATTCCATTCATAATATTATTGTTTGTACGTATGAATCCGGGGAATGAGTCCTCTTTGGTAACTAAATTGAAAAGCTTAATATATGATACATTCTTATGCACAGTGTGTATGTAAAGATGTATATGTGTGTTTTATGCAATTCATGCAATAACAGTAACATGTACGAGTGACACTTGCTTAGCGATCCACGCGTTCTTTGTTGTAACAACGTGCCCCGTATGCTGTAACAACTTGCCCCGCTTACGGGGCTAGTTGTTACAGTCGACCGCGCCTGGGAAACTTCACGTATCTACCTAACTACAATATGGAATATCAGTGGAATGGTACATTCTATTAACATGAATAATAATGTATACGTTGACAGAAATAATGCATCTAGCATACTTATTAACAGAAACTTACTATAACTGAAAATTGTAACAACTAGCCCCGGTTTTCCCTACATAGCCAGTACGCCTAATCGCGTAGGATTATGACGCAATTCTGCACTGAAATTTCACCTCGGTGTGTCACACACGCCGTCAAGTGACGTCTGTCAGCCCTTGTATTCGGTGTCGATACAAAGTTGACAGTTGACGACAAACAGCCTTGCCGGGGAACAGCTGATCGCGCAGCCCCGGGCAATTACGATTTCGCTTCCCGGAATTACTGTTTCCCAGATAGTGCCTCCAGACAGGGTAAGGCGCAGTGTGCCCAGTGCAGGCGGGTGGCGCACACCGGTCGTCTGCCGTGATAACAGGACCGATGATTTATTTCAGTTCCAACAGGTCCGAGGACCTAGTAACAGGACTGGTGGTTTATTTCAGTTCCAACAGGCCCGAGTACCCAGTAACAGGACTGGTGGTTTATTTAAGTTCAAATAGGCCCGAGGACCCACTGACAGGACTGGTGGTTTATTTAAGTTCAAACAGGCCCGAGGACCCACTAATATTATTGATGGTTGATTTCAGTCCTTCTCTAGAGTTAGTGAGTGAGCCCACGATATATTTTTTCATTTCCTTTCGTGGGATACTTTACTCCCCTTGGCATAGTCAGACAGAAGAGACCGACCGCGTTGAGTCTCTCTTACCAACGACGCAGGCAAACTGGGCTGAAAGAAATTACTCATGTTTCGAAACGGCCGCAGGTGGTTTCGAATCTCCCCGCCCCCTCTCTGACTGACAGCTAGACGTCCTACCAAACGGCCACTATAAAAATGATGAAGCCACTAGGAAAAACGCGTTGCACGTCACACGCTTAACCAGATAAATAGCTGTTATTCTTTAACTGCAGAAGGTTGAAACATCAGTAAATATAATATATGTGAAAACACCAAATAAGACCATAATTTTTCTAAACTTCAGTTATCTTAAAATATTTGTACGAAAATTCGACATGTTAACGTAAACAATTTCTTTGACATTTTGAAATTGAGTTGCTGTATTTAGTACATGTGTTGTACGGCACATAATGGTCTTAAACGAAAGTTATTAAAAGTGTGTTGATGCATGAGTATGCGTGCGTGGGTGTGTGTGTCACGAACGTCCGTGTGTGAACGAATGTTCACGTGTGCATGCTATTTCTAAGGATAAAAGGTAACAACGTGTCGCTTTTGTTGATGTTTCAGTTCTACCGAACCAGACATGGAAGATTTAACCAAGTTTCTCCTCATGTGCGTTCTGCTGGCAATAGAACCTTTCTCGCAAGGTTTCAAAGTGGTAAGTACCAATAATTATATTCATATAGACACTATAGCATATAGCGCTCGGAAGTTTCGACCGAACCCGTCTTTATCGGCCAGAAATTCCTGGGCCACATTGACGGGACATATGCACACAATGAAACCCTGTTTGGAACACGTAAAGGCCCATTTATATGAGCGATTAATTGCCCGTTTGGTCGGTCGACTGTGGCTGTGTCGCCCGATCAATTAATCGCTCGTGCGCATACCCTCGCGATACCGATTAGCGAGGCTAATTTGTGGTTACGATTGTGTCGCGCGAATTGAGGCTAGCCTCAGTTCGGGCGTCTGAAGCAGCGGCCATTCGAGTGACAGAGTGCAGGTGTACCCGTCGTGAACTTTAATCAGAACTCATGTGGCGTTAATCAATAGGCCGCACTTACAGTATCTAGACACGTCGCTCGTGTGAACGCACAATACTGTAGCTTCACTTTGCCATCCGACTCGGTGTCGTCCGACCAGTTGGGTAATTGATCGTTCGTGTAAACGGGCCCTAAGTGGCGCATGCACAGATTTTGTCATCATTGAGACAACGCTAAGCTGTAAACGCCAGTGGCGCCTTTCCGCCAGTCATTAAAGAAAGAAAATCCATGCACATAAAGAAATCCATGCCCAATCTTATTACCAGGCACAGGCAGTACAAATCCAACAAGACGTTGCTATTACCTTGCGGACGACAAATAGCGCTGTGTTGTCGCATAGTTCCTTCCACCCCCTTTCGGATAATGGTCGAAAGTGTTGAGCACCTCCTAGTGAATGGTTTGTGGGTGAGTGTAGACAATAGCCTCGATTGTCCAAACTCCAGTATGTGGCGCCACTGTCTGTCAAAAACACCAGAGCCTGGAATTTGAATGTAGGTTCCGTTATAATATTATATGCACCCAGATTCATAGTGCATATAATCAGGCTCTCACACGGGGATTTAGCTAATAATTCATCAAATATGAGTACATGTTATCAGTTCATACGATACGTTCGAATCATTAAACTTTAATTATACTGACACATATAGGATAAAGAAAAGTTAAGTTATGCAGAATATTTATAATGTAGAATCTCGACAATGACGCTGATTTGCGGCTGGCGCTTCACGGTAACCCCTATGCAAAATGTAATGGAGTCGTTACATATCGCACACAAGCGCCCCTGGAATCATTTACCATTGTGACGAATTCCATTGGTTACCCAGAATTTGGGTAACCAATTGAACTGACTCATGACTAACTAATCAGTTATGAGTAATATTCTATTGGCGTATTACATTAATTGTACACGTAAATATAGGCCATATCGCCGAAATTGCATGGAGTGACTCAGAAGACGATTGAAGGGTCCCTATCCCCTGTCCTGGTAGATCCCATGGGGCTACTGGGACAAAAGGGGGCTAGTGGGAATAAGTATTAGCTTGGAACACTTCCTGAGTGTTCCATTCACACAAGCTATGTGTTGGACTTCAATTAAGTATTTGGGTAGTGGGGTATCCACTTAATATGTGGAAGTTAAATGGAGCTTCAACTGATTACGTTACACTTTGAAGACCCACACTTATCTTTCAAAAAAATATATAAACAACAATTATTTGACGAATGTTGTAACCTGAGCCTTTTCTGTTAGATTGTTATACAATAATCATATTTGTCATGAACAGCTATTCCAAAACATTTGATTGTCAAAGTAAATGGATCGCGGAGTCGTCACGGTTAAAACAGTGGACTGACGATCGAGAGAACCCGGGGTCGAGTCCTCCTCCTGTTGCTGTTTCTTCGAAGCTTTGATAATTTCGTTCACCCCACGTTGCCACAGTTCACCCATCTGTATAAATTAACACCTGGTTACACACAGAGGTGGATATGTGAACGAATAGTCTTCGCGCAGTAATTGCAGCGTGGCTGAATGCTTCCTAGAGAAGTCGAGATGACGTTGGACTGAACATGTTTGGTGTACAGGGCCTTGAGCAGTCCCAGGCACTGGACACAGCGCTGTACAAGAATGATCATTTACCTTTAAATAAAGAATACACTAGAGCGGTCAGACCAGAGTGTGACATAGCAGTAGTGTCATTATAGTGGTCATTATAGTGGCCGTGCTAACAGTATGTCTGATTATAAACAAACTGGACCAACAAAAAATGCCAACATCTCATTGACATGTTGACCAAGTGTGACCAAAATCACATACCTCAAGCTCTATTTAAATGCCCCCGCGTGCGATGCAGGTCAACGTTTGTCAATAGCTTCTACAAACAAACCTGTGAATAAGCCTGCTCAATTGCACTTATGTAACATCATATGAATTTCTTAATTTCACATATCGTAGTTATGCACGACCTACATTCGCAGCAATAAACATGAAGTTCAATTATGGTCTGACCTTTAGAGTAGGTGTGTTAAATCATAAATCATGCCCATCAGGGGGCTACTGGCACTCATTTATCACACCTCGGGGGCTGCGGGATGATGCTGTGTAGTGTTTACGTCGACGTGTTGGCTCAGAGACGATGCTGCTGACTACCTGACACGACGACACATCTTAATGGGTGTGACACTGGCTGCAGGCTGCAGGCAACAGTGAAACCCGAGTGTAGGTGTCTGCAATCACTTGTGACACGCATCAGTAGCGAAGCATGCGTAATGGCCCTGCCACGGTGAATTACATCAGCAGTGGTACACGTAGTGGCGTAGCTAGGATCTCGCAAAGGGGGCCAAATGGGGGGGGGTCGCTTGGTCACCCATTGCTACAACGTAGTCACGAAACAGGTTATATAAGAACAAACATGTTAAGCCAAAGGTGGGTCATGACCAGTGCCCCCACTCCTTAAACACGCCACTGGATACACGTTGTGGGTGTGGAGCACGTGAACCATGTGGCGCTACGACACAACAGTTTGCCGTGTATTAAAGACGCGTCATGTTACGTAGCATAAACGATATCTATTGTAGTATCTTGACCGCCCAATGTGTTTTACTGACTAACAGTTTTGTAATATATTACGACCACTATCTGTTTATCTGTTTATCTTTCCATTCAATACATTTTATGATACAAACTGTCAGTCTGTGTACCTTTGAGGTTGCGATGGACGCCATATTTCGTAGACATTGTACGGTACAACAGAACAAAATACGTCAGGCCGTTTGCATCTGCCATAGGTCACACTTCAGAAGTCGACGTGTGATACAATCTATATTGACTTAAAGAGTCAGCAACACTCAGTCTTGAACCTATAATAAACATTTGGACTTAGCGTTTGTGGCCCAATATCAACATTAGAACGTGTCACGAAAAAGATTGTTGACATTGTATTTACATATTTGCCTTTCTAGCTATGCAGTAGTTCCGTTACAAAAGAGCAACAACTATTGATTAAATGCTAGCACTACAAAACAATAGGACAAATATTTAGGTAGTTCCATTTGTACATTTTAATTGAAAGCGATTATGATATTACTCATCTACCGTGGTTGCCATCCAATGAAAAACAAGATATTAAGCGGACAGGGAAGCCATTGGCTTATTGAGAAGCCTACACTTATTCATTTATGCGTAACCCGCCCTTATGAAAATAGAATCAATAGCTAATGTGTTCCAGTTATTAATCATCCTCTGTGAATACTTTCTGATATACCATGCACACTGTTCCTTCACTAACGTTACTTCGTGTCTTCTAGTTCTCTCCTAAGGTACGAAGACAAATACTTCCATCAATGTTTCCTAACCATTCATTACCTTAAACAGTTATATTTGTTTTTCTCTTAATCTCTTTGACTCTTGTTTTATTAAACTATATGAACACCCAAAAAAAAACTGTGGTCAACTATGTAATGATGTGGATTCACTTGATTGCAGACATGGAAGCGAGCTTCGTCATTACCGTTCCCCCCGCACCACGATATAGGTGAGTAACGATGCACTCTCCATTTCTATCAATAGAAACCTGTTTACTCAAAGCCTACGTTTGATAGTGGCCCGTCCGCGACACCGAGTGACGAAATCATCGGTTAAACCTGCCTCCTTGATCGATTTTGCCCATCGCGAAACAAGTTAATCGATGTTCTAATCTGCGGTGTGTGAACAGCTGAGGTAACACACTCGCAGTCGGTTTAATGAAAGAATACATAGTTTTAATAAAATCATCAAAATATTTTACATTGACCGTTTGGTCGGGTAATTGGCGAACATGTGAAGACCCTTATGCCATAGTATACGAAGCAGGACCACATTTCCTTTTTTGCTGAATTTTTACCGCATCCGTTCAAAAATAGTATAACAGTTCGTCCGATGATTTCACCGAAACAAAAATAAATTGTAGAACCGAGTTAGCAAGTCGTAACGGAAGCTTGATATGTTCGAATATTCGCGAAATGACTCTGAAACGAAAATAATCGAATTGAGGAGGGACCTTGAAATGTACAGGTCAGGTCAGGTCAGGTCAGGTCAGGTCAGGTCAGGTCAGGTCAGGTCAGGTCAGGTCAGGTCAGGTCAGGTCAGGTCAGGTCAGGTCAGGTCAGGTCAGGTCAGGTCAGGTCATCTAAGTGCACGTGTCTGGACTGTTGCGAAAGAACTACTTTTGTGTGCCGAATGTAAATCACGGTCCCAAGATAACAGAGAAGGAACCAATGTTGACGTTTGACGTAAATGACGTAACTCAGAACAATAGCTACGTGCAATTGTTAGCAGCAATGTGTGTGATCTACGTCAAACGTTCATTGAACGCTTCGTGAAACTGGCAGTTGTGCGTGATTTTTTGTGGCGCGAAGATGTCATTACCTTTGGTATTGCGTTATACTATCAAAACTTGACTGGTAGTGCATGGAGTCATAAGCTCTTGAAGTGGTTGTTTTTAGTCTCGTGCAATGCATGGCAACTGGGCTAGTTTTGAATAAAATAACAACATTACATCTGCCACTGCCAGTGCGTCATTTTATATAACGTCTGGTTAGTCTCCGTCAGTTTGATTGCTGCATTATGAATATCTAATTGACACATTGTCACTGCTCCAGAAGCGATGGCAGAACGTTGCGACAGGTGGAACTTAAAATTGCAATAACGTTCAACGTTAATAAAATTCTGTGGCAAATTGTATAAACTCGCCGGATACAAAACGACCATATGAAGACTGTTTTGGAGACGCGATACGGACAGGCACTCGTTTTTATATAGCTTTATTTATTCTACCGCAAACGACGAAAGCAGAAATTGCATGCAATATTTATGTTGCATTTATATGGCAAGGACCAATTGCAGATAATTGCTTTTTCCCACCTCTCTGCGATGCAATTTACAAAGCACCTCGAAGACTCCATTCGCAACGCGCACGAAGTAATCAGGAAATAAGCTCTCGCGTCCGTAGAGGAGGATTGATACAGCGCGTGCTATGTAGAGCTGGAGTTTCTTTTTGAAGCTGATGTCTCTGCTCTTCAAGATGGTGTTAAGTCTTGACACAGCAGACATGGCCACTGCAATCCTTATTTTGATTTCCTTTTTTAAGGTGCCATCTTTGCTTAAGGTGGGCCCAAGTTATTTGAAAAAGTCTACTTCCTCAATGTGCTGACCGTTCATCTTGATGTTAACGGGGGTGGTTTGGTTGGTACTGTTGACAAGTATTTTGCTTTTCTCTGAGCTGACTTTCATCCCATAAGCTCTTGCCTTTTCTTCCAGTCTGGTAGTGAGGTCTTGAAGTTCACTCTCGCTGCCACCCGTGAGGTCAATATCGTCCACAAAACAAAGATTACAAATTGGTCTTCCACCAATAGATATGGTGGTGTTGAAGTCGTGGAGGGTCTCCTGCATGATGTTCTCGAGGAATATGTTGAAGAGGACAGGCGAGAGTGGGCACCCCTGACGAACTCCTACAGTTGTTCTGAAAAGTTCTCCGAGTTGCTTATTTCGAAGGACATCATTGTTTGAGTTGGCATACAGTGCCTGCATGACTTGTATCAGATCTTTGTCGAAGTTGTAGTTTCTCATGACTTGTCACAAGTCTTCGTGCCAGATACGGTCAACCGCCTTCTTAAAGTCAATGGAATTGTGGATCAGGTATTTTACATTGAAGATCTGTTCAGTGCTGCTTCTCCCGTTCCTAAATCCTGCCTGTTCTTCAGCCAGTATTTATTCTGCTTTTCCTGTGAGTCTGTTCAAGCTGACTTGTGGCAAGATCTTGCTTGGGTGACTGATGAGGCTGATGGTTCTGTAATGTTTGCATAATGTTTTGCATAGTCTTAGTGGAATGATCATAGATTGAGTCCATTCTTTGGGCCGTTCCTTTGTTTTCTAGATATTCTGGCATAGTGTAGTGAGAACCTGTATCATTCCAGGGCCGCCGTGTTTGAGCAGTTCTGCTGGAACGTTGTCGGCGCCGGATGATTTCCCTCTTTTCAGTGTGCGCAATGCCTCCTCTACTTCTTCTTTCATCACTTGAATATCGTCTGTTTCATCAACACTGCTGGTTTTGCTTTTCAGTATGCTGGTATCTGGTTTCAATTCGTAATTGTAGAGCTCTTGGTAATATTCAGTCCATCGTGTAAGAACGGCCTCGTTATCAGTTAGCAGGGAGCCGTTCGTATCTTCTATAACGGTAGCCTTGTGTTGTTGTTTTTTTGTCAGCTTCTTCAGTGTATCAAATGCTTTCTTGCTGTTACCCTATTCATGGCATTTCTGTGGGTAAAACGATCCGCTTAGTGGTGCCCGTATCCTCTCCAAGAGTTGCCATTTGCCCATAGCTGGGACACGTGTTAGTGACAGTGGCAGAGCGTGTCCTCGCTAGGGTCGGTCATGCACACTGCATCATGCTGCTCCGAGATCCCTCGTCTAATTAACCTGGTACTTCGCGGTGACCAGTATCCATTAGTCACCTCCAGGAGGTTTCAGCGGGAGTCTTGTTTAGGAGAGGCTATTGTACTGGCAGACAAGGCTTACCCACACGGTGTTGCCGTTTCACCGAAGCTAATCAGCGGTAGAATCTGAAAGCAGAGGTGACAAGCACACGACCCAGTACCACACTTGACGCATCACTAAAACCTGCACTGCAAGCAGCACCAACCAATGTTTAATATAGAAATAGGTGCAAATAAATATATTTTCAGTTGGCGAGCGAATTTTGCTAGACTGAGGCTCGTGACGTAGGGTTATCTAACAGTATGGCGCGGCCCATGAAATCAAGATGTTGTGTGTTCAACAAGGTTTACCTAGTAAACCACTGACGTGTAGTTACAAATGGCTGTGTTTTAATAATTTGTAAACGTGCATAGGCCCCAAACCATGACTTTTGTTTCCGTTTAAATAACGCTTTAAATTGGATCAACGACAACATTCGCTCTAATTCCCTATATGGATTTACTACGTATGCAAAATTCATAACCTCAAAGTTCAAACAACGATGTTTAATTGAATGTAATATATAAAATCGTTATATATGCTTAAATACTAACAATTAAATAATAAAATATTGTGGTGATACCCATATCAATGACATCCTATGATTTAATGCCAGTATCACTGACATTTATGTTTGATATATAGTGGAAATAAATCTATGTTTCTCTACGTCTGATATATAAATGAACATATTCACTGTTCTCTTTAGCCACAGATATGTGCAC
The DNA here is from genome assembly GCA_033239005.1 of Lamellibrachia satsuma. Classification (NCBI taxonomy): domain Eukaryota; kingdom Metazoa; phylum Annelida; class Polychaeta; order Sabellida; family Siboglinidae; genus Lamellibrachia; species Lamellibrachia satsuma. Next base: position 555,978 of record BSQZ01000110.1, read on the forward strand.
TTGGCAATAACCGTTATGCATAAACTAAACAGAGCCGACACATGAACACACCGAAGTAAAACTCAAGGTTGAACGATCGAATAAAATTAAGATTGATGTTGACAGTCGGTGACATAGAAATCCAGTTCTCAGAAATTCGGCTTACTGAATGTACTACTTGTCCAATATGAAGTAGTTAGAACAACAAGTAGCATGACGTATCGCAGACGTTTCCTACAAAAGAGCCGCACAGTTACGCTTATTCGGACGTCCCAAAATAAGCCGCCATTCAGCGCAGATGACGTCACGCGATGTTGCGTTTTTTATCACAAAAAATCATAATGAAATATATATATATATATATATATATATATATATATATATATATATATATATATATATATATATATATATATATATATATATATATTGTTATTGTGAAGTAACATTAGTGAATCACCTAAAAGAATTGTTATAGACATGAAATATGTGTTTATTGCTTGTGTTTATTGCAATTCAATAAGGTTTAACACAGCCTCGAAACAGTACGCTTTTGGCGACCTAGAACGTCGCCTGTCCGTGGAAGCGGAAGGCGCACCTCTCGTGTACCACGCCACGAGTGTCTGCGCGCTGTTCCCCATACCAGAAATATGTACGATTTACGACGTCACGTCGAACAAGGACGTCTACGTTACAGTTCGCACGTGGCGGTAACAATGAGTTAATGACGTGTGGCAGACCACAATTTCCGGACGTTTCCAGCGCCACGTCAACCAGTTAATGGGGTGATGTCTGGTTGCGGCTACGTGAATCACTTGTGCGACTTCGCACTTCAAGTTCCTTTGCAATTCGTCTCTGGTGTAGGATTCGGTTACGCGGGCCGTGGCAAACAGGTCTTTGTTGATATCGATGGAATTGATGATTATACATTTATTCGCGCCTGTATATGCTGTTTTATTTAATTTCCAGTCAATTACACAGCGACTGGTCGAGCATTTGACCGACAAGACAACGTTATGGAAGTCACTGGAATTCATTGAGTTGTTTTACATGCAAATGAAGGCTCACTAAAATGATGCATACACTATCTACTTCAAACGTTGAAAGTAACACTTCTCAAACAGGTCTGACACAATTAAATAGTACTAAATTCTAATCACAACAATAATTTATTTTCGAATATAAACTATGTTATTACCGCTGTCGAGTTGGAGAAACAGTGTATGCGTGATTTCAGAAAGTATTCTTTCTCACAGAGGGCGATAAATTAATGGAACAAAGTATCGACTGGTTGTGTAGATGCTATCAGCACGAATATGTTTAAAAACATTACATCTCATGGGGGCGGGATGAGTGATAAATGAATAATAACGCTGGACTCTCGATAATGGCTTCATTGTCCACTTGTCATATGTGGTTGCTTAGTTTGGGCAATCGTGTTAAGTCTTCTTAAACTACTTTTTCAGAACATCACGCCAAACCGTCCTTTCTAGAACCCAGGAGAGGGAACGCCATCATTAAGGGTGGCCACTATGAGGGTGCATGTCGTCCTCAGTGGTTGTTTTACGTTAGCAGTATACGAGACGGAACCACACATTGGTATGATCGTTCGAGCCATGAGGGATACGCAGTCCATAGTTTTAATAGCCATCTTTTTACACCAAACGTACCGTGCTTGGTCCGTGTCTAGAACCCAGAACTCGGGCATATAAAGCGGATGTGCTAACCACTGCACTACCTCTCTGTCACCCCTATTTCTTCTAAGATATACAAAAATATACTGTTGCATTACTAAATATCCCACTCGTGACGTGGGTTTGTATTACGCACGTGTAGGACATTCATATTATTCTCAGTACGAGAAAAAAGGATAACCTTCGTCATTCGTGGAGACCTCACACGAAGAACCTTATATTAAATTTCGAACCGAACCTTGATATATCGCTGATATAAGTAATATAATGACGTCAATTACCAGGCCTGCATAAACGAAGACGGCAGCTTATTTGTTCGGCTGAAGTTCCACGAAGAGAGGACAGAATAATTTGCAGTGCGAAGGCTGTAATGTAGATCCGATGTCGATGTCACACACGCATGCGCGCATGGAAGCATGCACGCACGCAAGCACCCACGAACACACACACGCACACACGTATGCACGCACGCACACACACACACACACACACACACACACACACACACACACACACACACACACACACACACACACACACACACACACACACACACACACACACACACACACACACACACACACACACACACACACACACACACACACACACACACACACACACACACACACACACATACACACATATTGCATTAATTACATGAAGACAATGCACTAGTCAATATACAACGAAATTGGAAACAGGAGAGGCAGGCGCGTCGATAGCCGTACGCACGTACGCACGTACGCACGTGCTTCCACGTCAACGTGGTAAAACAAATATTTAAAAAATCTACCCGCCCCCAGAAATTGAATGGTCCATCCCTAATCTGACTGGCATCCATCGTGGAGTGCAAGCACAAATTAGCTGATAAGGCTAACCCGGCGCCACTTACACTATACATAACTGAACGGATACAGTGCCAACTTGACTATTGTGCATGCCAGCAAAGAGCCACTAGTTAAAATATTCATGATGGACACAGTCCAGCAGATCGCTTTCTCCTTCAACTACTCAACCCAGAGGTTGCGTATATTTCATATACAAGCTGGCATGAAAAACAGAACTAATCTGCTATTGCTCTGTGAGATAAGATGGTCCAGTCGTGCGAACGTTCTGTATGCATATACGGGTTACACATCTCTTACACAGATGCATAACCCACCCTTCTGAGATATTTATTAACTTTGGTTTTTAAAATATTCACGCTGCTAGCATGCAACACAATCTGCAGATTGATTAATGTGTCCTGCCCTAATATGCTGTAATAAGTAATTAAAACGTACATAATTTGCCGTAGGCAATGACAACGAGACATACCTAAAATATACACCTCCTGACATATGTGTGCGCAATATCAATGCCTATCGCGCTTCACGAGAGTTGAGTCATAGGCTACCTATTCACTATATCGCTTCAGAGCACGATGAGCTATTTCGATAAACCGGTATGCAGGTTATGCGTAATAAATAATGGACGGGTGAGATAAATAAATTGTGCGGAACAACGCAATCAGTTAATTACGTCAGCGTGATGATAAACACGTGACGCGCGTTGAGTGTCCAGTCACCACCTCGTCGCCGAACGACACCACCAGGCGGCGCTGGTGTCGACACCGGTATATATGCGCCGACTCGACGTAAACGCCGTCAGTACAAACCTCCACTCGACAGTTTGTCACAGAGAAGGAAGAGGCGCCAGCATCGTGTGTGAACAATCGCAGACAGCTTCAGAGCATTGTCATCAATATATTTTGCAACAGAGCTCGCTAGTTCCGGCTGCGCGTGCATTGCTGTAGACTTTGCGTAAGACACCATCTGTGCAAGTGCCAGAACGCTGTTCGGCCGAAGATCGCGGCAAGAACCCGTTCCTTGTACCAGAAAGACCCCGCGCCCGCCCGTCAGTCCTCGGCTCGACCATGGCGGTTGTCTTCCGTCGCCGCCAAGCAAACAACACCCACGTCTGCTTCATGTTTGTTCTGTTTGCTCTCTTTCTCGGTGTGCGCTCGTCGTCGACAGGACAGGGCAAGAAACTCTACTTTAACAACGACGGTCTCGAGCCAATTACTCGAGCCCAACTCGGCGAGAATCTCGTGTTAACATGCGAGGCCGGTGGCATGCCGACTCCCATCATCTATTGGCTGTACAAGAGTCAACCTATCAACCAGGTCAGTAGTTTCTTTTAAGAATAATTTTTGTGTGATTGAGAAATAATGTAACGTCGTTTTTTGTGACAGTTGCAATGGGGTGTAGGAGTAGTTAGCGTTGCTATAGTGAGCAATATACTGTGTTCTCAGGGGATGATGGTGTACGTGTTACTTTAAATGTTAATGTTACCCAAACTAGAGCAACAAAAAATGTAAAATAAATGTTAAGGGATTTGGATGATTTTCAAAAACGAACACCCACACCTCTTCTTAAACACGGCCTTTATTTTCCTTCCAGAATGTTACATTTTAGTGTACAACTAAAGTGTATTTGGAAGGAATTTGGAAATTTTTCAAGCGATTTCCTTCTGCGGTGCAATGTAGTTATGCGTGATGATGCTTGAACCGTCTTCCTTACGTCCTGGCTGTGCAGAGCAGAATGAGATGTTGCGTGTTGTCATAAAATCACATGTGGTCAATCAGTCGACATAGGGTTATTGTCAGCTATTGATTAGTGACTACAGGCGGTCACAGTGAAAGGGAAATGACATTACGTAATTATTTTGTGTAATTGTCCTGATAGCCATAATTAGAGACCACATAGTGTCGTCACAACAGACATCATGCAACATGGTGCGCGCAAAAGACGATTTTATTAATCTGGCGGACGTTAATTAACTTCACCCGTGAAATAGTTGGCAGTAGCTTTCATTCAAAACACCTCCTGCCCGCATTAATGGTCAGGCTATTCTGAGCTTGCTTCAACATAAAACAACCTTTCGCTTGACGACCATAATAGACACGTAAGAATAGCTGCGTGGTAGCGAGCCCCCGTGTTGACGGAAATAATCGGGAACGTCCGTAGCGCCTTTCGGGAGAGTCCTCGCACGCTAGTGCAGGGCTTAAAGTTAAGAGTTAACACAAACACATCAATGTTTGATTAGATGACATTGCCCGTGTAAATTTTCTGAGCGACCATCTGGTTACTGATACGATCTCCGTCATGTTTACCGATGCTCTCATATATCGTAAGCGGCACTTGATTCTCGTAATAGGAGTTCTTCTACGATGTCACCAGCAGTTCCTTTTGCCCGACTGTTTGAACAAATATCTATATACATCTTCATCAAACTTCATCGGCAAGACGAGATCACAAACACAAAGCTCGTGAGGAGGAGACCAACGCAGCATCAGGCAAGATGGGCATGGACACACCCTCCGGGCAGAAACTAACGATATAATGACACATGCCCTAGAATGGGTTCCTCCAAGAGAAAAACGGAACAACCGGGATATAAAGCAATCAGCCAAAAACAGATTTTTGAGAAGAGTTAGAGCGAAAAGTAGTAACAAATGTTTGAACAATGTCCTTGCTAACTTTTGTTGCATCTTTATTGTCCGCCAGGCTGGTGCCCGAATCAAAGACGATGACGTCATCTACGAACGACCGGCACCGGAAATGATGAGCCTCGGCTCGACAAAGTCTCGTCTCGTCATCGACTGCGTCTCGCGAGACGACGTCGGCAAATACACGTGTGTTGCTGAGACGCCTTCGCAAAAGATCAGGTCGACAACCTTCCTGCAGATCGGTGAGTCTTTCTTCTTTATAGCTAGAGAGTTGAGTTGCCGAACTACGTCTCGCGTGTTGCGCAACAGCGCAAGGGGTTAAGGGAAGACGTCGACCAATACTGTTGTTATTGCGTACGCCAACGCTAATTACTTTATATGCAATTTGGCATGTCGCTTTAAAACCTTTGCTATCACTGTCACGTTGTGTTTTGTTAGCGTGAACAGGCTTTTCTCAATGACTATTACAATTGAATTATTTATGATGTGAAACGTTTTACATTTGTATTACAACTTTATGTGCAAGTACAGTAGAACACGATTCCACAATTGCACACACCAGTACGGCGCACGCGCGTGCGCCCGCACGCACGCATGCACGCTCGCGCGTTCACGCGCGCACACACACACATACAGTGAAATACACTTAAAATGAAGCAAGCCAACATAATGACACACATATTCAAACGCACAAACACAACGAAACGAACTTCATCAAACACAGTGAACCACATTTAATAAAAATCGGTACAGTGATACAAACTTAATTAAACACACCACCACATTGAAGCATGCTTCAGTAAACAAGACAACGCAATGATAAAAAGACATAGAAAAGTGAATAGTTCCGATTGTTATCGCGTAAATCTAAATAATAATCAGTCTTCAAAACCTACCATTCAGATAACGAGTCCGTCATCAAGTATTCTATTTTACATTATTTGATTTTGTTGAACGTCAGCTTTAACGATTTATATTTGACGTTGGCGTTACGAAACTAAAAGGTATATCTAGCCTAATTTGTCTTATTCACTTTCTGCGAGCATTCTGCCATTTGGAGAGTTCATGGTTCGCTTTTATCTGTCATCTTCTTTTTGTCGAATATTCTTTAAATCTGCCGTAAATTTCACGTTCCTTTTCGTTTTTCGAACATTTCACTCACACCATCAGTCGGCATTCATGCATTATTCTAAATAATTCGCAATTTTAAAACGTCCACTCTTGTTACCTGTATTTTTGTTGATAACAGTCATAATTCATATATTTTATTTCGTCACGCGTCATTTCAAACACTTCGTTAAGTTCATTAGTTCATTAACTGATTTCCCCACTATTTCCATATCCATATATTAAAGGTTTCTAATAATTTGATGTTTCATGGTGATGTTTTAATACCTTAACGTTCATGTATATGCAACAAACTCTGTGACACGTCGTTCGTCAGACAAACAAAATGTGGTATAACATGGTAACGTGTTTCAAACGCTTTGTTGGGCAAAGCGCGATCTATGACGTTGTTTTAAACAGAGAAAAACACATTTAATAATTTCACTTATTTTTTTCATCTGTAACAACTAAAATGTGCTAACTATGGTCGTGTTTATTGTAAAAAATCATGATGTACAGTATAATCTATGTCTATTCTAGCATATTGACCGCTCAGATGTTTTCATGTATGTTTTCATATAATTTAAATAGTATCTGTTTAATGTGAATATTTCGACCCGAGTATCGTGTTTACATTGCTTGGTGAACGTCTAGGTCGATATTCATAAAGGGATAACGGTCAAATTATATAAAAAAAATTGTGGTTAATTAAAACATATTTAGTCGGTCAAGATGTTAGAACATATAAACTTTATACTAGATAACATGATTTATTGATTCAAGCGATCATACTTTGTACTTTTAGGTCACATTTGAATATGTTTGTTCATATTGTTGTCTTCGCGAAGTGTCGCTCGTTGTACACAAAATTATACGCTTCCACATACTCACGATAATTTCGCGTTTTTGTCTACCCACATGACAGCTGGTTTGCGGCATCATCTGTTACTGAAGTACCCGTTACTACTTGCGTGGATCGGTTTGCAGATTTGGCTGGAGAATATGAAATGGAATGGTACTTTAGCTGTTGTTTCGTATGGTTCAATGTTTTATTCGAAGCACGTGCCTTTGGGTCTGTAGAGATATTGACAGAAGTGAAGAAATGCACTCTTTGGTTGGTGCCTTTTTGCTAAATCTCTCTTCACATTCAACTTGCTGTGTGTTCAGTTTCGCGGACCAGAGCACGACAGTGTGAACGATTATCAATGAAAGAACCAACCAAATTTACAGCCGGTTATATTCCGTTTATATCCACACGCTAAAAACCGCCATCCAAATGTTCCGCGTATGTTTTCAAGTTAGCTACAACTTAGAGGTTTACCATAAAATATATTGTACTAACAACTAAAAAAATGCTATGCTAAGTACCAAAGCGTGTTATACTTGACAAAACGTAGCCCAACACTGTCTGTACACCAACGTGTACAGTACCCCAATGTGTACAAGGGATACATTAGCTATTACAATATTTCTTACTGAATTAATATTAAATACGAATATTTTTACATGTTACTTTATTATATGTGACAACACTTTCATGCATTTAACATCCAAAGGATTAACAAAATAATTTCGCATTTCTGTTCATCGCATTGTAAACATAGGTGAACAAAAATAAGACAACTTGCAATTTACTGATGTAACTAACATAAATTGGGTTTAAAGGTATTCATTGTATGAACCTCTAACATACCACCGGCTTTCTAAACCATAAAGAAGTGGTTATTTGGTACACATTAAGACAATTGCTATAAAATCATAAGTGTGTCTGTGATGGATTGTTTAGATATAGGTATAAGTGTATAGGCACCACTGTCATTTCATACTATTTATAAGGCTCTTAATTTAAAATACATTATATTTAAGCCGCTTTCATGGAACGTATCTCATGAAATACAACTCACTGCAATGTGTTCCCGAACTGGGATGGTCAATATAAAAGTCGCCCAAAAGTGCCTTTTCGAAAATCTTGTAAATCGTACGAAATGCCTGGGGACATAGTTAAATATCCGCTACAGACACATGTGTAATTTTGCGTAACTCGTCTTAAAGTTTTCCGCTGATTGGAAGAATATTCCAATTGCATATTCCTACAGACCCACTAGACGCACGCACGTTACTGCAATGCACAACCAACATTCGTTTGGTTTCACTATACACCGGCTTTTCAACAAATGCATGTCAACCCATGTAAATGCAAGTGTAAATGTTTCAATTTATTCAAATGTAAATGCAAATGCCATTTTTCATGACTGCATTCAAATGCAAATGTTTTGGAGAAGCATTCAAATGCAGGTGCAAATGTTTTGGTTGTGTGTGTTCAAATGCATTTGAATTAATTTCAAATGTGTGTCTTTATATCAAATGTGCACTATGTTTGAAGCAAAAACAAATGTACAAACACACATTATTAATTTATTACAGCAACAAAGTTACATGTACTAACATAACCACTGTAATGCAGAACCTAGCAATAAACAGCATAAAAATGTTTTTGCATTTGAAATGCATGAGATTGAACATTTGGAAAAGCATATGTTTCGGGGTCTGATTGAAACGCATGAGATTGAACATTTGGAGAATCATATGTTTCGGGTCACATGAAATGCAAATGTTTAGGGTAAACATTCAAATGCAAACGCACTAAAACTCAATGTGTATTTGAATGTGCATTAAAAGGTTGAATATTCAAATGCATTTTTACAATTGTTGAAAGCCTGATTACACGTCCGGTGTGTGGTCACCACGCACAGTACACGATGCATGCAGCTCACGACTTGGACATTGCCGTAACAGTTTCATTGCGATAAACTTCAGTCACTCTCGCGAATTGCGGACAAAACTCGTCGGACACAATTTAGCTGTCACGATGTACGACAGCAATATTAACACTGGGTCCCCAGCGACGCCCAGAAACCGGTAGCACGCTTATTTGAGAACGACATAGTAAAATGAGAACGGATCGTGTGAAATATGATGCCACAGAATATAGAGTGGTTCATGTTCATGTATTTATATGAACTTGAACCACTCTATATTCGGTGCCATCATATTTAACACACGCGCGCACGCACACACAATACACACGCAGTGAAAGTGCATCCGTGCGTGCGAGCGTGCGTGTGTGTGAAATGAAAAAATATCCGTGTGGCTTTACCTGATAACAACAACAAGGCAGCTACAATGACATGCAAGAATGAAATCACGTCATCGACTTCATGTGCTGCGTACACTTCCCGAAAAGTACCATTAAGTGCACCACCTGACAGTTGTGTTTAACTGAGAGTACAATCAGCTAGGTGCTCGCAATAGACGAGCGTCAGACATCCCGGTTGTAATAAACATTTCCGGATTGCCATGCTGCCAACATAATGATGTGTGGCGTCGATCGCGGAAAGTGTAATAAACGCAACCAGGCCCAGCAGTACAAGTGGATTGGGTTTATTCGAAGCACTTCATCTTGGTAGCGGGAATAGTTTAATCAAGGGCACAGACACGCAAGAACTTCATATGGCGCGTCGTATGTGGCGTTAGAGACACTCCTTTTTAATTGTTGCCAGCGCCGATGAAGATTGTTTGTTTAGAAATTTTAAAATTACGTTTTCACTATTCAACCCCCACCAAGTAATAGTAATAATATCATCAAAAATATCAGTGATATGTTTTTTGCACGGTTTTGTTAACGGTGTTATATTTATTAACATATATTGTTTCTAACCAGATATTCCGTTATATTTACATTGTTTTCCTGCGTTATGGACAGCGTCAGTTGTGACTTGATCGAGCAAAAAAACACACAAGTGATAATAATAATTATACCTGCAATTCGTTTATGCCGAACACAGTGGAGTTGGTGTTTTCAGTTTTTTTTACAGGAAGAAGGTGTAGCCTAATGGCGAACACTCACATGAAATGGGGATCTCGTGTATCAGCCATGTCAATGGTCAAAAATGCGAATAGCCTACGTTGCCATTAAAATAGATAAGTGTATGATCTGTTGATACATTCTGCATAGTAAGAGATCGCTGTGGTTATCGTGTGAAAGATATAAATCACGTCCAAATGTCTTGCTTTCTTTCAGTTCCATACGATACATACAGTATGGTCCTGCGATATCATAAATGTCTTCGATGATATTTCACCACGCTTTCTATATGTCCGTCCGTCCACTTTATTTATATCCTTGAATATTATATGGGTTCGAGACAGCTAAATACACATACTCGTGATAGACAATGGACGCACCTATCTCAACACGCACAAGTATGATAACTTCTTCAGGTAATTTCGTGTGAGAAATACCGTGGCGCATGTCAGTTGGTCTTGGCTGGAGAACGTTGATAAGGATCTGTTGGCAGTATTCATCATCATTCGTGTTCCGTTTTCTGGGGATTACCACTTCACAAATAACTTCCGTCGTACAAACCTGGGGATCCCAAACTAATTTTCATCCGGATATGAGATCGTGTTCACTCGCAGATTCTGTTCCTCGCGAGGGCAGCTCATACTTGGTGTGGCCAAAGCCTTGCCGGTTTCAAGTTCTCAAGGACTACGTAAACAAACCAAAGTATAAGCCATCTCGGTCGTGATTTCTTTGTTCAAATATAGTCCTTATAAAGTTCACCAAGACAACTAAAATGTTTAGAACTACATATGAATGGAGACTCTTCTCGGGGCTCAACTTTTAATGTGCTGTTTCCATCTGCTTGCAGACGATGGGCTGGATATGCTACAGGCGTGCGTTCTCGACAGTCTAAACAAAGGTACGTTACTTTGCGGCCCATTTGTTATTGACACACACGTACGCATGAACGCACGCACGCACGCACGCACCACACACACGCGCGCATGAACGCAAGCATGCACACACTACACACACGCGCGCATGAACGCACGCATGCACACACCACACACGCGCGCGCATGAACGCACGCATGCACACACCACACACACGTGCGCATGAACGCACGTATGCACACACCACACACACGCGCATGAACGCACGCATGCACACACCACACACACGTGCGCATGAACGCACGCATGCTCACATCACACACACGCGCGCGCATGAACTCACGCACGCACACACCACACACCCGCGCACGCGCGCGCACACACACACACACACACATGCACGCTTGCACCGCACGCACGCACGCACACACACACACAAACACACACACACACACACACACACACGCATGAACTCACGCACGCGCACACCACACACGCGCGCGCATGAACGCACGCATGCACACACCACACACACGTGCGCATGAACGCACGCATGCTCACATCACACACACGCGCGCGCATGAACTCACGCACGCACACACCACACACCCGCGCACGCGCGCGCACACACACACACACACACGCACGCTTGCACCGCACGCACGCACGCACACACACACACACAAACACACACACACACACACACACACACACGCATGAACTCACGCACGCGCACACCACACACACGCACGCATGAACTCACGCACGCACACACCACACACCCGCGCACGCACACACACACACTCACGCACCGCACGCACGCACGCACGCCCGCACGCACGCACGCACGCACACACACACACACACACACACACACACACGCGCTTCTTTTCAAAATGGCAAATATATGGTTAACTCTGTTGTGAAAATTATGTCAACTTTGATAATAATAATATAACACTCATGCCGACTAAAATGCGTAAATGCAATTACGAAGCGCTTAGAAACATCGCCAACTCGTCTGGGATTTGTGAACGCCTATGTACGCAAAATGCATCGTTGTACTCGCATCAAAAGCTAACCTAATTATCCTGTAAAAGCTACCAACAATGCACACGCAGTTCGGTTCTATTCGCGGCAGTTAACATATCACAAGTTTGGTCGCAGAGCGTCAGGATAGTGAAGGCGCATTTACTGAAAATGCTTCACCCGCATCAATTAATTCGGTCCTATGGTACACAAGGCGAGACCACAAACACGACGGCATGGGTTTTTTGTTGCAATTACACATTTTGGGCCGTTTTTTAATCAAATTCAACAAAAAATACGGAATGTGCGACAGTGGTTTGTTACGTAAAGTCACGTAAACTCGCTTATCCTCCATAGCTCCTCAGCGCACCGATCCAACAGTATGCAACTGTAATTGCCAACAGATTAGAAACAGCCTAAGCCCTTTTGTTTTGGCGCGCAGCTGAATTTGGGTTTACCGATTATCTTAGCGCAACAGAAATGTCGTTATTTCATTGTTATGGAGCGGACAATTAAGACCATATCTGAGATGCGTAGATCTACGGTAATCCTTTATTGCAGTGAAACCGCCGAAGGTGTACATGTGGACGACACAGCGTATCGAGTACGAGGGAAACGATGTCCAGTTGTTCTGCCGGGCAAGTGACCGCCGCAACGTCAGGATCAATTGGTTTGACCGCAACGGAGACCAAATCACCGTCAACGACTCGCAGTACAAGGTAGGCCCTATGTCCTAGTGCCGGACTTGTTGACTCTAGTCGTACACGTTCATGACTTGCTACTTGCCTTGGAATTCATAGAGATGACTCGAGACTTGACTTGGAGGTCATTCACTTGATACTTCACTTGACTTGCAAGTTTGTGACTTGCAGCAAGTTTGGTCACTCTAAACACGCGCAACAGGAAACCATGTTTTGGGGACAGGCTGGCCAAATGCAAAAATTATGAAATATTCTTATAATTTGCTAACGTTGTGGCGGGGAAGCATTGGCGTATTTTTCCCGAATAAAATACCGCCGACAAACCGCCGAATAATCATGGCGATTGGTAAACCCTGGTGATTTGGAACTTGACTTGGAATTCAGAGAGATGATTCGAGACTTGACTTGGACGTCATTGACTTGGAGAATTGTTTACACCTGATGTTTAAATGTTATTACGTTATTGCGGTTTATTATCGCTTGTTTATTACATTTTCGAGAAATTGTGATGTTATTTCTGGTAACAATCGTCAACTCAACCCAAACAGCAAGTCGACCCTTCAATGTGTCTATGTATTATTTATCTAAAAACGGCAAAGTTGTTTAAGGATTGATCTATCGGTACGTGTCACATACCCTATTATCGCCGCTCAGAAACGCCATTTTGCGACATTACATGAGTCACAGAAATAGCCAACTTTTACCACATCAACGTCTCCGTACTCAATGATTGGACCACTGAGCGAACGCATTATGTACTTGTGACAGAAGTCGCACAATAAATCGGTAAATGTCAATGAAATTAATGCATCGTCTATTACAAAAGTGAGTGACGGTTCCACTTTCTAATGCCGCGATTGGAGCTAATCCAGCGCCTTGAACCGACGCCATCACCGCGGGCAGACGGACGTTTAGCTAGAAAACGTACATTAGTCGAAGCAATTAGGACGGAATCCTTTCAAATGGACCAATCTCGTTTTGCCGGGTTAATAAGCCATTTACTGCGCCGCGGGCGCACGCGAGCTACGGACGCTCGTTTTCGAATCCGTCTCCGTCATTCGGTGATTATTAAATTAGTTCTTTATAGGCGAAGCCTTTCAAATGTGTGGCGTCGACACGAGTTTAGGAACGACGCGTGAACGGGCGGAAATGCCAGAACCCATAGTAGCGCCCGTTCAGACGTCAACGTCTGCGGCTAATGGTTGGGTTGTTTCACGAAGCAGGTCCAACTTGACAACTTCGGTGTTGAGTTGCTGCTCTATGCTCTATAACCTTATCTATGAAAGGCGCAAAAAATAATGCGGTTTTAGATAGGTATGAATATATTGATAGCTATTTTTTTCTCACTTAAGAAAGATAGAAGAAACACGGGACTGCAGTAACTAAACAGTGTATATTAAATATATTAACGTTGGCAAATGACGCTCGATAAACCACTTGTTATCTGGGAGTATTGCCTTGAATGGCAGTCTTATTACATTTTGTTAAATCTGTCCTGGTTAGGTTTGGGACGCGTGACTTGTGTTCACTTCGACTGTTGTAAGGAGGACATATCTTCTTCTTCCTCCCTTGAGGGGCGGGGGCCACACAACTTAATGTTCTCCGCCCTCCCGTCGAGTCGTCGCCGTCTGTCGCGAGATTCTGCCACTCTCTCCTCGGCTGTTCACATCGTCCCTTTCGAGATCTCTAATAACACTCCTTCATCTTAATTTGGGTCTTTCTCTTCACCTTCGACCACCCTATTATGTTTTCCTCGCTCTTTGTGTCAGTTTAGATTCACTCATCCTCTGTATGTGTCCTGCCCATCGAATTCTGCTCCCCGCTACCTTCATCCTCCCCACTACCTTCATCTTCCCCACTACCTTCATCTTCCCCACTACCTTCATCCTCCCCACTACCTTCATCCTCCCCACTACCTTCATCCTCCCCACTACCTTCAACCTCCCCACTACCTTTATCCTCCCCACTACCTTCATCCTCCCCGCTACCTTCATCCTCCCCACTACCTTCATCCTCCCCACTACCTTCATCCTCCCCGCTACCTTCATCCTCCCCACTACCTTTATCCTCCCCACTACCTTCATCCTCCCCACTACCTTCATCCTCCCCACTACCTTCATCCTCCCCGTTACCTTCATCCTCCCCACTACCTTCATCCTACGGTGTTTCTTCACTCCGATCTCCTCTCTTAATTGCACCATCTTCCTTATGTCTTCTCGTTTTACTTTACATATTCTCCGAACCAAGTTGTTATATGCTTCATGTTGCTTCTCATCCTGTCTCCCTTTCAGTGCAACTGTTTCCAATCCATACACACAGGCTGGTACCACGCAGGCTTCCAAGCACGTTCCCCTTAGCTGTTTCTTCAACTTTCTGTCTGAAAGAAGGACATGCCTACTATAGACAGAATACATAAGAGAGCATCTAAGCTGACTCAAGAACGGAGACAACTTAGCCGTGATAAACGCCCAAAAGACTATTGCTTAGCAAACATGGCAACCAATAGATTATGCCGAGTTCAAATAGAATTTCCTCAGATATTGAATGATTATGAAAATGTTGATGATAGAAGTATTTGTTTCACACTGAAGGAAGGAAGGAATGTGATAGAACTAGAGGGCACCAACTAGCATTAATAAAGGAACAGCGTTAATTGTATATTCATTTTCAAGAAGAACAATAAATTAATGGAACAAACGCATTAAGTAATCAATTTACAAAATAATGGTTTGATTTAAAATACATTGGGTAAGACTGAACTAGTGGGTAGGTCGGCTCAGGGACAAGTTTGTTGAGAAAGCAGCCAGCGCACCTTAGTTCCACAACTTGTGTCTCTTCAGACTTTAGCTCGATGAAGCTGTCTCGTAAAGTAGTTCATTATGTAAACAACTTATCGGCAGATTTCACCAAGTGTTGATCTAAGCTGTAGTCACAGGGTCACGAGACATTATTTCCATAATGCGATTAACTCCCCTATATGCACACACGAATGATGCACCACTTATGTGCTTAAATCGCTAGTCACAACACTAGGTGAAGGACTTACTTCAGTTGAATGATCGGATTAAAAAAATATATATAATTGAGCGCATGATGACGAATCATTAATGGTACAGATAT
The DNA here is from genome assembly GCA_033239005.1 of Lamellibrachia satsuma. Classification (NCBI taxonomy): domain Eukaryota; kingdom Metazoa; phylum Annelida; class Polychaeta; order Sabellida; family Siboglinidae; genus Lamellibrachia; species Lamellibrachia satsuma. The sequence goes on from BSQZ01000110.1 coordinate 571,838, forward strand.
AAATCAAACTTGTTCGTGTCACCGACGTTTGTCCTTGTGCCTATTGTAGATAACATATACAGTGTATTCACATAACGTTATACAAGTAATAATGATTAACATGTTAAGCAACTTATGCATAGAAACGTTAGCGGTTGTCGGTGAAACGTATAATTCATTAACACATTACGAGTATCGACATACAACACATTATGAATATAATTCATATAGTGTAAATATGCTGATGCTATTATTGTTGTATAACAGATGACACACATTCTTATTCCACTTGACACAGTTCCATCTCGTCACGTCAGTCACGACCGAGGCGTACTCCTCAAGTGGCGATACGTCCTTGCAGTATTATCATAAATCCATACATAACTTATCCCTTTGTTTACACACGTGATATTATAAACGTAACCCGATGCAATCGACCGACCTTTAGTAGTTATATACAATAACTGAACCAGATGATTAACGGTTTCAACAGTGAATTAAGGTAATAAGCACTGAAAATGCTTACAACGTAATGCCAACATAGCATGTCATAGTAAATGAAACATTCCCCCCTGAACAACCATAACAAGCAAAAAACGACATTTCCCATTAAAGATGTGACGTAACTTGACTGTCACGTGTTTGGCAGCCGCGGAGTCCACTGGGTACGACGTGATATTCGCGTCATTAGAAGGTGATAACCAGACCGTACTTAGCCAGAACGTGATTGTGACGTCGCAATTAGGTGCAACCTCGACCACACCAAACCAGAACGCGACTGCGACGTCGCATTGCGTCATAATATTGTGACGTCGATAATACGTCACTGTGCGTAATGTTTTGACGTCGCAGTGCGACGTCACAAAAGAGGGGGTCGGCATCTTGCAGTTCGTTGTGCGATTCTTCTGGGATTGCATTTTCGTCCGCACCAGTGTGAAAATGGACATTTGGTTTTTGCAGTTGTTGTTTTGTCAACCATCGCTTTTTGCTTGCTTTGTCCTCAATGTACCATGATGCACCATGATCTGCACCATTGTCGCACTGCTCGCAATGTGAATAACGTGTCGTTGGTGCCTGTGCAGATCCTGGCCAGCGGTGACCTGGTGATATCTCAGATCGACTGGATGCAACACATGGGCACGTACAAGTGCGTGGCCGAGAACGAAGGCGGCCTCGACAGCGTGTCGACGTTTCTATATCCGGTGAGTGCAAGTGAGGGAATGGGAAATGGCGGACGGAAGAAGTCGTTTCCGAAATCGCGATGCCTGAAAATTGAATAGCATCTGGGATGCACTAGTTAAGAGATACCTCATCAGATCAGTCGTAGTGCGACTATGCTTCGCAGTGCTGGGTGCCGGACCTGTAATGACAATATAATGTTTTGATTTATCAGTCTCGCTATACTAGCAGTAACACGTATCCGCTGACATCCATTCCTGTTTGCCAGTGCTTCTGTGTTCTCGCCTCCCACTGTCTCTCTCTACTCCTGTTTTTATCTACACATAACTGTAAATATAGAGTTGTCCGCATTTAATATCATTCCCGTCTTTCGAGATCTACGAATACCTGAATTGCGAGTGCCACATCACAAAATAAAGAGTTGAAAACTGGTTACAAAAAGAAAACAGCACAATAGCCCACCGTTATTATAATTTTGCGTTGGTGCTACATTCTGTCAAATGCAAATCTGGTCTTTTTCTCTTTTAAAAAGATTAGAAAGAAAAAGAATTAACAAGATTCTTCATATATAAGTGTTGCCATCCCTGATGTATTTGTCAATTTTTTAGACATAATTTTATGCGCGTTATTAGTATTTACACAATATGTAGATAAGTAGTTAATTCATTTATTTTACTGTGTTCGAATGAGTGTCAACTCTAAATTGCACTTTCTAAGATCTGGTCAAGCACTCCGCCATTGTTCTGTACAGTTGTCTCAACATAAGCGTTACTTATATGTCTTACGTTTTTCAGACTGTACCGTAAGCGAAGTTCGTCAGTTTCATGACGAAGTCACCTAGAGAAACTACGATCTACACACGTCGTTACGTCATCGCGCCTACGTCTATGCGAGTCGGCTGAAACACGCGAAGACGTCTTTACCATTGTTCGGGCGCAAAACTACACACAAGTGAATGGAGAAAATATCTTAGCACCTGCAACAGTGGACCAATCAGTCTGATGTCCGCTGGCTAAAGCAGAACACATTTCAGGACTCGTTTCCAACATTCGTTTGCGTGCCATCACATCGTCGTGACATTGACGCCTGAAGCCACGGCAACACCGCCGAGGCAGTAATCTGCCACAGTAATCTCGACCTTTACCACGGATGTGTTTATGACTGACGATATTCTTACTATTTATAAATAATGTGTTATTGACTTTGTCTTATGTCGCCATTCCATTACTGATTCTGCGTAATGTTGAATCCACGTTTAGTTTTGGATAAATGTCCACGGAACGTGAAGTATATTGCAAATTTCAGTCTCGTGTTGTTTTTTGACTGATTTTTTAGGTATCCAATGATACCGGGGATAACACATTAAATCGTAAGTACACTTATTTCCAATGTGGTCCTCCTGGTTTTAAGTGTCCTTCTCTAGAGCTAGTAAGTTCATCACAGGTTTTTTCCATTTCCCTGCATGGGATCTTTTACTTCCCCTGGCACAGACACCAGATAGATGCAAAGTGGGGTGAACGAGCTTCGAAACGCCGGAGGTGGTTTCGAACCCCGGTCCCTTTGGCCGAAAGCCCGACGCTCTACCATACGACCACCGGACCCCACTCGACCACCGCGCCCCCCACGACCACCGCGCCATCACACGACCACCGCGCCCCCCACACGACCACCGCGCCCCCACACGACCACCGCGCCCCCACACGAACACCGCGCCCCCACACGAACACCGCGCCCCCACACGACCACCGCGCCCCCACACGAACATCTGAATAATTTAACTGCACAACACGAGTCCAGAACATGGCTATACATGGGCAATGTCATCTAAACGTGAATGTAATGGATCCTTATATCCAGAAATAGCAACCTTACTTCGAAACATAGTATATTTAATCATGGTTCATAGTAACAGTGTTAAATTTGTTAATTTAATTAATGATATACACATAACAAATAATAATGCGTATCCGACCAGAATATATTCTACCTTGATACATTATATTGCCTGGGTGTTCATTACCAGAACTTTGAAATACTGCATACTAATTAACACATAAAAGTATGTCACACTTTTGTGACATTCTTTACATTGCACTGGGTATTCTGTTATTTTCGCGTGACAATTGTTACTTGACAACTTTTTAATCCGAATGTGCACTTTATATATGTCGCTTGCATTCGATTTAAACAACACACTATTACTGACATTAAATCCACCCTTAATTCGGCCGTGTTAATTCAACCCAGGAAACGTCATCAAATGTTATGTTTTCCATTTTACGTATCGGACAAATTTATTAGCAACCTTACGTCACTTTGCTGGCGATATCATCTAACTCTACCGGTATTCTGTAATTGTTTTAATGTGTCTGGCGTATGTACGTTTGTAAAGCCAGACATCCTGAACTAGGCTGATCGTAATGCTAAACAATTGCTATTTGCTCAGTAGATAATTGACGAGAGCTTCATCAGGTATATTCACAAGCCCACATCTACACGTAATGCATTTCAGTTGCTCGAGTTATTTATATATTATATATTTCATTTCGATTGATCCAGTACATTGCAAGTACTTTAACAGTATTTCGTCAGTGGGTACATTGTAATACTACGTTAGTGGTTACATTGTAATACTACGTCAGTGGTTACATTGCAATACTACGTCAGTGGTTACATTGTAATACTATGTCAGTAGTTACATTGTAATACTACTTCAGTGGTTACATTGCAATACTACGTCAGTGGTTACATTGCAATACTACGTAAGTGGTTACATTGTAATACTACGTCAGTGGTTACATTGCAATACTACGTCAGTGGTTACATTGCAATACTACGTCAGTGGTTACATTGCAATACTACGTCAGTGGGTACATTGTAATACTACGTCAGTGGTTACATTGTAATACTACGTCAGTGGTTACATTGCAATACTACGTCAGTGGTACTACGTCAGCGGTTGTAATACTACGTCAGTGGTACTACGTCAGCGGTTGTATTACATTACTACGTCAGTGGGTACATTACATCACTTAGTCAGTGGTTACATTAAATGACTACATCAGTTGGTACATTACATTACTACGTCAGTAGTTATATAACATTACCACATCAGCGGGTACATTACATTACATTAAAATATGTATTATGCATGACTGCGTCAGTGGGGACATTACATTGCTACGTCACTTGTGACATGGTACATTGTTCTACTTCGTCATTCGATACATTACGTCATTTTACGTCAGCGTTTATTTTGCAAATTGTGAAACGAATTAAGGCCAAGCTAGGCGTTCAAAACATAAATTGAAAAACGCCTAACCCAGCAAGCATGTCAATGTACGATGTGAATGTAAGGACGAATCTACGAGTAAACCAATAAACTACGTTTGAAATGAAATGTACAATATCGTAGGCTATTTACTATATGCTATCCGTTTATGTCATAACTATAATGCGACGTCACTGCACATCTAACCAGCGCCTCCGTTATGACGCAAATCATGATTGCAAACAACAATGCAAAATACGCCTCGTACCTATACCAAGAGATGCTCGTAAAGTAGATAGTGCGGGGAACTTGACGTAGATCACGTAACTTGAAACACTCTTAGAAAACACGTATAGTTTTGCGAACACGTGTACTTAACTACAAATTATTATTGTCCCGAGTTAATAATCTACGTCAAACGTCCACGTTCGTTCCTTCGTAAGATCCCCAGCGTCGGGGGAATTTTGAAATTTGCTTAATGTACGAACTATCCCCGTGTTCCTCAAAAGAAAACTATAAAATGTCAGCCCCAAACATGCGAAACGGACCAGGCTTGTTAACAAATGCATGTCAACGCACTTGAATGCAAATACAAAAGTTTCACTTGATTCAAATGCAAAGGTGAATACAAATGCCAGTTTCCAGGAACGCATTCAAATGCAAATGCAAATGTTTCGGGGTCACATTCAAATGCAAATGCTTTGGTTACACATTTGCAAATGCATTTGAATTAATTTCAAACGTTTTGTCTTTATATTAGCAATTTGTTTTATTTTGAAGAAAAAAAACGTAGTGTATACAAACACATTATTCATTTCTTTAATAAATATAGTAGTACATTATTGTAACCAATAAGTACCACTACATACAAGTCCCACTACATGAACATGTCTGTACAGTCATACATAGAGTCACACAGTTCCAGGCCTGCAGAGGTGGTGGAAATGGGAGGGAGGAATAGACAGTTGACAGTTTACTGGGAACCATGGCAGGGAATGAAAGGCTAATCCTCCAGGTAGGCCAGAATGGAAGGGGAACCCAAGACAATAGACGGTCCACTGGTGGGGGTCACTGGGAAGATAACCTGGTGGATAATTACACATACCACTAATCACTGCCACCACAACCCACCCCAACAGTGCCAACACAACAAAAGGGAGTCATTGTCTACATTGTTTCAATGAACAGGTAATCTGTGAAACCATCAACCTATAGACCAGTTGGTCTTTTCATGTTGTATGAATAACAGCTCAGACATTGACCAGTTGACGTAAAGAGCACGTTTTTAAAGAGTACGCAGTGTTGTGAACTTTTGAAAGTGAATCTAACGACAATAATTATTCAGAGAATTACGCATGCATTTGATTGCGCATTTGGTTGTGCATTTCACAAATCAAATGTTTGTGGGTCGCATTCAAATGCAAATGTTTAAGGTACGCATTCAAATACAAATACAAATGCATTACAACTTTTATGGAGGAATTTGAATTCGCATTTAAATGCGCAACATTCAAATGCGCATTCAAATGCATTTGCATTTGTTAAGAATCCTGAAACGGACATATATAAGAGGACACAAACAGACATACAAACATAGAATGACATAAACTGTTTCAAAGTAGAACTGGGAAACATTTACAATGTGCATAGATATACCTGATTTGGCTCGAGTCGATGCCCCAAAAGATTTGACTTGTTTATCAAAGGTAATGATTGAATTACAAGCGAGACAACTATCATGCCACACAGCAAGATGTCGTTAGTGTGCTACTTGTTGCTTCGTCGAATGAATCGGCAATAATGATGACGATGATAACGACGAAGATGGTGTTACCGATGAAGACGATGATGATGGTAATGATAACGACGACAACAATGACCGTTTGCAACCTTCTATATGAATATACTTGGTTGTATAGTCTCCTTCAGTCGGTGGCTAGATACCTCCATTTCTTCTTGGTGGTGTTCAGAGTAGATGACACGCCTTCTTCGTGAAGTTTGTTTCAACAATCTATGACACGATTTGTGAAGAAGTGTTTACCAACTTCAGTACGAGCGTACGTCTTCCTCGGCATTAAGCCGTGGCCCCTCATATTGCTGAAACATTGATAACAAATGTTCTGGGTTATTCATATTTTGATATATTTATATACCTCACAGGGATCCAACTCAAGTCGTCTCTGTTCCAAAGGCATTGATTTGATAGGTGTTCTGCTGATTTTCAGCGCCCTATGATTCAATAAATTTATTTTTTCTTTCTCTAATTCAATTATAACCTTTGGATTTTCTGAAGACGTCAGTTTTTCGTACGAGGTCAATGCTATTCTAGAACGGCCACTTCAACTGAACATGAAGGCTTCCGCCGCTCTTTTATGAAACCGACAGCGCGTATTAAATAAGCTTTTCACACACTACAGATAACGTCAGTGAACCTGGTTTGCGACGGGTTAAATGAAAAGGGAAGGTAGTTTTAGCACTCTGTTTAATCTCCGTACCCGAAGAAGTACCTCATCGAGAAGAAGACGAATATTTGTTTATATTGGAAGGGGTAATTGCTAGGACGACACATCAGTTCTTAAACAAGAATTCCCATTGGTGCTAATAGTTTGTGGTGCACGTAAGACTGCTAATTGAAATCCTAATCCTGATTATCTACGGCCATTGGTTTGTCGAGCATGTTCAAAGGGTGACTGCCGTGCAAACTTGGATGCATTGATTGAATTGAGACTTTGGCGCAGCTGACCGTGTAGCGCTCAGATATTCGTGACAGTCGCTCGTCTGATACTGTTGCTGAAATGCTGATATGTTATTCACATGCCACCTGACAACCGCGGGCCTTACTCGTAATGCAGAAAGCGTGTTCAAAACGCGTTGGCGCAGCTGACTGTGTACCGCCCAGATATTCGTGACAGTCGCTCTTCGGACGTGTTCAGAAATATCTATATGTTACTCACATGCCATTTGACAAACGCGGGCCGTACCCGTAAGACAAATGTCTTGTACAAAACGCACATAACCGTAAGCAGTGTCTCGTACGCCTTACGACTAAACCGTAGGAGTGGACGACTATGTCGCTCATTTGATGTTGTTTTTCTGACGAAACCTATCCGCTTTTAAGTTGGTTGACTTACTGAGGCTTGACATTCAGGTATTGTTTGGTTCGCGTTTGTGTGGCTCTGTGAAACGCTTGAAATCCTCAAAAAATATAAATTATTCTTCCGCTCTTTACAGGGATATCGTATCGAACTGTGTAATAGTGCACAATTATGATTGAACTGAATCACCGGAATTCAACTATGTTGTATGTGTAGGATTGGAAAGTCCAGGCATGTATTCACCACATTAAAGACAATGTGGAATACACCATCCTTCTCAAAAAGAAACAAAATCGCAATATTCAACACCAATGTGAAAAGCGTGTTGCTCTATCATAGAGCAACGCGCTTTTCACATTTGTTTTTGACAAACTAGTCTCATAGCTATAATGGTTCTGAGACATGGAGAATAACCAAGAATACAACCAGAAGACTCCAAACATGTATGACCAAATGTCTCAAATACACTCTCAAAATTAAATGGCAAAACAAGATGAAAAACAAAGAGCTCACGAGGAGGACATACCAACACAACTTCAGGACAGAGATTGGAAAAGGGAATTGGACGAGGATAGGGCAGACCTCCACAAACCAAGTACCAGTGTCACGATACAGGCCCTAGAATGAAAACCCCAAGGAAAAGAGAAAACCAGACAAGATAAACAGTAGTTAGAAGAGGTCACTACTTCATGAAGTAAAGAATCGTGGAACCACCTGGAAAGAACCGAAGAAAGCATCCAATAATAGAGTGCTTTGGAGAAGTGTCGTTTCGGACCAAAGCTCTACTTTGAGCGAATAGTATTAAGGAAATAAGTAAGGTAAGCTGGAGTTAATGAGATAAAACACCTGATTCAGATTTAAACCAACAATCATCCAGGCAGTGTCGATGACGCCCACATTTCCGAGAACTACGAAAATGAGAATAACGCAGCTCATCCAATTAGCCGCCATATTTATCTATTTATATTCTCTATCGTCTTGTGTGTGATTAAATCCTCACAACAAACTGGTATGTAAGGGTCGTACCTACGTCATCACGGAAACCCCAACGAGCTACCAACGTGTTGAGTGTTGAGTTGAATGATCTCGACCTTCATGTCCTTTGATGACAGTGTAGGTTTTGAATAGTTGTTTACGGTGAGGCATGCATGACGCCAGAGGGGGTGATTAATTGTGTCCCGTGTGGCATGGAGGATGGAGCAAGAATTTTGAATTTACTTAATTCAACACATCTTTGTACCTTTTTCTTAGGCCGCCTCTTAATCGAAAACCGGTTTTCTGCAACAATTTCAGCGAATAAACCTTGTCTGATGAATAGGTCACCGTGAGAATCTTATTCAAAGAAGTTCAATAGCTTCAATATATATATATATATATATATATATATATATATATATATATATATATATATATATATATATATATATATATATATATATATATATATATATATATATATATATATATATATATATATATATATATATATATATATATATATATATATATATATATGATCGACTTTGCCCGATATTTCGCATTTGATAGTAAGATGACTTTGCAGTTTGTGCAAACTGAGCTGAAAATGGTTAGTCCCATATCGAACGGCACGCCCAGATGAGATTACGCACAGACGACTTCGATAACTCGGTGTCCACTCATTGGCAATGATACTTCGGCGGGTAAATTAACTCGATGTTTTGCTGTGAGGAAGATGATTGCCTCTGGCTTCTCTTTTATATAGTTCGAACTTCTGTTAAATACGTATGTTTGCAGGTGTTTGTCCGCCTTTCTTGTCTTTCTATATATCACCATAGGTATAGAGATGTGTAGATTTCTGTGTTTGACAGCTCAACCAGTGGTTTGAGAATCTCTAAGAAGCATCCTAAAAGCCTGATTTGCACTTTTTCATTGTCATCGCAACAAACATACAGCACACAGTGGATAACTTACGTCTCTCGAAAACCGGAAACGTCACATACTACATTGCAAAGTAAAGTCATGAGACTGTTTAATACAAAAATGACCCACAACTAAGCGTATCTCACTGACTCCGAAGTTTCTGATGCAATGCTGTCCTTTGCCGTTGTCACAAGAGCTCGGGATGTTATTGGCTTAGACTATTAAATGCATTTTATTCTTTGCTTGCCTCGTGTTTTTTGTAGTTCGATATTTTCCTTCAATAACGATCTTCTATCAATCTGACTGTTTCTCAATATATATCCTATACATTTCAGCTTCGTCTTCATCTCATTGTTTCCACGTATTTACTATCCTGCTATATGTCTATTCTTCATAAGACTTGATGTGTTTTCTTTGCCACTACAACTGGTTTCTTGATATCTAGGCCACATCTTATGAATGATGCTACAGCGCTGCTCTGGTAATTGCATGAATCTAATCGAATACTTTTCTCTTCATTAAGTACTATGTTGTGAATAGCTAGCACCGGTAAGGGTATCGGATTCACTGCAAAAGCTAAGCAATTGCAAATGTTTGACAACCAAAGCCATATGGCATTAATTAGTAGCTCCCGCCTCGATTAGCCCCTGAGACACGGAACCCCGGTGGTTATCAAATGTCAAGCTATTATCGTTGTTATTCTAGCCGGATGCTGTCGTCGTCGCCACGCATTGTATTTTGTTTAGTAATTCCGCCGTGCAATTTATACGTGTTCTTGGATAATGCATTAGTGAAAGTCGCTTATGAAAAACGCCTACTTCCTTACACTCGGCAGTACGCTGTTTGGTTATCATCACATTGTTAAATGTATATTGTAGTACATAAAGTCTTTCGTAGGACGTATTATTTTAACTTTTAATAAGAACTCGCCAATGAAACCGAGCATGGATGAACAATTTGGCTGACGTATCACATGTAAACGTTGAGTAAGTATTATCGACTGGTTTTGTCAATATATACGCGTGCGCGTGCGTGCGTGCATGTTTATAAGGTGGCTGAGTGCTCCCCAGAGAAGTTGAGTTGGTGTTGTAACGAACAGGTCTGCCAGGGGGTGAAGTGTAAAGCGAATTGAGCGGTCCAAAGGACTGGATACCGCGTTATATCTGATCTTACCCTTACCAATCTGCTCTTACCCTTACCAATCTGATTAGTTTCTTAACCATTAGGGTCGGTCGATTAATGAATTAACAATCTGCTGACGCAGTGGTCTGAATATTTGACCAAGGTCCGCACCAGTAATTAGACATGCGTGGCCTTGTAAGCTAATGACCTAGTGTCCCGAAGCAACACGAGATCAGGGCGACTGTTTTGTGACAATGCTCTGTCGGGAATTTGTTTTCCTGAATGGAGGAAACTAATGAGTAGTAATTACGCCCGCGTGTGAGGCACTTACACTTGGCCTTTACACGTACGACGACTACTGATTAAGCAACCAATGTTAACCTACCCTGCTGACCTATAAAGCCCAGTGCGTTAGTCATTCTCTACAATCTTGGTGTAAATGGCTTCACGCTTTACAAGAACAAATGTTATATTTTGTGATCTACCACTCTTGAGTGGCTGCAGTGTTTGCTCGAGATACGCTCATTCGCCAAGAAGATCTCGATACTGTGAAAGAGTTCTCCCTCTTATATAGCATAGTGCCGGAGAGAGATGTTATTCGACGCATAGCCATAGCATCGGTAGTCTTTGTTCAACACAGGCATCTCAATAAGACTGAAAGCCAGATTTTATGGAGCCCTTATATTGCCAATAGCAATGGTGCGGATGCCTGGACGCTACAATCACAGGAGACAATATATTTCGTTTTTTAATATACGTTGCTTGAGGACTATCACAGGTGTTACCATGTCAGACAGATTACAACATATCAACACCAGAGAAGACAATTTCACCCCTGAAGCTACCACAGATGTATGCAGACACAGAATACTCAAGTGGTTTGGAAATGTTTGCCGTGTGCAAAGAGGTTGCATAATTAGGCAAGCAAAAAACTAGAAATCATAGGTCAGCGGAAGAAAAGAAGGCGAAAGAAGAGTTTAAAAAAAGCTAATTATAAGCTCCCTTTGTTGAGAGTAGAGCGGTATGTCATAAATACAAAATATTGGAGGGTACAACTAACCTCCAACAGCTCATGCAGAGCGTGGACCCTGAAACCTAACGTGTTTTCCATATGGTCGATCGACAATGGACATCTTCACTTTGCGTAAAATCACTGAATAGGCCCACGAATAACATCAACCATTGCATATAGCATTTGTCGATTCGACCAATGCGTTCAAATGAATAGCCCTGTTAATCGTACTTGTAAAAATCAGAAGCATGGACTGTTGTGATTTCAACGTACGTTCTAAACACTATAGTGGCCAAGTTCGAAACAGTGTTTTGAACGTAGCCGTAATGTTTTTAATTATTGTCAAATAGTTAACAATAAATCACATTTTTACATACACCGGGTTCCAACGTTAGTGTAATAATTATAATACTTTAACTGTTACTATAATTATGGCTGCTCGAAACAATATCAAACATATTTACATCGTGAAAATCTTATAATGTTTTTGAGCGTAACCGCAGAGTTTTTTTTTGCACACTACCGTTGTATTGTGAACAACCAACACTAGCCTAGTTGGTAGACGACGCTTCACATATGTTGTGACATCGACACTGAGAAACAACGTACGTAAGATACAGAACCCGACCCAGCAGAAGACATTGCTTCCTGAGACAGAAACATGCTATAGCAAACATTCTTAGTCTTATGTAGTTACAGCCTCGCAATCTTTCTAACCACTTCCAGACCACCGCCTGTCAAATGTTTCATCTTGTCAATCCAGCCAATGTTTCTTCTACCTCGTAATCAGCTTGTTTCTCCTGGACGGCAGCAAGTAGTGACGAGTAATGAGACCCTTTTGTTAATACTGCGCATACGTCAACTACTGACTAAGCAATAATGACTTATACCGATGATCAACAAAGAGATTGTGCGTAGTGCAAATTATTTTCACCGTATTAAATAACCTTTGTTATACGAGCCATCTCCGCTGCGGGTAAATACACATTCTTTTGCAACTGAAATGCAACTATAGCTACAAACAGTACTTTGTTTGTTCTAAAACCTGGGTCATGGCCGAGACATCTCCACTGCGGGTAAATAAACATACTTTTCCAAACTGAAATCCAAATGTAGCTACAAATAGTACTTTGTATGTTCTAAAACCTGGGTCATGGCCGAGGCCTCTAGCTATGACAGACATGAATCGAGTCATGACAGTTTGTGTCCCAGAAACAGGTCAAGGACAGAATTCACGTCCTGAGCAACGAAGCGCGGGACGTGAATTACTACGGTTGTCTGTGTCAGGGTCAGTTACCGTGTCATTGTTGCTGGTGCGAAACGAGACCATGTTGTTGTGACAACTCGCACCGAATAGAATAATAATTATGATTGGCTAATGCTGTGGCGGGCAGCATCCACATAAATTTCCCGTGAACAATTATTGCAGACAAGCCACAGCAATCGTGGCAATTGATAAACCCTGGTGGCTTGGGACTTGAGTTGGAATTCAGATATATTACTCGATACTTGAATTGAACTTGGACTTGGATGTTATCGACTTGAGACTTGACTTGACTTGCAGGTTAATGAGTTCAGACTTAACATGACTTGCCGTTGTGTGACTTGCCAACTAGCCTGCACTTATTGGAACTATGTTAATCCTATCGTACGTGACATTATTACAGGAGATTTATGTCATGGTCACCGGCGTTCTATACATCACAACGTCACAATTGCATTCATACTATGACAAGACAGACAACAAACCGATCTTAGACGTTCGATATGATAACAAATAATTTAGTGGCGTCTTCTAGTGAACACGTGCCTTATTCACACACTCGAGACGACGGGACGATGGGACGACGGGACGACGTGCCACCGAATATTACATTAGAAAAAATATAATTGTCGTAATGTAGACCATGTAAAATCTGCTAACACGTCATAATTGCAATATACATTTTCTTAACATTATAGTGTGCTTCCGTGCGTGCGTGCGTGCGTGCGTGCGTGCGTACGTGCGTGTGTGCAAAATTTACAAGACGGCGGACTTCCACTGCCGGCGCCGTCCATGCCAGGGGAAGTTAAATATCCCACTGGGTAAATTTGTAACCTGTTGTGGCCTCTATCTCTCAACCGCAGGATTCACGACAGAAACGTCTACGACGTTGCTCGGTCAATTCTGCCAACTACAACGAATGAGGACACAATTAAATTAATGTGAAAGTAAACCAGTATGTATTAAGGTAGGTAATCCGTCCATTGCTCTAGTTACAATTAGTGTCCCTACTATGTTTGTATCCAATGCATCTGGCTGTGTTGTGCCCAAGAGCAAGGCACGTGGATCACTGCAATACAGTTGCTGGCATGTGTTATGCCAAATAAAAGCGTCTGCAGTAGCTCATGAGAGATGGAGTCCACGACAGGTTACACATTTACCCACTGTGTGGGATATTTTACTTCCCCTGGCACAGACACCAGGTAGAAGGGACCAACGGCTTTTAGGGTCTCTTCCGAAAGACACAGACAAAGTGGGATGAACGAAATTGCCCGGTTTCGAACCCCTGTCCCCTCGACCGAAAGTCCGACGCTCTACAACCTAGACCACCGCGGAAACAAGCAAAAACCACAAACATAAAACGAACACTGAACGACAATTCAGAAGCGTGTTACATTCGAAAAAAAAACATTAATTCTACTTGAAAGTTTATTTTTAAACAAACCCTTTAGCCTCAAGCCTTAGCATAGGCAACCGTCGGTAGTGGCATAGAAGAAATGGCATATCTTCAACAGAGGCATCTCAATAAGACTGAAAGCCAGATTGTATGGAGCCCTTACACTGCCAATAGCCACATATGGTTCGGAGGCTTGGACGCTACAATCACAGGAGAAACAATATTTTGAGTTTTTGTAAGATGTGTTGCTTGCGGACTGTCAGAGGTATTACCATGGCAGACATATTACGAAATATAAAAATCAGAGAGGACACTTTGACCCTTGAATCTATTACAGATTTCATCAGACACAGAAGACTCAGTTGGTTTGGGCATGTTCGTCGTATGCAAAAATATAACATAGTTAGGCAAGCATATAACAAGAAATCATAGGTCAGCGGACGAAAGGAAGGCGAAAGAGGAGTTGGAGTGACGAGAACAGGAATGATACCGCTCTGTTGACAGCACAGCGGCATGTCACAAATACAACAGATTGGAGGAGTACAACTTCCCGGAGGTGAGTGGGGGGTCACTATGGCCAATGCATCTAAGTCAAATCAAGTACTCACTCACCTCCAACACCTCACCGAGAGAGTGGATCCTGAAACCTAACGTGTTTTCGATATGGTCGATCACACATCCACTGGGCGTCAAATCATCGTATATGCCCACGAACAACATCAACCATCGCACATAGCCTTTGTCGACTCGACCCAGGCCTTCAATCTAGTCAACTGAACAACCCTGTTAATTGTACTTGTCAAAATCAGAAAAAAATGGACAGCTGCTGCCATGGAGGGGTTTAATAGGTTCAAAACCCTGTACCCCCGAGAACCTCACGCCACAGTGGCCAAGTTCAACACAGTCTTTTGAACGTAGCCGTAATGTTTCTAATTAACAATAATTCACATTTTTACATACATCGGGTTACTATAATAATCATAATAGTTTAACTATTAATATATGGCTTGAAGCAATATCAAACACATTTACACCGTGAGTCTTATACGGTTTTTGAACGTAACATCAGTGTTTTGAACGTAAGGTGAAAACACCCCAGAGTAGTTTGAACACTACCGTAGTGTTTTGAACAATCTACACTAGTCAAGCTGGTAGACGATGCTTCACATGGGTTGCGACACCGACACCGAGAAATGCTACATAACCCGACCCAGTAGAAGGCTTTGCTTCCTGAGACAGAAACATGACTTCACGAGAATTCCTCTTCCTTATGATTTTCTAGCCACTTCGAGTCCACCATCTGTCAAATGTGTCGTTTTGTTAATCTTTCTTCTACCTCTTAGCCCACTGTTTTTCTCTTAATGAAACATAGCATAATTCCTTCTTACTTAACCCCAACTTTAACTTTGAAAGTTTGTCTTTCTCTGTGTCCAGTTTATCCTAAACATTCTGTGCCATTTCTAATACGTCTATGGGTTTCTCAACCTCATGGTGAGTGTCCACGACTCAGTACCATACAGAGCAACGCTACAGACAAACCTCTTTGGTGAGTGTCCACGACTCAGTACCATACAGAGCAACGCTGCAGACAAACCTCTTTGGTGAGTGTCCACGACTCAGTACCATAGAGAGCAACGCTACAGACAAACCTCTTTGGTGAGTGTCCACGACTCAGTACCATACAGAGCAACGCTACAGACAAACCTCTTTGGTGAGTGTCCACGACTCAGTACCATAGAGAGCAACGCTTCAGACAAACCTCTTTGGTGAGTGTCCACGACTCAGTACCATACAGAGCAACGCTACAGACAAACCTCTTTGGTGAGTGTCCACGACTCAGTACCATACAGAGCAACGCTTCAGACAAACCTCTTTGGTAAGTGTCCACGACTCAGTACCATACTGAGCAACGCTGCAGTCAAACCTCTTTGGTGAGTGTCCACGACTCAGTACCATACTGAGCAACGCTACAGCCAAACCTCATTGGTGAGTGTCCACGACTCACTACCATACTGAGCAACGCTACAGACAAACCTCTTTGGTGAGTGTCCACGACTCAGTACCATACAGAGCAACGCTACAGACAAACCTCTTTGGTGAGTGTCCACGACTCACTACCATACTGAGCAACGCTACAGTCAAACCTCTTTGGTGAGTGTCCACGACTCACTACCATACTGAGCAACGCTACAGTCAAACCTCTTTGGTGAGTGTTCATGACTCACTACCATACAGAGCAACGCTACAGTCAAACCTCTTTGGTGAGTGTCCACGACTCAGTACCATACTGAGCAACGCTACAGTCAAACCTCTTTGGTGAGTGTTCACGACTCACTACCATACTGAGCAACGCTACAGTCAAACCTCTTTGGTGAGTGTTCACGACTCACTACCATACTGAGCAACGCTACAGTCAAACCTCTTTGGTGAGTGTTCATGACTCACTACCATACTGAGCAACGCTACAGTCAAACCTCTTTGGTGAGTGTCCACGACTCAGTACCATACTGAGCAACGCTACAGTCAAACCTCTTTGGTGAGTGTTCATGACTCACTACCATACTGAGCAACGCTACAGGCAAACCTCTTCGTCAAGCTCATATTTATGCCATCGTCTTTACAGGAGTTAACACGGTCACTTGTTATGCTTCTCGCTGTAGCCAGTCTGACTCTAATTTCTCCTGGCGTTGTGTCTTTCATACCAATCATTGATCCTAGATATTTGACTCGGTATAACAAGAATAGCAAGAACAAAATTGTTCTCGTGGCACGAAGTTGCGTGTGGAGCTGTTTTGTGACGAAGTCATGTCGTGAATATGGCCTCCTGGACGGCAGCAAGTAGTGACGAGTAATGAGACGCAGTGTGTAATTACTACGCATACGTCAACCACTGATTAAGCAACAATAGATGACTTATACCGATGATCTATAAAGAGATTGAACGTAATCTTCTGCGTCGTGCAAATTCTTGTCATCGTACTAAATAACCTTTGTTATACGAGCCATCTCCACTGCAGGTAAATAAAAAACATACGTTTGCAACTGAAATCAAACTGTCTATAATTACATCGTGAAAGTCTTATAACGTTATCCAACGCAATCGCAGTGTGTTGACCGTACGGTAAAACACCCCAGAGTGTTTTGAACGCATGTTTAGAACACTACCGTAGTGTTGTGAACAACCAACACTAGCCAAGTTGGTAGACGATGCTTCACATATGTTATGACATCGACACTGAGAAACAACGTACGGAAGCTACAGAACCCGACCCAGTAGAAGACATTGCCTCCTGAGACAGAAACATGCTATAAAAAACATTCTTTTTCTTGTAGCTACAGCCTTGGTTAGGCGGTTCCGGTCTCCTAGCAATCTGTCTAGCCACTTCGAGACCACCATCTGTAAAATGTTTTATGTTGTATGTTCCAGCCCATGTTTCGTCTACCTCTTAATCAACTTGTGTCTCTTAATGAAACCTAGGAGACCTCCGTCTTCTTTAACCCAAACTTTATCTCGGAAACAGATGCTTGTCTTTCTCTGTGTCCAGCTCATCAACATCTCGAATGCGTGTATACGTTTCTCGTCCTCTTTCTTGGGTGTCCACGAGCAACGCCACAGACAAACCTCTTCGTTAAGCTTATATCTATGTCATCGTCTTTCCAGATGTTAACAATGTCACTTGTAAGTAATGCTTTTAGCTGTAGCCAGCCTGACTATAATTTCTCATGGCGTTGTGGCTTTCATACTAATCATTGAACCTAGACATTTGACTCAGTATAACAAGAATAACAAGAACAAAATTGTTCTCGTGGCACGAAGCTTCGTACAGAGCTGTTTTGTGACGAAGTCATGTCGTGAATAATTATGGTCTCCTGGACGGCAGCAAGTAAAAGGTAAGTTTTTATATAGTGCCGTATCCATTCCTTAGGACTGCCCAAAGCGCTTTACTTTTCACACCCTGGCAGACCTGTTCATTCCAAGGCCATTTCAAATTCTCTGGGAAACATTCAGCCACGCTGCAATTACTGGCATGTACTCATCTATAAAGCCGAGTGAACTGTGGCGTGGGGTGATCAAACTTGCCAATGGTTCGAAGCGACCGCAGTGGGATTTGAAACCGGGTTCTCTCGATTCAGAGTTCGGCATTCATCGCGCCCCAAGTTGTATTGTATTGACGAGTAATGAGACTCATTGTGTAATTACTACGCATACGTCAACCACTGACTAAGCAACACTAGATAACCTATACCGATGATCTATAAAGAGATTGAACGTCATCTTATGCGTCGTGTAAATTCTTTTCATCGTAATAAACAACCTTTGTTGTACGAGGCATCTCCACTGCAGGTAAATAAGCATACTTTAGCAGCTGAAATCCAACTGTAGCGACACATAGTACTTGTAAAGTTTGTTCTAAAACCTGGCAAGCTGGATGATGATAAAAACGACCAATAAGTACAGATGTGATGGACATGCGATGTCGCCACTTCAGCCACATCCTACGCATATTAAACCATCTTGATGACACCGTTATGACCTCTATATGAGTCAGACCACAGTTGAGAATTGCATTGGTGGCCATGTTAACGTTTTGTCTGATTATAAGAAAACACGACCATAAAAAATTCTGAAAATTGTCCACAGCAACTGCCATCATCTCATTGACATACTGACCAAATTTTATCAAAATCACATACCTCAAACTCTTTTAAATCGCCCCGACGTGCGAAGCCTATCAATTTTGAAAAAAAAATAGCCATTTATTCATGCGCCCACGTGGCCCATAGCAGAAAAATTTCCATAAATCCCTCCGACAGTTAAACTCTTTAAAAAATGCACTGTTTCACAGCCAATAGCTTCTACAAACAAACCTGTGAATATTCCTGCTCAAAGGCACTCATGTCACATAACATTAATTTATTCAGTTCCCATTTTACAATTTCATACGCCCTGCATTCGTGTGAAACAATAAACAGGAAGGTCAGCTGTGGTCTTACCCCTATAGTCATGACGGATAAGGTGCCAGCCACGACAGTTTGTGTCCCAGAATAAGGTCAAGGGCAGAGGTCACGTTCAGAGCAACGAAGCTCGGGTCGGGTTGTTACAGTCGTCTGTGCCAGGGTCATTTATACCGTGTGACTGTTGCTGGTGCGAAACTGACGACGTTGTTGCGACAAGTCGCACCGAATACAATAATTATGATTGGCTAACGTTGTGGCGGGCAGCATCCACCTTGATTTCCCGCGAACAATTACCGCAGACAAGCCACAGCAATCATGGCGATTGATGAACGACTTGACACTTGACTTGACTTTCAGGTTAGTGACTTGAGACTTGACTTGCAGGTTAGTGACTTGAGACTTTTGACTTTTTAACTTGCCAACTAGTCTGCACTTATTGGAACTATATCAATGCCATCGTACGTGACATTATTGCAAAATATATGGTCACTGGCGTTGTATTCATCACAACGTCAATATTGCATTCATACGATGACAAGACAGAAGACAAGCCGATATCAGACGTTCGACATAACAACTAATTCAGTGGCGTCCTCCAGTGAGCATTTGCGTTATTCACACATTCGATGGGACGACGTGCCACGTAGCGAACGAAGTGAACATTAGTATTACCCACAACGAATTTTACATTAGAAAAAATAGAATGGTCGTAATGTAGACCTTGTAAAATGTGATAAAACGTCACAATTACAATATATATATATATATATATATATATATATATATATATATATATATATATATATATATATATATATATATATATATATATATATATATATATATATATATATCTTCTGAACATTATAGTGTGCTAATATTTTGAAGTTTCCCCTGTTTACAACTTTCATACTGAGTCATAATGATTATGTTACGTCAAGTTAGATGGAAGATACACTAAAACCCGTTGGTCCCTTCTACATGGTGTCTATGCCAGGCGAAGTCAAACATCCCTCACAGGGGGTAAATGTGTAACCTGTCGTAGACTCTATCTCTCAACCACACGATTCAAAACAGAAGCGTCCATGACATCGTTCAGTCAATGCTTTCAACCACATCGAACGAGGACACAATTAAATTAATGAGAAAGTAAATAAGTGTCTATATAGGTAGGTAACCCGTCCATTATCCCCGGTTAATTACTATGTTTGTACCCATGCATGCATCTGGCTGTGTTGATTTGATTTATGACACAAAGTTTATCGATATAATTACTTGCTTGCCTTGCAACTCTGTTTCCAGTGTAACATCTAAGGCCAGCCAGTGTTCGAGCATGGTCCCATTACCTGTAAGTCTACATCTGCAACAGTGTAACATCTAACGCCAGCCAGTGTTCGAGCATGGTCCCATTACCTGTAAGTCTACATCTGCAACAGTGTAACATCTAACGCCAGCCAGTGTTCGAGCATGGTCCCATTACCTGTAAGTCTACATCTGCAACAGTGTAACATCTAACGCCAGCCAGTGTTCGAGCATGGTCCCATTACCTGTAAGTCTACATCTGCAACAGTGTAACATCTAACGCCAGCCAGTGTTCGAGCACGGTCCCATTACCTGTAAGTCTACATCTGCAACAGTGTAACATCTAACGCCAGCCAGTGTTCGAGCACGGTCCCATTACCTGTAAGTCTACATCTGCAACAGTGTAACATCTAACGCCAGCCAGTGTTCGAGCACGGTCCCATTACCTGTAAGTCTACATCTGCAACAGTGTAACATCTAACGCCAGCCAGTGTTCGAGCACGGTCCCATTACCTGTAAGTCTACATCTGCAACAGTGTAACATCTAACGCCAGCCAGTGTTCGAGCATGGTCCCATTACCTGTAAGTCTACATCTGCAACAGTGTAACATCTAAGGCCAGCCAGTGTTCGAGCATGGTCCCATTACTTGTAAGTCTACATCTGCAACAGTGTAACATCTAACGCCAGCCAGTGTTCGAGCATGGTCCCATTACCTGTAAGTCTACATCTGCAACAGTGTAACATCTAACGCCAGCCAGTGTTCGAGCATGGTCCCATTACTTGTAAGTCTACATCTGCAACAGTGTAACATCTAAGGCCAGCCAGTGTTCGAGCACGGTCCCATTACCTGTAAGTCTACATCTGCATCAGTGTAACATCTAACGCCAGCCAGTGTTCGAGCACGGTCCCATTACCTGTAAGTCTACATCTGCAACAGTGTAACATCTAACGCCAGCCAGTGTTCGAGCATGGTCCCATTACCTGTAAGTCTACATCTGCAACAGTGTAACATCTAACGCCAGCCAGTGTTCGAGCATGGTCCCATTACCTGTAAGTCTACATCTGCAACAGTGTAACATCTAACGCCAGCCAGTGTTCGAGCATGGTCCCATTACCTGTAAGTCTACATCTGCAACAGTGTAACATCTAACGCCAGCCAGTGTTCGAGCACGGTCCCATTACCTGTAAGTCTACATCTGCAACAGTGTAACATCTAAGGCCAGCCAGTGTTCGAGCACGGTCCCATTACCTGTAAGTCTACATCTGCATCAGTGTAACATCTAACGCCAGCCAGTGTTCGAGCACGGTCCCATTACCTGTAAGTCTACATCTGCAACAGTGTAACATCTAACGCCAGCCAGTGTTCGAGCATGGTCCCATTACTTGTAAGTCTACATCTGCAACAGTGTAACATCTAACGCCAGCCAGTGTTCGAGCATGGTCCCATTACTTGTAAGTCTACATCTGCAACAACACTATCACAAACAATAATCGGCAGCAAACAGTGTGTATCTTGGCACTTTTATTTGGCATAACACATACCAGCAATTGTAGTGCAGTGATTCATTTGCCTTGCTCTTGAACAATCAGAAAACAATCACCGAACGACAATTCAGAAGCGTGTTACATTAAAACAACATGAATTCTACGTAAAATTTTTATTTTTACACGAAACGATTGGTTCTTCGATTTATATTTGTGCAATAAACTACGAAAACCGGGGAGGTTTTCTTGTAAGTCAACCTATTCAAAAGTGTTCAATTCAAAAGTGTCCAACAGTGCAAGGGGAAGCCACTCTTACCAGAGCATCTTTGACTAGAGTGCATGAAATAATAATACTGAAGATATAACAATCACCGCACCATTCATGCAATAATATTGACTGTTGAGAACAAACTATTGCGCCACCTAGTGAGTATGACATACAACGAGTATAGTTGTAGTAATCCGACAGAGGGCTTACTCTGATGTACGTCCCAGTGTATTAGTGCCATGCACCGGCCGGGCTTTAGGCCTCTACTACATTTTGCTGGCCGGGCCGGGCCTGGGCTGAAAAACTATTAAACATATCGGGCTTGGGCGGGGCCTGGGTCTAGTGTGAGGGGGCCGGGCCGGGCCCGGCCTGGGCTGGGCCTGGACCTGAACATTTAATATAATAGCAATGCATAGTATTGCATGCACATTACACAGTATACACGGTACATATTATTACTACATAGTACATACAGAATACAGATGTTATAGATGCATATTTTTGGCATGAATGTAGCCTTTTGCATAGATCTAATGGCCCCATACCAGGCTACTTAAGTTCACTTGGCTGGAAGCAGCCAGCCCCAAACGTTTACTTTAGACACATTTGCAGACGCAATCAAGCCATGATTAACCATCAACTTATCACCCTTTGACCCTACCAGTCGACATATGCATTCTATTGTCTAGGTCTTCCCTCCAAATCTAGCCTGCCTGATTGACCTGCCCACTGGCAACTGCCCACTGCCCACCCCAGTTGGTATTTTTCAATTGTGCCTATTGTCTACTAATTAGTGTCTAAAATGTTCCCATGTACTGATTCGTTCACACTTGTACTGATTCACACATGTCTGAACCTGATCTGTCTCAAGCCTGCTGTAAATGCCACTGGGTGTCAATGCCAGTGGGTGACATTTGGTTGAGCTAATTCAATAAATAACTTAAATTAGGGATATGGTTTGCATTAAGGTTAAGTTAGGGTTAGATATACAAATCTTCTACCCTAACCAATAGCCAATAATATGCTATAATACTTAGTAGTAATGACAATCAAAATTTGATTATTTTTCTTCAGTTTGAAGCAGTTGGTAGTGCTGAATTTCAAGAACTCGTCCAGCACACTATGGACAGTAAAAAGCAGATTATAGTAGATATTATACAATGTTCACATATTATTTTTTTTATTTACTAAAACAATACGTATGTATTACAGTTTATTTGTGTTTTGTTTTTATTATAAGATAATAGGTTTAACTTTTCTAAATTTTGCGGGCCGCGGGCTTACCTATCTTTGGCCCGCGGGTATGGGCCGGGCTTTGGCCTGAAATGTGCGGCTGTATATGCCTCATCATTAATATAATAGAAACCACAATTTGCGTTCAAACTGTGTTGTCATTCTGCTTGTAGCCTGTTCGTGAAATGAGGTAAACCACGCGATGACTTACGTATGGATTCTCAATTGTGTTCAATAAAAATTATATCTACATTTGAAGTCCTGCTATGAAACTACGTAAAGTCGTTGTATCGTGAATAAGTGTAAGTAACTCTTCAAACACACATTTTTGTTCTCGCGAGGGGGTCACAAGTGTGGATTTAAAAATGTATTTAATAAAATGTTAAATTGTTCTAAGCAGAAACATGGGCATGTTGCTTATAATTAGTTAACCTCGCCCAAAACTTGCATGGCTCCCAGAACGGAAACTTATATAATACTTGCATATTAGCTTACGCTTATACTTTTATATATGAAGTTGTTGAGAGATATGTATGCATATGCGTCAAATAAAGTACCCGTGTATGTCTGTCACAGTCTGCAGTTTCTACCGCACTTCTAAATACGAGTTACGACGGAGTGGCTTCTCTGAAACCTCGAACATGGAATCCCGCCCGAAAGGGTTTGTCTTTTTTGCATGAGTACGTGCGTACGTAATACATACATACATATATACATACATACATAATACACGCACGCACGCACGCACGCACGCACGCAGTATTATTAAATCCATTGCCAATACTCATTAATTGTATTTTATACACACATGATGTCGCCATTATGATCGTTTAACAATTTGGCATTTTCATTATTAATAACGACATAACGGTAAAAATGCTTTTATTACGATCGATGATCTGATACATAAAATGACCTCGATCAAATACTGAAATGAACAATATGCCACGATTTAATACTGGGATTGATAACAACACCAATCGAACTGAATGTACATCTTCTGGAGCCGTTAGAAGTCGTGGTAGCCGACAGTGGCTGATTTCTCCGTCGATGCCAGAGGTGGGAGTTCCGTCTTGAGGCCGGACACCGACCACACGTTGTATGGGTAGATGGTGTTCTTCTTCCCAATGCGGGGCCCGCAGCGAGGGTAGCAGTCGGGCAGGCCGTGGAAAGCGTACCTGGGCAAACGTGACATTTCGTATGTAGATACATACATCATTCACGATATATGCAAGTTAAGCGCTGCTGATTCTGAATGAGAATTACATGCATCGAGAATAATATGAGTTTTCAAAAGAGACAGTTGAATGTGTAATGAATCCTTTTAGAAAAGTCGATTATTGACGATGCTCATGATTTATATTTATCTAGATGATTGTTGTTATGACGACGGTGACGACGATGAAGATAATAATAATAAGTATTATTATCAAAATAAGGATAATAATATTTATTATTGTTACAAGGAGAAGAAGGAGGAGGGAAAAGAGGAGAAAAGGATAGACAGGGTCAGCACATTTCACATTTGTTAACATGTTACGCCACTTCCGGATTTAGGCCATTGTCTTAATTTCGAACACGTGAATTATGTGTGATTCAAATTTTTATTGTGGTTTACATCGCGTAGCACTACTACTACGTTTTTTATTAGTGCTGAGATATCCCCGCCCTCACACGTTACGTCACTTCCAACTTGCGTTGCAAGTAATTTAATCTACCTATATTGCGCTCGGTTAAATACTAATTTTCCGCCGAAGTATCACATAATAGCCATGCTCATCTTACTTACTGATGCAGAATTTATTTGATCACGCATATAACAACCACCACTTTACAAAAACCTCATGCAGAATTCGGAAATACACCAACGTTGTGCCAATGACAACCCATCCGTGATCAGGTCTCACCTCCAGCGTCCGGTGCCTTGAGGGAAGGGGATCTGGCTGAGGCCAAGGACGCTGGTGGGTATCGGGTCGACGACATCGGGAGTCCAGTCAGTGGTGGTCGTCAGCAGCTCGGCGTACTTCTCCCGCTTGCCG
Organism: Lamellibrachia satsuma; assembly: GCA_033239005.1. Taxonomy (NCBI): domain Eukaryota; kingdom Metazoa; phylum Annelida; class Polychaeta; order Sabellida; family Siboglinidae; genus Lamellibrachia; species Lamellibrachia satsuma. Next base: position 597,345 of record BSQZ01000110.1, read on the forward strand.
GACGGCGGCTCCGGGTAGAGTCTGGGGAAGCGGCGACGGCGGGTCGGGTCGCGGTGCTGCGGCCGACTGTATCGGGGACACACACGCACAGGCCATTAAACATAGTCGTGAACCGACAAATGGGTGTTTTGTCTCAGTTCTGCCACCACCAATCGA
>BSQZ01000110.1:602500-752500 GCA_033239005.1 Lamellibrachia satsuma
CAACGTGTCTATTTTTCATACTATGCAAGTTGCGTATTTGGAGTGCATTGTGTCATGGCTGCCATATGGCTCGAAGTTTAAGTGGTTTCCTTCCTATTAGGGATAAATGGCTTATTCCGGATAAAAAACATATTTCACATAGCCGTGGCCTCTTGCCGTCATTCGCACGGCCGTTTACACCTACCAAGGACCGATTCTCAATACAGTAACTAAGATTCACCTTCATCCCTTGACCGGACTGATCGTGGGTTGCCATTTCCACAGAATACTCGCTATCTTGGTTTGCTATCTTTGGCCCATTCCTGCATTTTATCCAGACAGTTTTCCTCTGGCGGTCTTCTCGTGCCCTCCAGGGTGCCTTGCAGGGTGCTTTTTGAAATGGTGTTGTGACGGGTGATGTGGCCAAACCAGGAGAGCTTTCGTCGTTTCACCGTTGACAACACGGGCTCTTGCTTTCCAGCAAAGGAATCCGCTGTCTCGTGTATTCGTCTGTCTTATGTTCGGTGTAAGAAATACGGAGGAGTCTCCTGAAGCATTTCATTTCAAATGTTGACACATGTATCTCTGTTTCAGATGTCAGAGTCCAGCTTTCGCATCTACAGAGGAGGATGGACACTGGTTTGGAAGCTGATGTCTCTGCTCTTCCAGATGATGTTTTGTCTTGACATAGCAGACATGGCCACGGCGAACCCTGTTTTGATCTCTGTTGTTGAGGTGCCATCTTTGCATAAGGTGGCACCAAGTTATATGAATGAATCTACTTCTTCAAGGTTCTGGCCGTTCAGATGTTACTAGGATTGTTCTGGTTGGTACTGTTGACTTTGCTTTTCTCTGAACTGATTTCCATCCCAGAAGTTCTTGCAGTTACCCAAGAGTACAGCCACACAAGACTTCGATTCAATGTGAATTTAACAAAAGCATTGACGATAGGCGAGTAATGATGTGTTTATCTATCGACCCAGATGTTGTCGAATATTAAGCATGCATAAACAGTTAATGCACATAGAACATGCATTCAATAACTATTATAATCGTGCACATATAATTATAATTATTTCGGAGTTGACCTTATTTAACTCCCCCACTTACCCGTTACAATACCATTCATGCAATGTGCGCGTTGGGACAAAAGCAACGCGATGTATGTGCCATAATACCGGGTGAGCCCCTAAATCAAACTTACATAGTATTCACTACGACGTGCGAGCTCGTTAGTGCAAACTCGTTTTTAGTTTTTGGAAAAATCACCTGACAAAGTATTAAATGAAGTTGTCGATCAAAGTCAATTCTGTTGGCGATTTCAACAAAGGTGTGCGCCTTTTCTGTTAAACTGCCTGCGTATATTCCACGCACTACAAACCTGAGCTTAAACGAACCTGTTTCGCGATGTGCTAAATGAATCGAGGAGGAACATTTAATTCATAGTCTGCGTGAGGTTTGTGAGGTTCGTGAGGTTCGTGCAAATGACACATCCCATTTTGAAGAAAACCACTTCCAAATTTTATACCCCTGAATTGTGACCTAGTCCGACAAGTGATTTTGAAATGTCATCGATTCATGCGTTCGGTCCAACAGCTATTGTCTTGGTCCGCAGGTGTCTTTGTTTGTTTGTTTCTTTGTTTGAAATGTCTAACGTTACAAATACAGAAACAATTCTACCCACTTCTTCAATGTTCTACACCACATACAATCCACTCTTTACAAGATACAGTCTTCACGGCGGCTGATTAGCCTAGGTAATATGCAGACCTATTATTTACCAGGGTGTATGCGATCTCCTAATGCTAAAGTGTTTTATCTTAATTACGTATGGAGCTGTTTAAAGAAGATAACTCGCGCAGCAGCAGCAGCAGCAGCAGCAGCAGCAGCAGCAGCAGCAGCAGCAGCAGCAGCAGCAGCAGCAGCAGCAGCAGCAGCAGCAGCAGCAGCAGCAGCAGCAGCAGCAGCAGCAGCAGCAGCAGCAGCAGCAGCAGCAGCAGCAGCAGCAGCAGCAGCAGCAGCAGCAGCAGCAGCAGCAGCAGCAGCAGCAGCAGCAGCAGCAGCAGCAGCAGCAGCAGCAGCAGCAGCAGCAGCAGCAGAAGTAGCGGTAACAACAACAACACTTCCATGTAGCTACACCGGAGAAACGACAGTCAGCTGATTACATAACTTACAAATCACTCGTCATTAAATTGCATAATAACGACGTGTCCCACAATGCGTTCGAGTTTAGTAACACTAATGGTGACGATGACGAGAAACATATACGAAATGTGGGTGTTTTCTTATATAACCGATAATAGCCGTACAGCTTGTGTTGCTGCTTATAATTGTGGGACGGTGCAGTTATTAGCTAATTATTAGTTAATTGTCCCACCTCTACATAGAGGTCAAGTTTTCGGAATGAGATTCGCTTGCTGCTCTAAATATTTAGCTCTTCTTAAACAATGTCAGTGTCGGGATACGATCGTTATTACTCCACGATAATAAGACTGGCATGTCTTTCATACAGTAGCCACCACATTTATGCGGGTAACAACGCAGGATCAAAGGAAAACAACTAAAACGTTGTTATGACAATAATAACAATATGCCCATTTGCATAGAGGACAATAATTCGAGATTCTTCTCAGTCGCTCTACATACATGATAATTATGACTTAAAAATTATATTTAACAAATAATAATACCACCAAATATGCACAATTGTTTCTGTAAAATGTAGTCCATTGTAATTTTTTTTCAAATGCAAACAACGTAATACTCACCCAGATTCCGTCCCTCGCCACTGATGGAACATTATTTCTTCCTTTCCCCATTGTTAATTATATAAATAAAAATCGCAGCGGCGACCTGGTCTTTTGCACTTTGAACAATTAGCGCTACGGCTAGACCACCGCGAAGCGTTCTGACTTGACAACTTATCCGAATAGTTCCTGCACTGAGACTGAGTCTCAGTTCCACGAGCCTTCTTCCGGCGATTTCAGAGTGGCCATCGCGTCGTCAGACTTCGTGTTTGACCGACACGCTCCAGCGCTCTCTGGTTTAAGTCCGTGGAGTTGCGAAAGCATCAGTTTACACAGTGATTTAAACAGTGGGCGATACTCCGACCAACGCGATTACGTCCAGCCGACATGTGTACGTCGTCGTCATGACTACAGACGTGCACGAGCGCGTTGTTGTCGCTCGCAATGTTAGACCACGCCCACGGGTGTTCGTACCGTACTGCCTACTGCCAATGGTGGACTGAAAAATATCAATATCTCACTCATTATTAACAGGATTTTGTTTGAGTAAAGAGTGCATAGCGTCGCCAGCAAGGGTGCACTGTTTATTTGTTAACAGTTTATTGGTTAACAAAATGAACATTCCCTATATTTTTTTATTTAGGCCTACTTATTGTGTAAGTAAATATGATTACCAATGATAGTTCAGTCGATCATATAGTACTATACATGTATCTAAATAAAGTGTATGTGTATATAAGGTATATGTGTGTAATTTTAATTTCACGAATTATAATAAGCATGCAGTTATGCTAGCCAGTTATTCACCAGATGGCGAAACGTCGTGCGATTATTACAAACTGTGCTACCATCTAGTGAATGTATAGACATTATTTTGCAGATAACGTTTTCTTGAGAGCAAACTGTTTTTAAACCCAACATAACATTATGTGTTAGCTTCTTTTACTGTCTAGGAGAATGAGTCAATCCGTCATGAACTAAACAATCTGATCTGTACGTCAATAGTGATAATAGTTTGCCAGATACAGTCATGTCATTGACAGGCAATCTAAGGCAGACTTACAAACACAGCTTCCTTCCAAAGTACATGCAGTTTCTGTTGCAGCGAGCTACGCAGACTCGTTGGTCTTAGAAGTTCAGAACTGAGCTGACCAGGAACTAAGCTTAAAACATAACTCATAAAATTCCTCTGAATGTTAAGCTAAACATTCATTTTCTTTCTCTCATTCTTTTTCCCAGGTAGCAAAATCTCATTGGGTCAATGAAGTTCAAACGTGCCTTTTTCGTTGGCTCATCAGCGGCTTATTTCATTGGCCCAATGAGAATGTGCACATCAGGCCATGCCAAAAGCCAACGAAAAAAATCGTTGGCCTTCACTGGCCCCAGCTAACAAAACCTGTTTGGGCCAATGATTTACAGCCACCATTAGCCCAATCGTGGTTTTTTTCATGGAAAACTAATGTCAGTTAGGCCTATGACAACCATCGTTGGGCCGATCATGTTTCTTAGAGCATTCGTTGGCCCAGTCAGTTTGGCTAGCTGGGTTCTAGCCACATATTCAGGCTTCAGCTATCTGCCAAGCCTGAGGCTGAGTGCTGTCTAGCATTTCTTTCCCTCCAAAGTCAGACTGTTCACTCCTGACGCCAAGCCCACAATAGTAAAATTCGACAGAATTGGTCATCTTGAAGTAGGCAAGAAGCCCGCCTTTCGCTTCACTGACAAACTCTTTGGATAAATAATGCCTAATTTAAAAAAAACATGGTATTACCAGAGAGTATGGACGATCTTTGCAACTTATTTTTACTCGCGTTTGTTTCACTGTACGCCATCTAGCGGTTGTTGGTCTTTGGCGCACATCTCCGTGGGCGATGACAGGTCGTTGGATCTTTGAAAACAAACGTTTTGTCGGTTTATAACGTATTGACGCGCGTCCATAAAAAGGCAGTTTGGTATCTTTACGGGTAATACTTCCGTAAACATCGCGAATTCATAAAATACAGGCAAGTTTGACAGACAAATCGCTATCTTACAAATGGTCCAAACATGCCGAACGTCTTCTTCGTGTTGTGCTTAGCCAGTGTCACTGTCAGCGATAGCATGATCATCGATCCATGGACTCGTGTCAGTCGTGGTCTGTATACTGGTGTTTACATCCACAGTACGTGCAAATAGTAGAAATTCAGTGGTGTGCATGGAAATTAGTGGATAAAAAAATATTGCTACCTTAATAATGACATTTGCAGTGGTAGAAAGACGCAGCACCAGGGCCAAGCTGAGGCCAAGCCCAGCTAGCAACGGCAGAGGCAGAGACATACTTTTATTACATTAAAATGTTGCCTTTTGGGGGATTTTATTATGATAAATAATACCCATTGGCATTTGTGCCATAGTCATAGTCACCAGTTATGTAACATGTAACTGCACAACTGTGCTCCTTCGCAAAACATTAATATAAAAGTATAAAAAACTTCTGAAAAATGGGGAGTAATAAAATACGATCTGGAAAAAAGTAACATCACGAGCCCCTATTTATTATACATTTGTCTTTATAATGTAAACTATAGAGCATTCATATATGTTCATGAACACTGTACACATTAATGGTTGAGTTGCATGGTAAAAAGGCTACAAAAAGTACGGTTTGAAATATTACAACAGTAACACTTTGTAGTCTTTTTCACAGTCTTCATGTCAGATTTATTTAGTGCACTTACAAAATATATCTTACCAATTGTTTTTGTTGTTACGTATTATGTCTGCTAGTAAGACACTAAAGTTATACTATTTTCACCCAAACAAACACATAATCATCAGTACAGTTTACTGCAGTCAATTTAACAAGAATGTGAATATTGTAAAAAAAAATATGTACTTGTAAAACATGTGACTCCATGAATATAATTATATGATAACACTTGTAAATTTTGTAAAACAATGTAAAATAACCCCAAAACTTCTGTCATTAAATTGTAACTTCCATAAATCTTTTTGCAAATCTGACTTAATGATCACTAGTCTTTTGATTACTCACTACACATGCCTTCAATTGCAATGGCTGACAATGACTCAAGTACATTACAACCTCCCCTGCATTCTGGTGCGGCTGCACTTGAACTTTTGCCAAAGTAAATTCCACTGAGGAAGTCACAACAGATAAAGCAAGTCAGTCAGTTGGTAGTTGTTTTTAGGATTGGGATTTAAGCTGTCTTTGATATTACATTCTGCATGCATGTGTTATTTGGTAGACATAGTATCTCAGCCCATGGGAGTAGGCAACTGCACAACTTGAAATCCATTAAAATACAAATAATTTGTTTAAAATGTGTTTTGCTTAGTATGATGCATCAGTCCAGTATGGAAGAGAATATAAAAAATGTGTTATTTGGTAACTTCAGGTTAACATTTAATTTTCTGTACTGAAATATTGTGAATGGGACTAAAGAATTCACAGTTTGTTATTACATTTATCTGTTAAAACAAACATAAACACATTTATGTTATCCTTGTCTTCTCTGTGTAAGGAATATTGATCCCAATGGTATTTTAGGAGGTGGGGAAACTCGCTTCAGAAGCTTGCTGGGGTACGATGAATAAATAAATGTTTGTCTGACACTATTAATGGTAATTTTATTGAGGTAATTGTGTTGATCATTTTTAGTTATTGTTATGCAATGAACACCCCCAATATCATTTAATTAGCATCATGAAGACTCCAACTGTGTGTTCAAGAATAAATTTGTAAAGCAATATTTGTTTTATTGTGCTTGTCATAAGCATTACATGTTGGATTGTAAGATTTATTTTAGCAACTTATCATCTGCTAAGAAATTATTTTCATAATAATCTCTGACAAATACCAAAATGTTGTTGTAAACTGAACTTGCCCAGGGTGGGAAACTATTATTATTTCAGGAAGCATCCTTTCTAGTAGGAGTGCAAGTTTGATAATTTATCATTTCCTCTGGTTGTTCCCTGCTGGACAAGACCCCCCCACTGGGTTAATTACCCTGATCTGTCTGGATACCCCAGTGTTTACTGAAGAAGCCCAGTGGAGAGGGTAGTGTCATTAAGTGGTGTCAATGAACAGTAATAAATTGACTTCACCCTTTGTTAATTTTACCCTGCCCTCTGTGGACCACCCCTCTACAGGGGCCTGGGAATGGTCTGTGACTGCTGGAAAGGGAAGATTATCCCTGTCACAGTAGGATCAGGAGTCATCTGGAGGTGGAAGCTAGGGACATATTCTGCTAGACTTCTGCCCTTAGCAGCTACATTCTGTATAGAAGAAGGGTAAGTCATGATTTGTTTTCACAGTTCCACCTAATTGGCCATGATGTTTGGTTTCAATAATCTTAATTAACTCATAATTAATAGTGTTTTTTAACGAATCCCTAGTTTTACAGTTTGACTGGAAACAGTAACTGTAAGTAAGGAACTGTCGACCAGTTTTTACTAATCGTTCTACTTGCAATAAATGTTCTTACGTTATTATTTATTATGTAAAATGTAATTTATTAAGGTGCCAATTTATTAATAATACTCAGTATTTTGATTCAACTTAAACTGATGCTATGCACTATGTCTATGGCATGCATGTTAACTTACAATCATCTATTAACATGGTCATTAATATTTTAGGTTAATTGACTGTCTTGATATAATACGAACCCAAGTTGATTGATCGTTTAACACCACACAACTGTTATTGTGTGATAACAAAACAACATACTTTGTTACTATATTATTATTATTACAATAAAGAAGTGTTACTTCTTGGTTTTGATTTTTCAATATGACTGGCCCAGCTTTTACACCCAAAGAAATGTATATAACCTGTTTTATTAAATCAACAGTAGCATTGGAGGGGTCAGTCTACAGTTACATTTCCCACTGGTGACCATGTTAACGTTTTGCGTGATTTCCGTTGTCATCATCTCATTAACATGCTGGTCGAGTTTTGTCAAAATCACATATTTCTAGATCTTTTAAAATGGCTGAATGTGCCATAGCCGGCACTGTTTACCAATTTCTGCATGAATTACTACGCACTTGTGCCTTGTGGCAAAAAAATTGCCAACAATTCTTCTGCCTATTAAAATCATCTAAAAATCCACAGTTACACTGTCAACATGTTCTACCAGCAAACATGACAATGTCCCTGCTGAAAGGCACTGGTGTTAGATGATATGAATTTTTTAAACCTTCCTATATCCAAACTTAGTATGCCCTACGTTTGTGTGTAACACACCAGGAAGTCTGACTGAGGCATGATCCCTGGAGCAGTCCATGTCCACACACTCAAACACTTTCTGGCTTAGACAAAAGGATTTAACAGACAGTTGTTAGATTCCTACTGTCTGTCAGTACAAGCAACAAGGGTGGCTTCCCTTTAGAAAGGCAGGTGGAAGGGGTTTATACTTTGATTTGTTGTATTACTTTTAAAAGAGTCCCCCACCTGCTGTCAGTGGCTTCCTACAGAGCCAGTCATTACAACATCTGTGCCATCAGTGTAAGCAAGTATATGGCTTCTGCTGAGGAGGACTAGAAGGATGTATTACGGAAGAGAATCTAATTTAGCAGCTATTTAGTGTCATATTGATGTATTTCTCCTCAAAGCAATTTTGATAAGTATTCACAGGTCAATGTAATGTAACGTTTCATGTATGGGAGAAGGTCTGACGTTAAATGACAATGGTTTCATGTACGGGACAGGGTCATAGGTTAAATGACAATTGTTTCATGTATGGGACAGGGTCTGAGGTTAAATGACAGTGGTTTCATGTAAGGGACAAGGTTTAACAAGATATAACAAGATTGCCATCCCAAACAACAAGTTCCTGATGGCAAGTGGACAAGGAAGCCATTGGGCTATTGAGAGTCCAACAATTTTCTCATCTATGTGTAGCCCGCCCTTATCAAATATCTGTCAATTCTATTTTTAAACATATTCACACTACTAGCATTAACACAATCATTTGGCAGTTTGTTCCATTCATGAGTACTTTCTCATGTCCAACCTACACTGCTCCTTACCTAATGCTGCTTTATGTCCTCTGGTTCTACTGCCTTTTTTAAGTTTGAAGAACAAATTCCTGTCAACATCGTCATAACTGTTCACTATTTTAAACACTTCTATTTGGTCTCCTCTTAGTCTCCTGGTCTCTAGTGTTGTCAAACCACATTGTAATAACCGACTTTCGTAACTAAGGTCTCAATTCTGGAATCATTTTAGTTGCTCTTCGTTGTATTCTTTCTAGCTTATCTAGCTATGTCCTTTTTATGATATGGTCTCCATGCTTGAATACAATATTCCAAATGTGGTCTAACTATTGCTTTGCACAGGGATACAATTAGCTGTTACTCCTTAGACATGATAGTTCTCGTAATTATCCCTAGAATTTTATTTCCTTTCGAAGCAGCAATCCCACATTGCTCTGAAACTTTCATGTCAGCACTAAATGTTACTCCTAAGTCTTTTCTTGTGTGGTTCTACCTAGCAGGGCTGGGTCCAATTACACAAAATTATATCAGTTACAATTACAATTACATTAAATTTTTTATTTCAATTACAATTACAATTACAGTCATAATTTTCTAAATCAATTACAATTACACTGTTTCAATTTCAATTACAATTACATTATGCGGAACCAAATATATTCAGCATTTGTTAATTATGTATTTTTGCGCGTTTTGCTTAATTTCAATATTTTGTACACAATTGATAAACAAATATAACGGTAATGTTTGTACATTTTGTTGAATTGTGACTTTGAATTATACTAAATAAAAAGATAGCTGTTTAAAACATATTTTTATTATATAAAAATACAATGCAATATCCAGACATAATCCTACAGGACATATTCCAATGCAGACATTTATCCGTGCGCATTTCTTAAATTTTTCTTTGGAAAATACTAATAATAGGGTTTGATGTGTTTACTTTGAGGTTGTAGCTCCTGCTCTAAGCTGACATTCTTAATTGGTCTGCCCTTTGCTTTGTGTGAGTTGGGAATGGGAAGAGAGGCCATATAAACAGTCCTTGCCACCTGACCTGTCTCCAACCCACCACAACACAAGGGGTGTAATTGGCTTGCTAACTCTGCAATGTTTGACTGAATGTCTGTGCATTGTTTATTGCTTCCTGGCTGTTACCAACTTACTGAAAAGGCTAATTGCTAAGGCTACCCACCACTAGCACCACTGACTAGTACCCACCAGACAGTGAATACTGAGACTTTAATGTAAATATATAAGCAGGTGTTATTATTAGTCTTGATTTTCAACTCATGTGAGACTTAAATTATATTTTTATTGACAATTCGTTCAGGTAGTTTGTGATATGAAACGTACTGTAATTGATTGTAATTAATTGTAATTGAAATAAAATTTCAATTATACAAAATATAACAATTACAATTACAATTACAGCAACATTTTGAAACCATAATCAATTACAATTACAATTACATGATTTTGCTGTAATCAATTACAATTACAATTACATAATTGGACCCAGCCCTGCTACCTAGTATAGCATCCTCCATTTTATATTCTTCGTCCATGTTTCCATGTCCTATGTATATACATTTACACTTCCCAAAATTTAATATTTGCCATTTTTCTGACCATTTATATAGATCATCCTGTAAACTTTGTTTATCTGTATCGTTAGTAACCTTTCTGAATACTTTTGTGTCATCTGCAAATTTGAGTACTTTGCTAGATTTGTCGTCTTCCAAATCATTTATATATATTAAAAACAGTATACTGATCCCTGTGGTACCCCACTCAAAACAGATTTCCAGTTTGAGGTTAAATGACAATGGCTTCATGTAGTGTTGTGACATGACCTGGCCTCCCTGTTATCTGTTCTTGCTTACTGTATTTGACCTAATAATGGTGACACTTCAGTTGTTCCACACTAGTTACCAAATTACACTAATTATGGATCCAGCTGATTAAAAAAGGGGGTGTATGCTAATTAGGGTCGAATATGGTATTTCATCCATAATTTTAACACACTTAATTGCAATACAGTGAATTGATGGTTTATGGAATTAACAAATGAATGAACGAGAATGTGACCGTGTATCACTCGCTGTTGGTGACATCAGAGTATTTCATTTAAAAAATCAGAAGGTCAGGAATGTAATTGTTATTTTATATAAATAATATGCCTGCAGATCACTTTGACCTTTTTACAAAGCAATTGTATTATTTATTGTCATTGTTAAATATTTGACTTCGCAGTGCGGTTAAGTAACATTAAGACAACAACTAAACGTATTGCAGCATACGATTACACTGAAGACACACCACTGCCATGGCAGACATCTTTCTGACGGAAGACGTGAAGAAGTTGCTTCATAACAAGTTCTTGGTTGTCATTGGAGATTCAGGTAAAAAGCCTTCACAGATAAATCCCTCTCAGACAAACCCCTCATGGATAAAACCCCTCACGGACAAAACCCCTCACAGACAAATCCCTCGCAGACAAATCCCTCATGGACAAAACCCCTCACGGACAAAACCCCTCACGGACAAAATCCTTCATGGACAAAACCCCTCACCTCACCTTTTTAGAGATAGAATAAGTGATTGGACAGGCCCCGTCACATTTCGATCAGGCTCTTTGTGTGTGAACATTACTAATTTACTGGTATGAGTTGTTTTTACATTCATTATCATTACAAAAAAGTAAACTAAGCGCAAATGATATACCGTATTTGACCTAATAGATGCACGGTATGCATAAAAAAATTGAGCCATGGAAAAAAGTCAAGGAATCTGTTCTTGTAAGTGTACACCAAATTTTTTTCTGTAGACAGTAAGGTAACTGGTTAACACCAGTGGTCTCATTTGGTGTCTAGATTAGAACAATTGAAAAGTGGTGCCAACTGTTTAACACCAGATGGCGACGCTTCAGTCATTCCACACTGGTCAAATTACAATAATTATAGATCCTGCTAATTAGGGCATGTATGGTTAATAGGTTGAATACGGTACATATGTTATCAGTAATCACTGTTGCTATGGTTTCTGTGTACTTGCAGTGATGCGAGGCGTGTACAAGGATATAGTTCTCATGCTTCAACTGAATGAGTTTCTCAGCCAGGCGATGCTGAGGAGAAAGGTACCAGCTTTATTTGATTTAATCAGCGAGAGGATGGAAGTCACGTCCATGATCAGCCTTGACTCCATACTGACTTGTATACTGTTTTCCATATCCACTATTTTGAGCTTTACCAGATTTAACAATGATTTGAACAAAAATACGCACTTTTTTATTAAATGAACTGTGATTATTACTTAATTTTTCAGCGGATATTACTTAACTGTTCACACACTATATATTTGGACATCAACAAACCAGATTCTTGATAGACTAAATCAGTTGAGTTTAGGGTTAGCAAGTTGTTGATGAGATGGTAAATACCATGGTATTTACCGCCTCGTCAGAAATACCTTGCTGATGTCTAAAGCATCAGAAACTATCAGAAATCGTAACAAACCATCAGAAATACCTTTCTGATGTAATACATTTCTGATGTATAATTCTAAAGCATCAGAAACTAAAGAAGATGTGCCATTTTATTTAATGTGTAGACTGTAATTTAAAATCAATATACTAATGCATTATTATCCTGTCACCATTCATAAGTACAACTTTTTCTCTGTGTATTATTGTGTGCGAATTTGCATGGTTTGTTCGCACATAGTAATGATTACATAAATAATTGTGGCACCATAGTTTCGCTGGGAAGCTAGCTTTTGAAACAGCAGGAAAGGTGTTGGTCATAACTGGGAAATCATGAAGGAAACTGGCTGGGGTGTAAGCGCATACCAGCAATAATGGTGGAGAGGACATCAATGAACTGAGTTAGGACTGTGGACAGGTGTCAGTGACAATTGGGAAGGCAAGGATTTCTTTGTGGAGTTCTTGGAACTAAGATTAAGCAATACAAATGTAGTTACAAGCAGGGTTGGCCAATAAAAGGCTGCCTTTATTGCAGTATCAAAGAATATTTCAACTCCAGTACTACCGAAAGTAAAAATCAGATTACTGCATTGTGCCCTACTCACTGGCCTTGCTTTATAAACAGTGACAATGGACTTGAAGTGTGTGTGCATAACAGGCTAATATTATGCTAAATTGTTGTGTAGAGATTGTCCAATTGCTGGATAACTCGCATAATGTGACTGAACTGACATGAAATGATAATTGTATGCATATGCATGAATTGCTAATAATAGCTAAATTGTTGTGTAGAGATTGTCAGATTGACATGAAATGGAAAATTTTGAATATACACCCTGTATTAACAATTACGACTCAAAGCAGGATTATTAATAAATGAATGTGTTAATTTTAAATGTTAACTAAAATAAAATGCTATGTAACATTACTCATGATTTTGTTGTTCTTTCTATGCATGAATAATATATATATAATTTCTCTATTCAACAGGCCATATAATTAGCAAGATCATACATAAATCAATAAGAGAGATTAGATACTGACAGTTTCTGACAACAGAAACCTGTCAGAAAATAGTTTCATCTGAAATACCTTTCTGACTGTCAGAAACCCAACCTTGGATGAGTTTCAATGCTTCAACTATACATATTCAGGATATCTGTTGTAAAATATGACAACAATTGTCTGCAGGGAGAACACAGTCATTGCAATGATCGGCTGATGGACATCAGTGAGATGTCGAACAAGAAATCATATCGCGAGGTGCGTCAGTACCAGACGGGCTACCACCTAGTGAGGTTCTACTTTGTGACGGCCTGCTACAACTCCTACACAGAGATGGTCCTGCAGGACCTCGAGAAGGAACCTCACCCTGACGTCATCATCATGAACAGCTGTCTGTGGGATGTCAGCAGGTTAGTGGCGCCTGTTGTGTCAATGTATCTCTACTGTCTGCAGACTTGTGGTCAATTACAAAATACCAATTCCAGTTACATACCAATTACACATACCAATTCCAATTCCACCTCAAAAATACCAATTACAATTCAAAAATACCAATTACAATTATCAATTCCACATAAAATAATAGTGTGTAGACAGAGTAACCATAGACGTACTCAACATAAAAATAACACATTTTACAGCAGCTTCATTTAATTCCTGCATATTGTGGTTCATAATGGCAAACAAATATGATATGTGCTGTGCTGTGTTGCGTTGTGTCAATGTATCTTCACTGTATGTCATTGCATAACATTGTGTCATTTTCTCTTGTCATCTCTTGTCCAGTGTCATAAGATTTGTAAGCAGTTTTTGGTCCAATTTTTCTGGCGACACAGTGCCGCGCGATAACTGGTTGGCCGATGATTCAAAATAGCTGTCAATGGTTAGCAATTCTACACAACTGCAAAGTAGTCTTGGCTGCTACAAGTGCAGGAAAATTTGCATGTATAGAAGGTAAATGTATCATAAATGAACAAGTAATAAGAGTTATGAATAATTTCAGATGTGCTCATCTGTCTATATAAATCCTATTGGTGAAAACTGGTTTAGTTCTGTACACAGGTATGTTCTGTACGCAGGTATGTTTTGTACGCAGGTATGGTCTGTACGCAGGCATGTTCTGTATACAGCCATGTTCTGTATGCAGGCATGTTCTGTACGCAGGCATGTTCTGTATGCAGCCATGTTCTGTACGCAGGCATGTTCTGTACGCAGGCATGTTCTGTACGCAGGCATGTTCTGTACGCAGGCATGTTCTGTACGCAGGCATGTTCTGTACGCGGCATGTTCTGTACGCAGGCATGTTCTGTACGCAGGCATGTTCTGTACGCAGGTATGTTCTGTACACAGGTATGGACCCCGCAGCATGAAGGTGTACCAGGAACACCTGTGCAAGTTGTTTGACCGTCTGTCGGAAATACTCAAGCCCGACTGCCTCTTTGTGTGGTCAACAGCCATGCCGATAGCCAAGACTGTCAGAGGAGGAGTCCTCGTTCCTGAGATCGAGTTAGTATTCGTATAGTTTGTTGTTGTTGCTCTACTCTTTGTCTCTGAAGTCTGGTGCGAGGCTGGCCCCGATACTGATCCTCCATTTTTGTTTTCCTTCTCCTTCCGTCACAGATCATGTTTCACTTCCACCATCTCTCGCTCTCCCCGCCCAGTCCCAACAAATCTCTCATCACACAGTCCTCCCATCTCATTCACAGTCTTCCGCTTCAACCCTCCACTCAGGGTGCATCCACTTTTTTTTACCCTTTCTTTTCCATTCTTTCTGTGCAATTCCTCATTATGTTTGACATAGAAACTGGCTCACGTTCCTAGACACCAGAACATCAGTTGATTCACAACATTCCTGACTATTTAATAATACAAATTGTATCAGCAAATTCAGCATAGTTTATTATTACGTTGTATAATATCATAAGTTATACTGTTATTTGAAATTTCTTATCTCCACATAATTTACTTATGAAAGTAATTTTAATGGATGAGTATATTCCACATTCATATTGTTTTACATTTCTGATTTAAGTAATATTATTATTACACTTGTACGACTGCCATGTTGGAGTGATTCAGAAACTATTTAATTATTTGAATTATTCAATGTGTTTTATAAAGGCTCCTAGTTTTTGCCGCATCTGCACACCGTATATTGGCTTCTGCTTCAATTTATGCAACTAGTCTTTCACAAACCACACTTCTGACAAAATACTCCATAAATGAAAATAACTATTTATCATGCCAGATTCCGCCAGGATGTGCTGCGTTTAGACGTCATCGAGGGCAACTTCTATGCAAAGCAGGCGGTCGTTGAAGCCGGCTACGATGTCCTTGACCTTCACTACTACTTCCGCCACCACGTGCACCTGCGAGCCCCTGATGGCATTCACTGGAATTGCAAGGCGCATCGCCGAATGTCGAACCTGCTCTTCACACACATCTGCGAGGCGTGGTCAATCACGTTGCCGGGCCGACGCCCTGTTGAACTAGTGACCTGTGATGGCAACGAACTATTCCAGCCGAACGGTGAACCACCACGGAGGCTCATGCAGACGATGTTCCAGCCTCCTGCGGCTGAAGAACAGTACAGGGGGCTAACTGGCCCAAGCATTCAGTATAACCGTGACTACACGTACGGTTCCGCCGTGAACCACCAGAGGTCGGCGAGTTGTGATCCATCGTATTTGAACAACAACAACACAAACATGGTGCAGTACGGAATCGGACTTGTTGCAACAAATCTGTTGTTCCTTCAGGCTAGTCAGATGTATCAACAGACGGAACAGGGCAACCACTGGGGAAACGGCCAGAGTGGACCTCAGCGACAGCACAAACAGGGAACGGTGGCACGATATCACCCCTACCATTCCCGTGTCAATTACTACCCTTATCACTGAACCCAGTCAAAGTGCTCAGAATTTCATGCGCCAGATTGCAGCTTGATTGTCCTGTGTAAAGTGTATTCGCCATGAAGCTAAGTAAATGTAAAATATATTTTAATAGTAATAATAAAACATCCCCCAAAAAATGGAGGCACTGTACATCATATACAATGTAGATTGAATGATAAGACAATTATCACTAAATTTCATCTGGGAAAAAACTAAACAAATATACATTTCGAATTGCGTGTGATTATCCCAGTGGACCCTTGAGCCGCCCACCCACACCCACATGCAAATAATTTTTTTTTCATTTTTTTTACAAACCCCCAACTTTCTAGGGGGCCAGTAATGGAGTTTGTAAATATTATGTATCTAAACTGTTACATTTCTGTAGTTAGAAAGGTAAGCTGACAGTTTTTATGTTTGCAGACTTGGTTGTTTGGTGACATTTCAAGATTTTTGCTTCCTGTAAAGTCTATGATAACAGTGTTAACTGGTTTTATGGGGAGGGTTAGCAGCTGTTTTTGAGATAATCTGTAAGAATTCTGGAATGCGAGTCAGATATATTTAGTATCCCCCCCGCTATGTTCATGCCAAAGTTCTGAGTTCAGTATTATCTGATTTTATGTTTATTATCAGATTTAACAAATATTTGTTTTCATGTGTCATGGGTATAACGGGTATAACAGGTATATTATGTTTCTGTAGTTATTTTTCACTGCAGTATAACTGGCAAATGTGTTCGTTCGCTGGGGATGAGAGTTCTAGTCAATGTTTTGGGTTGCTGTCTATGACTTCTGTACATAAACCTACATAGATGAGCATATAAAGTAGGAGGTTCCAAGTGGGCAAATATTGGCAGATCTCTGTATTTGTTCAAAATGAACTAGGAAGATTGATGTAGAAAATTGGTGGTTAGACAAAATGTAAATTGTCCAACTTCCAGGAAATGCTCAGTGCAAATGAAAATTCTCCATAGTGGGGCAATTTGATTTAATCACAAGAGGCCGCTGGTGTGTGTAGAACAAAAAATTCCCGATTGTGCAGAAAAGCGGAGGATTTCATTTTAATTCGGGAATATGAATAATGTTTGATAAAAATTTGGGAGATCTGCCATCAGATTGGAGACTTGGAACTTCTGTATAGTTTAATGTTCTTTTGCTGAGATTCATGGTCCTAGTCATTGTGTTGGGTTGCTGTCTGTACCTTCTGTACATACGTACATGCCAAACACCCTGCCACAGCTCGATGATAGGACAGACAAGAACTATTGCCGTTTTCGTGACATGTAAATTGTAATTTTGCATAGGTGGGCATGTAAAGATGAACTGTGATGTTGGCTGTTCTCTTTGTATGTGTACATGGACATCCAAAGTTAAATTGTAATAATTATGTTCTTCTGTTCTACTGTTGTATGGAGACGAATCTGTTTGGATTCAATGAATCCTAGTAAGACTTATTGTTCATATTAAACAGAATAATTGTTCTGTTGTTCTTGTTTCCTGGAGTTCTTGGTTCCGTCCAACTAATATCTTCATTATGTAATATCTGGCATTATGTCAAAAATACGTAATGCATTTTGCTCCGAAAATAAAAAAATATAATAATGGATGCCATTCAACGCTTGATTTATAAATCACGATGCTGGGTCCAAGTTGAGCAGTATCAAGTAATATCGAACCAGGTCGTAGTCCTTGTCCAATTATTTGTACTACTTGGCAAGCCGTCGAGTAGGATTCGCAGGGAGGGCAATGCCAATGACTCATATGCTACGCACATACTTCAGAATCTCCTGTACATGATTGAAGATTGAAGAATGTAGATGATTCTAGCAACAATCTTTGCCTTTGGTTTGGTGTTGATATCATTAAAAACAAAATTGAAGAATTTGCCGACAGCTCGATGATAGGACAGACAACAACACTTGCCGTTTTCGTTACATTTAAATCGTAATTTTGCACACGACGCAAAATTACGCGTACGGTTTTTTCTAATCGGAAAATAGTAAAAATCTAAACCCGACCATCATTAATTTAGTGATCCGAAAATTCGCCAGGAGTCGCCACGTTTCCATACACGTGTGAGATTTGTCGTTCGTTCCTATGTCCTGTCTTCAGTTTGTTGGTTGTGGGATGCAATTTTATTAGGTGAACACTGCAGGCGTATTTTGGTTTGATTTTCCTGTGTTACGGCGTAAGTTGATTTACAGCTTTTGATTCGGTTACGTAGCGTCGAATGGGCGATATTGTGGGGTTTACTCGTTTGCGAAAGGTACCTGGGCTGAGGCTGAGCTGTGCAGAAATCCGTAACATCCGCAAACGAACCCATACCCCCATATCGGGCTAGCTATGATGTTGTAAACAGTTTACCAATTTTTATAGTCAAATACATATTGCTTTAAGCTTAGCTAAAAATGTATAGCCATTAGCATTAGTGTGGCTCAAAAAAACAAAGAAAGTTACAAACGCTCGTGTTCTGCATGTTTTTCAATAAAACTGCGGATTTGGCTCGACAAATTGAAATGGCCCTTACTGGGTAACTTTTGTTTAGCCAAGTCCAATGCCATCTGACCTATGGTCCAAATGGACACCGACAACGCTAGCCTAGCTTATGGGAGTAATGTAATGGGTATATATGTCCGTTGGTTTGTCGCGCACTGGCACAGGCCACAGCTGCGTTGGCACTGGCCTTCAGACATGTTTTTTGAATTGAAGCAATGCGTGACCATCTGTTATTCACATGCCATTTGACACCAAAAGTCTTGTTCTAAATGCAAATTCATAAAAAAACAGTATAGAGTCTACAGATGGACTCCTCTGTCCATAACTTCCGTAAGAACACTGTATCTAAGAAAATTCATGAGTTACGGGTAAAGCGTAAGAGTTGGCATGTATGGTAATCGCCAAACAAATTGACACACACTCTTCTCCCCGACATCTCTCGTTCTCCCCTCCCATTCCTGCCAAATTTCTCTTCACATAGTCCTCCCATCTCCGTTGCGGTCTTCCTCTTCTCCTGCTCTCCACAGTGAGTGCATCCGCTCTCTTAATCAACCGTTCCACGTGTCCAACCCACTTTAACCAGCTCCTTACCAGCTTCCTCCTGAAACTCACACCAACCTCCTCCTGAAACGCCTCCATCATTCCCTTGTATACTCTTTAAGAGTGGGAAAGTTTTCACTCCCACAATTATTCTTCTCACCCAGTTAGTTTTTGCAGACTTTTTCTTGTTGTTTTCCGTTATTGGTATCACTGTGCTCAGATAATGGCAAGAAATGTAATGTTTGCCTTGAAATCAGGTGTTGTAGTCTGGTCGTCCTGCCTGATGTTTAGAAGGCTGCTACGACAACTTGTGTCAGCAGTGAAAGATCTAAAGATGTCAGAGTTGACACAAGTCGAGACACCGCCAAAAATAACAATAATGAAGAGGTCCACTGATGACCCAAATGGAACGGAGGCTGGGTCAAAGAAGATGAAGACTGATACTAACGAAGTAAGTAAGACTTCACTTTTGATAGCTGTTTGTGCCACTTTTTGTCAGTCCACCTTGGATCCAAATGTACATCTTTGTCCTTTCCTGGATGTTGGTTATTGCCAAACTTTCTTGTCGTCATAGACATGTTGTGCTGAGTAAGATATTTACTGTTGTGTTCCTGTTTTTTATAATCTTGGGATGATCTCAACAGATTGATGAACAGCACAGAATGACCTGTGTCCAGTTTCAACAATATTGTAGTTGCTAGATGACACTTCAGCTGTTATAATCAGACTTGGGGGTCAAATATATTATGTCAATTCCAATTCCAGTTACGCATTCTGAGTGCATTAAGTCAGAACCCCTAAGACCTGTGATCAGAAAGCTAAAAAAAAATTGGGGGGAATACATCAACATATGATATAAAATCATAAGATATCGGGGCAACTAGGAATGAAGCACTGACTGCACTGTTGTGATTTTCCCAAAATGTCATGATTTAAAATCATCCTCAGAACACAATTGACATGTTTGGTTTATCGTACCTTAACTTAGACCAACATAACAAAACCTGCTAAAGCTTGCTGCAATCTGCTCTGGGTTTACAGGAGAACACAGAGAAAGTGCCTCGATTCCGGAGAAAGAAAGTTGCCATGTTATTGCTGTACAATGGCGCAGGTTACCAAGGTTTACAACGGTAACACTTTAATAATATAATTTAGATGTTCTTTTAAAAACAAAGTTTACTCACTCAATGTTTCCTAGCAATCTCTACTTATGTCTCTTCATCTTTGTAACAGGAATGCTTTTATATAAAAAGCTGTACATGAAATGTCTGTTGCAAATCAGGAATCCGAATGCGAAGACGATAGAGAGCGACTTACTGCAGGCAATGGTGGAAGCGGGAGTCATTAACCAAGATGGGGCCGATGACCCAGGATCAAAGGTATAGACATTAATCTCAACATGAATGATACCTATCGGCTAAAGATTAAACTACGGTTGTGTGTTGCGTTTGCGACGTCATTATGATGTTTGTGACATCATAACGATGTTTACGATGTCATCACGATGTTTGCAACGTCATTGCTATGTTTGAGACGTCATTATGTTGTTTGCAACGTGATTACAACACATATGACACCTGTTGGCTGAGAATGAAAAAAAAACACGGCTAATGTTGTGTCACAAATATCGTCTGTTGGTTGCAGCTTCCCTCTACTTGTGTTCTTCCTTGTTGATCCCTTTATAAAGGGGTGTGGCCTGTTCATGTACTGCTGCATCACCTCGGCTGTTACCCCTTCCACTTCTCCCTGTTCACAGCCTCCTCCCTCCACTTGTCGCCCTCTACCGCCTTTCCTACATTCCTCTTTGCACCGTCTTTGTTGCGATCTACCCCTTTTCCTACGACCTGGTTATTTCATTGCCTCTGCTTTCTTTGCAAGTTGACCCGCTTCCATCCACACCGAGTCGACTGTCTTTTTTCCCGTTAAGCTGAACTACCTCCCAGTCTCTTCCCTCAGGTCACTCATCCTCCTTTGTACTTCACTTTGTTTATTGAACTTTGCATTATTGAACAATTGAACTGTTGTAACAAATTTTCTTACAAACACTGCATATTAATCGGATCTGTCTAAAACTGTTTTGATGGTATAGACGGTTTATTCGAGGTGATCTGTATAGATATTTTTTAACGTTTGTAGTGGAGAAATAGTAAAAGAGAAACATCACTGGTTTGAAGTTGCCCCTAAGAAACATTGAATTTTTTAAATGGCCCCTAAGATACATTGCTGGTTTGAAATGGTCCCTAAGAAAAAATGTATGTTTTGAAATGGCCCCTACGAAACATTGATGTTTTGAAATAGCCGTTAAAGAACATTGCTGTTCTGAAATGGCCCCTAGGGCTTCCCACTCAGGGTTGTTTTGTTCTTGTTGTCCCAGATTAGCTTCCAGCGAGCGGCACGAACAGACAAGGGGGTGTCTGCCGCCGGCCAAGTTGTTTCTCTCAAGATAAGTCACCCTCTCTGTGATAAGTATTTAGTTTATTCAAGTAACTTAATCCTTGAGTGAATGGATATTCCAGTTTCTTGTATTGTTGCATCAGACGTGATTTACCTCTCAAGAAATGTGGTTGTATTCTCGAAATATTTTGGCCGACTCATATCTGCATTTTTTAATATTAAAGAACTGGCGACCCCAGCGTTTATCTGAATGTGACAGCAAATATATAATTTATTTACAATTAGTAACTGCACTGTTCAATTAAATGATTGTTTTGTGTATTAACAAAGTGTTGATGGTGTAGCACGCTGGAACGGAAAAGCAAACTAAATTTGATTTGTGCTTCCGTTTTCTCATAGTTATGTGTAACAGTTGTGCTTGGCTCTCACTTAGATAGGCTTCAACAAATCATGATTTAAAACAAATATTTAAAAATGTTAATCATTGTTTTTTATTATATTATATATATATATATATATATATATGTAATATATATATATATAATTATATCTATTAATGTTGATTTATATATATATATAATTATATTTATATATATATATATATAAAATTTATCACATTTCAGTAAAATAAAAGCATTGATTAACATTTTAAATTATGATTTTTTTAAACAGGTCCTATTACCATTGATTTGGATACTTGCTTTATGCTGTTTTATGCTATTTGAATGTGACTTAAAATAAAAAAGATTTTTATTAATAAAATTTTTTAAATTTTGTTTTCTTATATTAGGATATAAATCAAACAACCCTGCTTTATTGTCTTCTTTCTGTGTTGATACATCTTCATAGACGTAGAATCGCCAGTGGAGAAGATAAACAAACATCTTCCGGACCAAATCAGAGTGATTGGTGAGTTACTTTGTCTGTCTGTTCTTGTTTTAAAAAATAACTATGATGACATTTGATAGTAATATATATATATATATATATATATATATATATATATATATATATATAAAGTATTGTGTTGTGCATATTAATTTTTTTAGATACGTAGCCATGTCTGGAGGTATACTCTTGAGTGCCGAATAAGTGTCCCTATGCACGTATTTATTTGATGAAAAATGCCACCCTATACGCACCTTATTTGGCACTATACAGTCACACCTCGTTATTACGTGCCCCGTTATTACGCGAATTCGGATATAACGTGATCAGTCGTGGACATTGATTTTCTGCCGCCATGGGAAAATGCCAAATGGACCTGCTTAAACCTACTTAGAATTGTTTTGACAACATTCTCAAGAAACGTTAGGTGAACAATGTCAATGAACGAGTATCAACATGTTGTTTGTTTTGCGCTGTCGCCGACATCAATCGCTATTGATAAACAGTTTTAAATGCATTTAGTATGCAATGCCAACATAACACTTGGGTGAAATTACATGCTTCCATTACATCATCAATTTAATCGTTTTCACGACGCAAAACCAACATACCAAATTCCTAACCCAAGGCTCGAAAATGCGAATTCGTCATCCACACATGAAACATTGAATCAATGTTAAGTGGTGCGTAATAAATTTATGCTTCAGTCGAGATCGGTTGAAAGACGAAGTGAAACAATTATTAATTCTACCTATTGTTGTTTTCTGTGTTTTATCAGCTTACGTACTACATTTGTCAAATCATATACATTTTTGGATGCTTAGATCCAGGTTATTATTTTCGATTCGTAGGCCTAGTGGTCCGGTACATCATCATCATAGTAGATCTATTCCATAATGGTATGTGTACATGTGTTTTATTCAGTTCAAGAATCAACAGGGTGTGACATTTAAAAAATATTATACGTTGATGTTAGTATAATAAGTTCCATAAACTGCATGTTGGTGTATAAGACAGCGTTCATGGACTTGGTGCAGTGGGCAGCGATCGCTGTTGTTTAGTAGCTCCCTGGTGGCAGATATGGGAACACCTAACGCGCTTCGCGTACAGCACGGTCCGAAGTCATGAACCCCAACCGCCGTGTTATAATGATGCTCGACTGTACTATTATTAAATTTAAACATTTGTGCCTGCCTATATTCTCTGATAATCGTGACAAATTATGCAGGGTATAATTTTTAGGAGAGCAATCGCTATTGCTAGCGCTAAGCAATCATCCACTGAGCGGTTTACCGGTGGTGGCGGTTTCTATTAAAACAGGCTTGCGTGTTTAGTTCAATAAAACTGTGATGTCCGTTTTTTTGCACCGTAGTATTATTTGTTTTGAACAATTTGCCCCCCATACTGTTATTCGGCATTATACTATTATTAAATTTGACCGATTTGCCACCCTATACTGTTATTTGGTCTATGCGTTTATTTGGCACTCAAGGGTAAGCTAATGGACAATGTAGTCACCCAGCCAAAAAGCTGATTGTGTATTGATTAACTAAAAGCTTTGTATTCATGAAAGGATGTTCTTTTTGACTGGATGTCTAGATTATCAATTGAACTATACAACCGGTTCTTAAAGTAAGTCATACTTTATTCTTTGCATTTCAAAATTATCATATACCCCCCCACACACACACACACCTGTGGTTTGATATTTTTCCATCCAGGGATCAAACGTGTGACACAAGGCTTCAACTCCAAGAATCACTGCGTGGCAAGAACCTATCTCTACGTCATTCCAACTCTGGCATTTTGCCCGGTAGAAAAGGTGAACATTTCAGTGCTGTCTAAGGTCTAAGATAGTAGACTTTCTGGTTAATTCGTTGATTACTCATTTATTCAAGGGAATGGCTTTGTTATAAATGAAAATATGTTTTTATGAAGTGTACATTAGTAAATGCATTGGTATAAAGTAAATATTTGTTAATTCATGGCTTTTTGTGATTATTTAGTTGTTGAATTTGTTGATCACATAGTATTTGCTTTTCAACCTTCAAATATACTGACATCAGAACAGTTTGTTAGACTGATTTATAATTACTATTGATATGAACAAATCTTTCTTCTAGATTGTCAGAGAAGACTTCCGCATCACAGGTATGTAAAAAACATCATGCACTTTCCCCTCTCTGTAATGTAATTTCATAGCATCTAATTGATGGATCCATCGAGTAAGTTTTTGCTTAGCAACACAACATGTACAAACTAACAACAAACGTGTCTGCCACAAATGTGAAACTGTCAGACATTCCGTCGTATCCATTTAAAACTTTTCTGTAGATTGCTGAAAGCTTTCAGGACTGGCAGAAAGCTAAATCCATTTATCAGTCTCTCTGAGTATTTGGTGTCCGAATTGCAAGTCCCCATGCGACTATCTTCATCATAGCTCTGTCACTTCGTCTCTCAGTATGTAAACATGGTTGCTATGGCAAAGCTTGACAGAGGTCAGTATCAAGGGCAATAGCAACAGACGCGGAGTATATGCTTATTGGTCATAATTGTGATTGTGATGTCAGACTGGAACCGAAAATTTTGTTCCATGATATTACCACAGTACATTTGTTTCTTTTCAGATGACATTGTGACAAAAGTGAACAGCGTCTTACAACAGTACAAAGGCACACACAATTTCCACAACTTTACGTCGGGAAAGTGAGTGGAAGGTCACCAGTTCAAGGTCACCATTCTTGATTCTACTTTCAACACTTGATTTATATATGCTAATGTTATATTATTCCTGTTATTTCCGTTGTATGGACATAATTCTGAGGTATTTATTAAAATTCAGGAAATTTACCATGGTTGCTGCCGTGTTGCTAAACAAATGTGTATTAAATGTATATTAGCACATTAAATGTGTGAATATGAAAGTAAATTTTTTGATGATTTTACCAAAAGTTTGCACTCTTATTAAACCGACTGTGCATACTACTTAAACTTTTCACCCACTACAGAGGATGGATTTCTAAAGACATACATCGAGTCTAACCCAATACAGCCTTTGGTTGCCTTTATAAAGTTAACGTTGATGATATAATAGAAAAATCCACTTTATTATGGTAATTAAACAGATGACACTTTTCTGTCTTTCCATAACGTGTTGTGGCTAACTTAGTACCGCTTTGGAGCCAAAAACATCCTTGATTTCTGTTGTTTCTTCGTAGAAAACCCGAGGAAGCTAGTGCAAAGAGGTACATCATGGAATTCAGTGTAAGTGGTGTGAGAAGATCTAGAAGTCGTAGGGTAGTTACAAGTTAAATATAAATGTAGGGATATCTCATTTTTCTCTAAAACTATTGTTGGCTCGCCACTGAACTTTGATATACCAGGCTACCAGTACCATCTTGTTAGCTACCAGTGCCATCTTGTTAGCTACCAGTACCGTCTTGTTAGCCATTGTAGAAACATGAAATACATACTGGGTACTGAAGTTTTGTTTGACATGAAATTGGTACTTGATAATGAAGTTGTAAGACAATCCGTGTGTTATAATCAACATCAATGAAAGCATCAATCAGTCAAAATGGGATCGTCGTTAAAATTGCAATATGACCAGTCAGTGTGGTGGAATCGTTAAAATTGCATTTCAACCAGTCAAGAGTTGTGGAATTGTTGTTAAAATATGTTTTGACCAGTCAAAGTGGGATTACGCATGAATCTGTAGTGATGATATAAACTATATGTTGGTTTCCTGTGTTTTTTGCTTTAGATGGGCGAGCCGTTTGTACGAGAGGGTCTTGAATTTGCTGTGGTGACAGTAAAAGGGCAGAGTTTCATGATACACCAGATTCGCAAGATGATTGGTGAGAAAATGCGCATATGTCATTAAATAATATCTGTAGTGTCGCGATAGCTCTATTACTGTTGCGATAGTTTCATGACTAATGGTGAGTAGTCAGGAAAACAGTCCCAAACTGTAATTCACGGGTGGCGCTATCGCATAACCTTGGATGTAATTGATTAGTAATGCTAAATCCATGAATGCCCAGTATTGTTGAAATAACATGTTTCTTTGTCTTCTTACAGTGACACAAGTAGAACTGTTTTGTTGACTATCTTTACTATCGATAGTTCAGTGTAGTATCAACAATAGCTATCGATAGTAATGCAGTGTCACTGCAATGCATCATTAGTTTGATGTATTGGTGCATTCCTACTGTCCATGCATTTTCTCTCTGACTGTCTGTATTTCTGTCTGCCTGCTACTGGCTGTGATATTTCACAGTGGCTCACACACATTTTTGTAAAAATTTTCCAAGCAACAAACTTGGGTTTATAACACACTAGCTTCTTCGTTAGTTAAATGTATCTAAATAAAGCTTTTTGATAGCATATCTGAGGATCTTCAAAGCACTTTATTACTATGAAAAAAAACTTCGTTTGATATGACATGCGTCCTGTATAACCAGATACATTTAGTTTTAAATAAACATTTACCAGATCCAACTAGCAGAAGTAAAGATGCGAGTGTCTTGTTGTGTCTGTCACCAGGTATTGCCATAGCCATTGTGCGGGGCCTGGCGAGTGAACAATCAATCGATAAAGCTTGGGGACCAGACAAGGTATGGACTGTCAGCAACCGTCTTCCTAAGTGCCTCATCATACTATGATTGAGCTAGAGTATGTATGTATGCATGTACGTACGTACGTACGTACGTACGTACGTACGTTTTGCAACTCTTCCAAGACGCTTTGTACGTACATATGTACGTACATAAGTATGTACATACATAATGTCTTGGAAGAGTTGCACAACATTATGTTGTGCAACTCTTCCAAGACACTTAGGTATGTACGTACAAGACGCTTTGTTGTCTCTCCCATTGACAATTTGTTTTCTCTCCCATTGACAATTTGTTGTCTCTCCCGTTGACAGTTTGTTGTCTCTCCCATTGACAGTTTGTTGTCTCTCCCATTGACAGTTTGTTGTCTCTCCCATTGACAGTTTGTTTTCTCTCCCATTGACAATTTGTTTTCTCTCCCATTGACAATTTGTTGTCTCTCCCATTTACAATTTGTTGTCTCTCCCATTTACAATTTGTTGTCTCTCCCATTGACAGTTTGTTGTCTCTCCCATTGACAGTTTGTTTTCTCTCCCATTGACAATTTGTTTTCTCTCCCATTGACAATTTGTTTTCTCTCCCATTGACAATTTGTTTTCTCTCCCATTGACAATTTGTTGTCTCTCCCGTTGACAGTTTGTTGTCTCTCCCATTGACAATTTGTTTTCTCTCCCATTGACAATTTGTTGTCACTCCCATTGACAGTTTGTTGTCTCTCCCATTGACAGTTTGTTGTCTCTCCCATTGACAGTTTGTTGTCTCTCCCATTTACAGTTTGTTGTCTCTCCCATTGACAGTTTGTTGTCTCTCCCATTGACAGTTTGTTGTCTCTCCCATTGACAGTTTGTTGTCTCTCCCGTTGACAGTTTGTTGTCTCTCCCATTGACAGTTTGTTGTCTCTCCCATTGACAATTTGTTTTCTCTCCCATTGACAGTTTGTTGTCTCTCCCATTGACAGTTTGTTGTCTCTCCCATTTACAGTTTGTTGTCTCTCCCATTGACAGTTTGTAGTCTCTCCCATTGACAGTTTGTTGTCTCTCCCATTGACAATTTGTTGTTTCCCATTGACAGTTTGTACATAAGTATGTACTCCTGTTGACAGTTTGACATCCCCGTAGCCCCTAGCCTGGGACTGCTGCTTGATAAGTTACACTACGACGCATACAATCGCAAGTACGGCAGTGATGGCATGCACGTACCCGTTGCTTGGGACGAATACGAAGTAAGTTGGATGCAATTTAGGCTGGTATATTTACACTGTGAAACCAGTTTTTTTACTTTCAGTTACACTTCCAAATTTGTCAAATCAATGAGCAACCATGCAACTATCACCGATAGGTGGCAGCACATAACACATGCGCGATAACGTAAACAATAGATCCAATGTCATTGCTCGTGCTATTTTGTACTCTGTGACCCTTTCATAGCTGCACTGCAGGACCACATTGTTTGCTGGGCATAGTATTTTCTCAAGCTTTTAGTTCCTTTTGCGGTATTTTGTGACCAAATATACTTCAGTCATAAAATAACAGTCAGCCTCGTTTTGACTATACTGCGCTGCACACCCATTCAGTACTCAATGTATGGGAGCGATATCTTGAACTCCACTTGTACTGCAAGCAACAGCCATCACAGCTTTCTCAATAGTGGTTTAATGTAATATATGTATTATATATATATATATATATATATATATATATATATATATATATATATAAAATTCTGTACAGTGATAAATGTTGTTATTGTGTCATGTTTTTTATGTAGGATGTGATTGAGAAGTTCAAGGAGGAGAATATATTCTCGGCCATCTACCGCTCGGAGAAGGAGGACCGATCCGTATCCTTTTTACATGCAACACAAAGTTGTCTTGGTGAAAACATTTACATGAAGTTTTCATGAAAAGACTAGTAATTTCTAGTAACCCCAACCTTCACTCGCACCCGTCGCTCTGACCCCCAACCTGGATGGCTTCCCTTGCACCCCTCTCACACCCCCCAATCTGGTGGGCAAAATAAATAAAAAAACGTCCAAAGGTGGCTGATAATACGTTCCATCAAACAACTTTCAGCCACATTTGACTGATTTGCTCACTGGGTGAAGAGAAAAAAAAATTTTATAAAAGAAGACACCGTGTCATAGAGGACACTATTTCTGTTATACCCCGGCGACGTGTTATTTTGAAGTGAAGGTTTGACAGTTTTCAATAACAAAGCTCGGCGAGAGTGCCAACAACCTCAACTGAAGTTGTGTCATCGAGTATACCAATATGAAAGTTATGGGTGTACATATTGTGTTTAGATACAGCGTAAAATTTTTTCAGAATTGAATTGCAAACGTTTTGCAAACAACCTTGACCTTCGCAGTGCCATAAAACAACACACACTGACTTGTGTACGTCAATGGTGTAAAATACTCAATGTAAACAAAAGCCACAATATGCTATTTTTTGCTCGCATTCTGAAAGCTTATTTGACTGAAAAACTGGATCTCTGCATAAAACTGGAGTCAAGATAATACTCAGGTAAATTTAACTGTTATGATGGATATGTTTTGCTTATAAGTACCAGTGCGGTGGTGTATCCTCATCATAACTAACGAGCGTTTCTATGACAGATTCTATGATTGAACCTTTGTGAAATGCAGTTTTGATCGTAGCTAATGAGGGATCGGATATAATCTCATAAGAATGTTAGTGAAATGATTCCCTGATGTTTTCTCCTGGAAAATTCCCTCATTTCCTGTGACATTGACAAACATGTTGACATTGTAAGGTCAGCCTAATAATGAACTCCGTGGGGCATTCCTTGATCACTGGCACAGATGCTGAACTGGATGTCAACGCTGCATCTACACACCTTTGACGAGAGCAAGCCAACGCCACCAGGTGGCCAGCGAGAAACGAGCGAGATGCACAAAGCGTTTATGAATGTGAGAGAAGCACAAAGGGAGAAAGCAAATTCTGTGAGTTGCCCGAGTGTTTCAGTAACCACGGTTACATATGTACACCTCAGGAACAGTGTTCAATAAAGAAGGACATGATTTTGTTGAAATCATCTAAATAATTTCTTTTATCGTTATATCTGGTAATTTGTAAAAGTATAAATAGCCTTAAGTTGCATTGTATACGGCAGGACCACTTTTGGCATTTTTGCTAATTTGAGAGTACCCGGTAGTAAGGTTGATTTTTCGTGACATGGTTATAATGTGAGACAAGTGAAAACTGTTGTTGTGGAAGCAGTTTTAAAGATAAATAACTGCAAGGAAAGCCAAGAATTGCTAGTGCGATAATATTATTGCACAATAATTATTGTACAAGAATTACTAGTACAGTAATATTATTGTACAATAATTATTATACAAGATGTACAAGAATTGCTAGTCCAATAATATTTGTGGATTTTGTGTAGTATATATTTCCCCTGGATTATGGAACTGTGACACGTATCAAAGTTAATTCCTGGTTTGTATTTCAAATGGGTTGAAAGTGAAAGTTTCAATGTACTAAAGTTGCGTGACCATTGCACATATTTATGGGCATATGTGCATGTCTGGATATGTCTATAAGGATATAATCAGGCAGTGTCCCTCACTTATTTGTGTTCATGTCTGGTCTAGGAATCTTCAGCCAAGGAAGACAACGTTACAGCCTCCACAGATAGTGAAACGATGACAAATACTGAGGAGAAGCCGAAAGTACAGTTGCAAGAAAGTGAAAGTACTGTTGGAGACAGTGAAAGTACTGTTGTGAATGGTAGAAAAAAATAAAAAAGTACAGTTTGTACAAATCTCGGAAATGAACATCAGTGAACATACGATGAAAGAACAGTGACAAAGTGAAAGTGATGTGTCATTATGAATGGAAAATTAAAGTGAAACCAGAATGACCAGAATGAGAACATGGCCCTGGGAATTCCAGTTTTAAGATGTGGGAATGTGTATGGAAGCTAATAAAATGTGATATGTGAGTACGTAATGTGTTTTACAAAATCGTTCATAAAATCCATGTAATATTGCATTATTATGGCATACATCTGGCTTCAGGTAGTGACCATTCAGTTTGATGTGATACTGTGTTAATTGTTTCGTCATTCTGCCCAGACGTTTGCCTTCATATTTTTTTCTCTGAGCTGTTAAATGCGTACGTTCGTTTCTTCCCCTTTTGTCTTTTTCCTTGTAACCATCCTTCTAGTGCCACCTTCAGAAGCCCTTCACTTCTCATGATTGGGTCCTAACCAGTCTCTTCTTGATAACACCCTTCAGTTTTCTTTCTTCTCTTACACAGCCGAGTACCTCTTCGTGGCTTATTTTTCTGAATAACAAATTCTTTCCACCCTCCTCTTATCTCTTACATCACAACAAGGCTGACAATTTTCAGTCTGTATATGCATGACACCCAGATATGCATTTTTTATAAACATTTTTCCAACAACATTCTACCAATGTCCTTTCTCGGTACAATCAATAAGTTGTCTAAAATGCCTGTTCTTATCCTGTGTTTGTTTTTCCTTATTATTCGGTTTATGAACACCCAAAATTCCCTGGTGCACTTTGACCAATATTTTATTTGGCCTTATGTATTAATTATATGCGGCCTACTGATGTAAAATAAATTATAAATATTATATTCTGGTATGTGGGCAGAAACCACTGGTGACACGAAAATGCAAAAAATACATTTATACTTGCAAATGACCAATCTTGGAATTTAATATTAATCAACATATGCACGTTATTCGTGCGATATAAAAATTATAATAGAAATCAGAACTAACGGAAACAGGCTATTTATAGATCCGGACATCTCCATGGAACGCAGAGAACTTGTGGTTCCATCTAGTGACTGCAACTGTCAACAGTTTGTTGCGCAAATATAACTCTTCGCTAACATACTTCCTTAAGAACTTTTTTGTATCATTCTTCCATAATTATTACATTTCGTATACATGGTAGTTCTAGTTAAATTTTGTAACATAGCAACTTACGCGTAATTGCATCTAAACTATTAGTTCTGATGATTACTATTAACCCGCCAGATGGCGCCACGTTAAGTTCTCAGATCTCGAAATCATTCGCGGGATTTGGCAACGTCCGAGAAGCCGATAATTTCTAGGCATACGGGAATATAAATTTATTTTGCGGAACAAAATGGGAACGTTGTGCTGTTTTCGACCCATCGTAATGGGAATTTCCTAAATATGGTCCAATTCAGTAGGGTGTTGTGGCATTTTGTAGTAGTTTATTGTTTATTCCATCAGGTGAAATGTCGGGTATACTACAACAACGTAACGGTCTGGTACAATCTACAAGAGTCGCCCGCGCCGTTCCATCATCTTCATCAGTTGATGGAATGGGGCTTCGGTTTCCTGGTAGGAGGAGAAGTGCATTTTTCAATGACTTGTCCGACACCCGTAAGTATATACACATTCATCTCCGACTTTACTGGCATGAGTTGAGCGAATGACGTATGCGTTGACATTGACATGTTGTTGACACTGATTGACATGACAGGTCATTGACTGACAGGATAAATTTATGTCAACAATTAAATTTTTATTTATTACACCATCACCTGTAACTATGTTAATAAATTACATCAGAACCAATGATATAATGATGTCCTACTGTATAGCAGTATTTAAGAAATTATATACTGGATAGTAATGTTTTTTAAGACATTCAATATGTCTCCTACTAATTAGTTAGATATTAAATCCTTTCTATATAGCCTGTGCATAAGTCCAATTTGCTTCGCATAAATTAGTGATAATTCTTCTTCCTTTCTAGCATTCGAATATTATGTTAGTATTAATGACCTATTCTTTTTATACTATATATTAATTATTTAACAAATGTTGTAACAAGTGACATGAAGATTTTCGCGGACGATATGAAAAAATATCACAAAACTTCAACGAGGCAAGATTGTATAAACCTACAGAAAGACATAGACAGATTACAAGACTGGGCTGAAAAGTGGCAGTTAAAATTTCACCCAGATAAATGCAAAGTTCTAAGAATTGGACATGGGCACCCAGAATTTACTTATACTTTGACAACAGAAACAGGTGCAAATCCTCTGGAGTGTAGCCATGTAGAGAAAGACCTGGGCATCCTAGTTGATGACCAGTTAAAATTTACACAACAGGTACAGCAGGCAGTGTCAAAAACAAATAGATTGCTGGGTGTAATACGACAAACATATCAATACTTGGACAGGACAACCTTTCTACATCTATATAAGGGACTAGTCCGTCAAACTTTGGAATATGGTGTGGTAGTCTGGTCACCGTAGTATCAGCATGATATTGATGCTATGGAGGCTGTCCAGAGAAGAGCTACTAGGATGGTCCCAGTACTGAGACATTTAGATTATGTATCTAGATTAAATTCATTAAATTTACCAACACTGACCTATCGTCATTTACGAGGAGATATTATTGATGTGTATAAATACTTGCATGGCATTTTTACCTTTTCGCACGATATGTTTAACAAAGACTTGTACGAAGGCACACGGGGTCATTCTCTAAAGTTGTTCAAGGACCGAAGTAAACGGGAATTAAGGAGGCATTTCTTTAGCTAGACAAACACTGGCGACACCAGGCAGTCAAATGTGACTACAAAGCCACACTAAGACTAGCCAAGAGCGGTACATAGGCAGATTTTGCCTGAAGACCGAAGAGGATATGTATGTATATATATGTATGTATTAAGTTTGTATAGATGTTGTGGTAACTAGAATATATGACAGGTCTTATGAGGTCTCATTCAGCTAGTCAGCCTTTTTCAGAACATTGTGTGATCATCTGAGTCACAACGGATACACGGTCATGCCCAATTTTGAGAGCAAGGTTTTTACATCAGATGTGTTGTGTCTGTGTCTTGAACCCAGAACTCTGGCATGTAAAGAGGAAGAGCCAACCACTAAACTACCATGTCTCTCATCTCACCACATATTCATACACGGGATGAAAACTAAAATGTTTGTCCATCAGCTCGATCGGGCTGGTAAGTTTTAAAATATACTAGCTGGATCAATGCTTTACCAGCCCTAGCTGATATTGTGTTGAGAAAAATATGTTAATTGTTAAGTCAAATCTATGAGAACCGTAATACACTCTTTTATTTTCATGAAACCTAGACGAAGAATTATCTGAGTCGGCAGCATTACACTGTATAAAATGTGGTCACAGCGGGCACTATTAATCACTGTCCACGCCAAACAAATGACACAAAGTACTCCTCGATCAACAATGATACCTGGACATCAGACGGACTGTTGCTAGCTGCACAGAAAGATGAAGGCGTGCGACAAATGCAAGATACCACCTTACATGTGCCTGTTGTGAACCAACTGAAGTCACAGAAAAGTGTCAACACCACGAAACCGCTGAACTCGTCACCCAGTGGCACCAGACGGGAAATGTGAGAAAGATGACTGCCAGAAATATCAGCAGTTGTGAAAATGGGATTAATACCTGCTAAATCCCTATCAGCATGGTTCAACCAACCATGACTCTGCTGGCGATCACTCAACCGCCTGCACACAGGAGTTGGCTGAGCAAAGATGGTCATGAGGAGGTGGGGTTGCATTGATAAGATGCAGTCAGTGAAATTTGACAGCAGAGAAGACCAGAGAATGCCTTACATCCTCTGCTGCTGAACCCTAGACAGTCTGTGCACATTGAATGCCTGAAGGTGGCGACAAATCGTGCGAGGAACGCGAAAAGAAAACTGTCCATCCCTTCATCATACTGAACTCATCTGCTGATCTTGCCTCACGCCCAGACATTACAGTCTATCTTCTCATCACTATCTGTCTCTAACATTTAAATCAAAACCAAGCTGAAAAATGGTCTAAGTCAGCAGCATTACATCATATAACATCTGCATGGTCACTATTAAGCTATATCTGACTAATGTTGTATCTAAGATTATGAACTGATGCAATCAGGCAAAAGCAGAGTGGTTCAGTTATTATAGGGTGAATATTCAAGATGAAATTTATTTAACAAATTTGCTATGAATAAAAACAAAGTGGTCAAAATACTGATAATGCCTGGCCAGTGTTGGCTTTCAGCCATGTTCATACAGCTGACTGAACTGAGGCATTGTGGAGTGAACTAAATGTTACTCCTATAGACTGGCAATTTGATGTTCTAAGAATCTAACCAGTGTGCCACCATGTCCATCTCTAGTTATTTGTGCTCAGGCATAATGTAACTTAATAACATCGATTCTGACCAAAACATGAACTTTGTAGTAATTGTTCATATTACAGCCCAATAGGCAATACTGACCTGCTCGGAAACAGGAAATTTTATGTAAGTTATATGTTATAATGGCCTCCAACATTGTATGGTTATCTTAGATGTCAACATCTGCTCATGGAAAAGCGGGAAAGTGTTTATGGAAAGTAGTTTTACGGGTTGCCACATTCATTTCCGTGAGGCATGTGTAGTGGACAAAACATCGGCCTCTCAGTCGAGAGAAGCTTTGGCAATTTCTTTCACAACAGTTCACTCGGCTGTACAAATGAGTGCCAGGTTACAGAGGTGGATATGTGAACAAATAGTCTTCATGCAGTAATTGCAGCATGGCTGAATGCTTCCCATAGAAGTCGAGATGGTGTTGGAATGAGCAGGTCTGACATGGGGTGAAGTGTAGAGCTTTGAACAGTCCCAAGGACTGTGTAACGTGCTATATAAGAACTTACCTTTTCATGTGCCGCTGGTGAAAGTACACGTGGAAAAATGCAAAATCATTGGAAACCCAAAAAAATACGCTGTGTCTAAAATGGCCTTGTGTACACCAAATAGACTGATTTTACTTTGAATTCAGTTTGTTTTTGGAAGTTAAAACAAAAGCTGGACCAAAGGAGTAAGTGGTATTTCCCATCTGAAAGTGGTAATGTTTACACCTATGGGTTATCTGCAGCGAGTCTGTAATGACAGACACAAACGTGGTAATTATGTTTATACACCTGAGATGTGTCTATTGCAGGAGCCTCATGGAAGACCAGACTTCTACCTGTTGTTCTGTAGCACGGCAGAAGCCAGAGAGGTGGGTCAAGCCTTCCTAAGTCGATCTTCTCGTGTTTTAATAAAAAGAAATTCACTCCCAGCAAGTTCACACAATATATATTTCCTATGTTAAGCTAAGGGGCCATTCATGATTATCAATGTTCTTTGGTGACACCGAGTTGTTAGAAAAAACACAAAGCTTTAAACGAATTATTGGAGATAAGTGTTTGTAGACGAACTGATGGTTATTATGGTATATCCTGTAGCACTGTGGCATAACATTGTTTTCAATTTCGAAAATTATTAACATTTTAAAGTAATAATTCGGGGGGGAGCGGGGTCTGAGAATTTTAAAAAAAAATAAAAAATTAATTGTCACAGTTGTGCATTTGACCCAGCAAGAACTTGTGGTGCCATCTATCACAAACAGTTTTCCTTTATGATACAGTTTGTGAAGAGGTAAGCTTCAAATTGTAGAACAATTAAGGTGGTGTTTCCAGTTAAATCTTTATAAAATCACGGATGTTATCCATACATACATATGCCACATTTGTACTAATTCTTCAAATGTAAACAGTTGTATTTATTTTTAAATTATCCTGTAACAGCATTTACACCAAATAATGAGCTGGAGAGAAATTAATAATTTATTAGTATAGTTAGTTATGTTAGTTTGACAAAATCAGTGCAGATAGGGCCAGACTTCATTCTAGGCTGAACCTTTGTGGTATACCGTTTTGTTTCAAACTTTCCTGAAATGATGTTTATGATAATTAGTTGCGTACATATCTAAAAGACACGCACGAGGTATAACTGGGGGACAGTTCACACTTGTCAGCATTTACTTATTCGTAGAAAGCGTACTAGTTCTCATGCCCCCCAAATTAGCACTTTAGAATGTTGATAATTTTCCAGATTGAAAAACAGCAATGTAACAATGTATGACACAGTGCATGTGTATAGGACATACAATAATCGCCATCAGAATATATTTTTTTATATTTAAAATATTTATCTTTATATAACTATGTTAAAGCTTTGTGTTTTCTAACAACTCCATGGTATCATGTTGATATTGATTATTATTTTCCACTTAATTGTGGATTTCCAAAATATCGGACTGTATTTCAGTGCCGTGCCCTAACCGGTTACATGATTTAAAGCAGTAGTTTCATAACAATTCGCTGTGCAGTGCTGTGTGACGCAATGGTGGTCAACATTTTTTCCCTATCCACTTTGGTATGTTTTCTACAAATAGATAAATGTCCACAAATGGCTCGTTAAAAGAAAATATACACAAACATTAGATCACTGCACTTCTCAACTGGATCCTTATGTTACAATGTCAATCCCAACTCTGAGTCAGTATCATGGAATACAGCTCCGAACCTTCAATTAGGCTAATCAAGTCGGCCACTTCCATAGATAGTAGTCATTCACATGTAGGTCATTATCATGTACAGCGCTCGGGCTGGTGCCAGACTCAATGACAAGTGGCTTTGATACAGTGGAAGCCAGTTATGATTGATGTTCAGAAATGTAATTTATTATAGTTGACGAAAGACACAAAGTCTGACCGTTCCACATAAAGTCATGTTATATCGAATACATTATATGCCTCTTCTAACATCTTCACCACAGAAGTGTATTTTAATAAAGCCAAATTTTTAATATAATTTTAATCTGTTTAGGAATATTGACTGTCATTCGGTAGATTTGAACATTTCCAGTACCTATGGATAAAGATCACGTGATGGGAATATCATTGACTAACTTGGGTGAAAAGGCAGCCTCTGCAAGAGTGTATGACTCTGACTGCCCAACCTTTTGGTAGGGCAATGCCAATAACAGTGATGAGGTCAGACCTCTATTAGACGTCCTGGTGTTTGACCACGGCAGGTTAAAAGTTTAAGAATTTTTTAGGGTCACATTTTCTTATAATTATGCAAAACGTTAACACAGCCCCCAGTGGAAAAATCAGCTGTGGCCTGAACCATGATGGATACAACTTCAAGCCCCAAAAATTCATGTACCACTGTTTCATGATATGTTCTTACCGTACGAACGAACTTATGTGGACATTTGACATAGAACACGTAACTCTGAACAATCGTAGACTACTGTTGTTCTGAGTTACGTAACCTATGTTAAGTTCCTTTGTAAGACCTCCACCCCCAGAGAATTTAGATTTTTTATGTACGAACCATCCATATGGGCCCCCAAGCATGCCTAAAAAATTTGAGCTCCATACATGCAAAGCTGACAGAGATGTGAGGGAATGGACTTACAAACAAACAAAAACTGTATTACAGTATAGATACCATGATGTTTCTATAAATACTATCGCACCTTGCACCTTTATAATACTTGTTTTAGAGCAGTACATGATATTCACACAAGTAGGCAGGCTTGTCTTGGGCCTTTGTGGTGCAGCTGGTGTTGTGCAGATGCTATTTTTGGCCAGCCCTACGTATAAAAATGATGCCACATAGTGGAGGTTAATTGGATCCCATCCAGACCAACAGCACCTAATAAATACAGGGATTATTTATGGAGGAAGCACCATTGTATAGTTCCAACTGATGTGGCTGGTGGTAGAGTTTGATGCAATATACAGTCTACTATTGGATGTTTGTTAAAGACACATAGCCTGATTGCTGTTGTCAGAAAGTCATGTTACTGTTGGTATTTAAACTTTATTTGTTCTTACATCTTCTCCGCCCAGATGTGTTTCTGTAGCCACAAGTTTGACCATTATCATGTGTTTCTGAATATATCAACCTTGCCATTAAAATTAAACAGTTAACAGCCATATTATATGTAACAGCCACGCATGCACGCACGCACGCACGCACGCACGCACGCACACACACTTCAAATACATACACACAGACATTTCAAATACATATTGACACAGATCAGACCTGATCACACAACCTTCTGTAATATGAAGCAGAGTCATTTTCATGATCTCTTCCAAAACCACTAGCGATGGATGAGAAACTTTTAAACAACGTTTCTTTATCAAGGATGTGTTGTGTGATATAAAGAAAGTATGTAACACTTCCTTTTTAGCGAGTGACGAGCTGATGTTATTGTTGTCTGTTTTATGTACAGAGTAATTGCACGTATTGTTTTAATGTAATTTACACCACGTAGTACGAATAAATATATTACTAGAAGTGCCTGCATTAAGCCCCACAACATTTTCAGGTTACAGGCATAGATGGTCCTTGGTGTTTTCAGCCTTCAATGATACACTAACTGTCATTACGTTTGTGTTCTAGTTGACGAGACTGGCCTACAGTCCGATGACAGACTGCAGTCATTTCCTGTCAAAGTCGGACGTGACGTCTCAGATCCACCATACGAAGGCCTACTGTCACCGCGCCCGAGTCATCGAGCGGAACACATCAAACGGAAAGACTCTGCAGCCGGGCCAATATGTGTATCAGAAACGCATCATGCAACGCTACTTCTACACATTCGTCCTGCTGCAATGTCAGGCCTCAGAGCGTGCCAACACAAACTTCTCCATGCGAGCCATCAGTTGCCAGGTAGATACCGGAGCTTCTCTTATATATCGTTCCCTTCCTATACAACAGCCACCCTATTTGGTTTTTAGATGTCCCCAAATTATCGACCTCACATCAACTTGTTATTCCTAAAACTTAGCCTAGCTTGGGCAAGCATACTTTCTTTGTAGCTGTAGCACCCTAAAATATGGAACCAATTCTCCATCACCTTTAGCATCATCTGTAACTATAGCAACCTTCACTAAAGCTAACTGATGACCTTTGCACGTAACTGATCATAGAAAATTCCTTTAAATTCTTTTATTTTTTGTTGCAAAAAACCTGCAATGCACCAAATCCTGTTATTTCCCCCCAGCAAATGTCAACACATTAAGAAATTGTCACCAGTGAAGTGAAAAATTGTGAATCTTGCACATCGTGTCGTGGTTGAATGAGATGTTGCTAAATTCTTATTAAATTATGTGACTGTCTAATCTAAATGTGATCAGCTGAACAGTTAATTTTCTGCTTACTAGCCAGTATATATATATATATATATATATATATATATATATATATATATATATATATATATATATATATATAGACTAATTTGGGTAGAAACTAGTAATGTTAGACTAGGATCCAACATTCCTTTAAAAAAAATTTTCCTTTGAAAATGCTTGCACGTCCTTAGACATTTCCATTAAAATTCTTTATTTTGTCAAACTAATTCTTTAAATTCCTTTTTTTCTTGAGTGGGTCTGATGACTGTGTTTGCTATTCCCACAAGATATGTTGGTGATTACTTGGCCTTAAAAGAACATATGCTAACATAGACAACATTAACATCATCTAATTTGTAATAATTTCCGAACAACTAGTGCACGATTTTGAGGTAAAATCCCATGAACAATGTTTGAAGAAATTGTATCAGTTCTGTGTTTTAACTCCATGCTCATTTACTGGAGTTTTCATCAACCGGTGTGATCATACTTGTTATTCTAATCGATCGCTAAAAACTGTTGTATACCTTCCCATATTGTTATGACTATAGCCTCCGGAGTCTGGTGTAGACAGACTTGCCCTGCATACAGAAGACAGCCAAAACACCACCAGCTACTGCAACCAGAGGTTAAATTAGTCCCAGTTGGTGTAGTCTTTGTGTAGAACGTTGCATCATTAGTGCTGTGTATATCGGCTTACACCAGGCAGGAGGCAATAGGTGGAGATCTCCAGGCACAAGACATTCGGAGAAGTCCTGCTGTTAAAATGGGGGGAATGTTGTGCTTCCGTTGTCTGTTGTGAAAGAAGATTATTGTGTGGCCAGTGTGCTACTATACGCAGTACAGAAGAAATAATACATTCCACGACAGCTGCCAGTAATTTATTAAAGGGAGTGGCATGCAGACAAGATAGTTACTTATTAGTAAACATAAATATATCACTTCGTGAAAATGTTCATGAATTTTTTTATCAAGTTGGGTAATAAATGAGATGTAAATTTTCTTTTTGACATAACTATAAAAGTAAATGTGCCAAGTATCTTTGCCTATGCACTGTTAAAATGTCCCGCTGTGGGCTATTTTGTCCTGTGTGAAATATCAAAATGCAATCATTCTGGGTGGGAAGACAAAAGGGTCATTGTAGCCTTTTTTATCTGCTGTAATGCCATTGGCTAGATGTTAAGTCAGTTGGCCCAGTTCTAATTCTGGTGCAGATTTGACAAACATTAGACAATAACTAGGGTGAATATAATCTATATTTTTCTTCTATTCAGATTCATTTAGATTCAGACGGTTTATTGCCAAGTAACATTTAAAAAAATGAACAGGGAATCTGTAGTGTTGTGGCATAAGAACTCACCCACCCACCCCAGAAGCAGCCATCCAGTTACACACATCCACAACCACCACTCGCTCTCGCCTGTGTAAAAATGTACATGTAAATCAGAAACATTACAAACGAGACACAACTAGGCTAAGACGTGTATAAGTTAATAACAAAGCCAACTGCCAACAAATTTTAAAGAATTTCACCTGTCTCCAGGCATAAAAGTACTAACTTGGTAGGATTATATAATAATAGTAATTTTCATGAATGTACCATTGCAACCGTCTGAACATTACCTAAGAAACAGTAAGCAGTAAAATCCGCATTCTCAATGCAGCCATCATCAGAAAACTTAGTCACAAGGGCAGATTGGTCCACGGAGACAGAGTAAATTTGTGAAGAGGGTGAACAGAAAGGGGCACAGCAAACAACCCTGTGGGCTGTGGGGCACCAGTATTCAGGATAAGAGTTTTGGCGAGACAGTTGTTGACAGATTGAGGCCTATGAAGAAGAAAGTTGTGAACCCAGTGACAGATGGCAGGATGTACATTCTATTTGCTTACAGAAGCCAGTATTGTTTCTCATGATTGCCTTGATCCTGATAAAGCATGAAAAATCTTGCCAAATTGATACT
Organism: Lamellibrachia satsuma; assembly: GCA_033239005.1. Lineage (NCBI taxonomy): Eukaryota > Metazoa > Annelida > Polychaeta > Sabellida > Siboglinidae > Lamellibrachia > Lamellibrachia satsuma. Next base: position 644,551 of record BSQZ01000110.1, read on the forward strand.
AACATGTTGTTTTCCTTCTCCTGAGAATGTTAGTCTTGAGTATAGAATTGTATTTCTTAATACCTCTATTAGTCAGTATTTATTGTCTTTCGTCTTAGCATTTCAGTCAAATGTAAACACTCCTGAACAGGGTCTTACTCTGGACATGAGTGTATAAATACCGTTTATTATAATTTTATTATTACTCAAAGTGGAAAATTAACCTCATTGGAGTGTTGTATGAATTTTTATCTGTGTTGACTATTGGAGGTTATTTGATCATGTCTTCAGAGCACCCTGGTAGCGTTGAACCCTGGCGGGGTACAACTGAGCAGTGATGAGATCCCCCTGCCTCTCATTTACACCATCATCAACCTGATCTGGGCTACCATCGTGGCAGCCTGGTTCTTCAACTGGGTCATCTACTTCAAAGTAGGTCAACATTTGTTTTTTAAACCTACAAAGAACTGTTTTCTGTGCCAAACTGCTACACATGTCAACACACTCAATAGTTGCACCTCCCTGGCAGGTTACTTTGCAAGAAGAATGCACTAAAATTTTTATTTCTTAAATGTTGCACTAAAAACATTAATTATATTTGGTCTGATGTATTATGATTTTATTTTCTCTTGTTTTTGTCTCAAAAGTCTGATTGTTTTCGTCATAAAATCATGTTATATAGTATCCACTATATCTATTCTAACACAATGACCACATCAGATTTAGCTTGATAGGCTTGTGCAATGTATACATTAGGTTAAAAAGAAAATCCATCTTTAGTTCAGATCTTTTAAAATCATTATGAATTGGTACTTTTGGTTTCAGTATTCTAACCGCTTACATCGTCTCATAAGCTGCGCTCCGATCTTCAAGGTCATCCTTGTAGTACTGGTTTTGCTGTGGTGGCAAGAAATCGCACATACAGGTAAACGGCACTTGTCTGATTGTCCGTCCGTTGGTCAGTGGGTTGGTCGGTTGGTCTGGCAACACTATTTTGGATGTAATACTTTATACAGAACAGGCCACCAAACAGATTTTTAAAGTGATCTACGAATGTCCAACACATCCCAAATGTGACAAGTTAAGAGGTTCAACATCTCAATCCTGGTAGGCCTATAACTTGCAGTTGCAGTTTGATTTGTGTGTGCGTGCGACTGTGTCTGTAACATGTGAACAGTTACGCTTTATAAATAAACATTGACATGTTTTATGTTTGTTGTACACCCTCAAATAGATACGTCAGCTTAGACCTAGTAAGGTTATGTTATGTTTGTTGTACACCCTCAAATAGATACGTCAGCTTAGACCTAGTAAGGTTATGTTATGTTTGTTGTACACCCTCAAATAGATACGTCAGCTTAGACCTAGTAAGGTTATGTTATGTTTGTTGTACACCCTCAAATAGATACGTCAGCTTAGGCCTAGTAAGGTTATGTTATGTTTGTTGTACACCCTCAAATAGATTCGTCAGCTTAGACCTAGTAAGGTTATGTTATGTTTGTTGTACACCCTCAAATAGATTCGTCAGCTTAGACCTAGTAAGGTTATGTTATGTTTGTTGTACACCCTCAAATAGATTCGTCAGCTTAGACCTAGTAAGGTTATGTTATGTTTGTTGTACACCCTCAAATAGATACGTCAGCTTAGACCTAGTAAGGTTATGTTATGTTTGTTGTACACCCTCAAATAGATTCGTCAGCTTAGACCTAGTAAGGTTATGTTATGTTTGTTGTACACCCTCAAATAGATACGTCAGCTTAGACCTAGTAAGGTTATGTTATGTTTGTTGTACACCCTCAAATAGATTCGTCAGCTTAGACCTAGTAAGGTTATGTTATGTTTGTTGTACACCCTCAAATAGATTCGTCAGCTTAGACCTAGTAAGGTTATGTTATGTTTGTTGTACACCCTCAAATAGATACGTCAGCTTAGACCTAGTAAGGTTATGTTATGTTTGTTGTACACCCTCAAATAGATACGTCAGCTTAGACCTAGTAAGGTTATGTTATGTTTGTTGTACACCCTCAAATAGATACGCTCAGCTTAGACCTAGTAAGGTTATGTTATGTTTGTTGTACACCCTCAAATAGATACGTCAGCTTAGACCTAGTAAGGTTATTTTATGTTTGTTGTACACCCTCAAATAGATTCGTCAGCTTAGACCTAGTAAGGTTATGTTATGTTTGTTGTACACCCTCAAATAGATTCGTCAGCTTAGACCTAGTAAGGTTATGTTATGTTTGTTGTACACCCTCAAATAGATACGTCAGCTTAGACCTAGTAAGGTTATGTTATGTTTGTTGTACACCCTCAAATAGATACGTCAGCTTAGACCTAGTAAGGTTATGTTATGTTTGTTGTACACCCTCAAATAGATACGTCAGCTTAGACCTAGTAAGGTTATGTTATGTTTGTTGTACACCCTCAAATAGATACGTCAGCTTAGACCTAGTAAGGTTATGTTATGTTTGTTGTACACCCTCAAATAGATACGTCAGCTTAGACCTAGTAAGGTTATTTTATGTTTGTTGTACACCCTCAAATAGATTCGTCAGCTTAGACCTAGTAAGGTTATGTTATGTTTGTTGTACACCCTCAAATAGATTCGTCAGCTTAGACCTAGTAAGGTTATGTTATGTTTGTTGTACACCCTCAAATAGATACGTCAGCTTAGACCTAGTAAGGTTATGTTATGTTTGTTGTACACCCTCAAATAGATACGTCAGCTTAGACCTAGTAAGGTTATGTTATGTTTGTTGTACACCCTCAAATAGATACGTCAGCTTAGACCTAGTAAGGTTATGTTATGTTTGTTGTACACCCTCAAATAGATTCGTCAGCTTAGACCTAGTAAGGTTATGTTATGTTTGTTGTACACCCTCAAATAGATTCGTCAGCTTAGACCTAGTAAGGTTATTTTATGTTTATTGTACACCCTCAAATAGATACGTCAGCTTAGACCTAGTAAGGTTATTTTATGTTTGTTGTACACCCTCAAATAGATACGTCAGCTTAGACCTAGTAAGGTTATGTTATGTTTGTTGTACACCCTCAAATAGATTCGTCAGCTTAGACCTAGTAAGGTTATGTTATGTTTGTTGTACACCCTCAAATAGATTCGTCAGCTTAGACCTAGTAAGGTTATTTTATGTTTATTGTACACCCTCAAATAGATACGTCAGCTTAGACCTAGTAAGGTTATTTTATGTTTGTTGTACACCCTCAAATAGATACGTCAGCTTAGACCTAGTAAGGTTATGTTATGTTTGTTGTACACCCTCAAATAGATTCGTCAGCTTAGACCTAGTAAGGTTATTTTACTGACTTTAGGGGCAAAATACAAAATTATTGCCTTCTAAATCTAAACAACTTGCGCTATAAAGGTTGAATTACGTATCAACATCTTTAATTCATGCATACTAGGCAAAGAAATGTCACAAAATGGCTACGAACTAACAACATAGTGAACGGGTAGAACAGCTTCTACACATTCTGAACATGAACAGGCATAAGCAGTGCAGGGAATCCCCAGGAAGAACTCCTACATCTTGAGGATGTAGACCCAGTTCGTACTGAAGTATTGTATTGTGCGGGAATGGAACCTACCTATGAGGACGTAAACCCAGTTCATATTAATGGATTGTATTGTGTGGCAATGGAACCTCCCTATGAGGACGTAGACCCAGTTCATATTAATGGATTGTATTGTGTGGGAATGGAACCTCCCTATGAGGACGTAGACCCAGTTCATATTAATGGATTATATTGTGTGGGAATGGAACCTCCCTATGAGGACGTAGACCCAGTTCATATTAATGGATTGTATTGTGTGGGAATGGAACCTCCCTATGAGGACGTAGACCCAGTTCATATTAATGGATTGTATTGTGCGGGAATGGAACCTCCCTATGAGGACGTAGACCCAGTTCATACTAATGGATTGTATTGTGCGGGAATGGAACCTCCCTATGAGGACGTAGACCCAGTTCATATTAATGGATTGTATTGTGCGGGAATGGAACCTCCCTATGAGGACGTAGACCCAGTTCATACTAATGGATTGTATTGTGCGGGAATGGAACCTCCCTATGAGGACATAGACCCAGTTCATATTAATGGATTGTATTGTGCAGGAATGGAACCTCCCTATGAGGACGTAGGCCCAGTTCATACTAATGGATTGTATTGTACGGGAATGGAACCTCCCTATGAAGACGTAGACCCAGTTCATATTAATGGATTGTATTGTGCGGGAATGGAACCTCCCTATGAGGATGTAGACCCAGTTCATACTAATGGATTGTATTGTGCGGGAATGGAACCTCCCTATGAGGACGTAGACCCAGTTCATATTAATGGATTGTATTGTGTGGGAATGGAACCTCCCTATGAGGACGTAGGCCCAGTTCATACTAATGGATTGTATTGTGTGGGAATGGAACCTCCCTATGAGGACGTAGACCCAGTTCATATTAATGGATTGTATTGTGCGGAAATGGAACCTCCCTATGAGGACGTAGGCCCAGTTCATACTAATGGATTGTATTGTGCGGGAATGGAACCTCCCTATGAGGCTCAGTTATGTAGACTCAGTTCTTTCTAATGGACTGTATTGTGCAGGAATGGAGTCGCCGGACATCTCATCAGTGCGCCACTTCATCCAGAGCATCGAAGATGCTCTCCTCTTCATCATCATGATGGTCATCGCTGAAGGCTGGGGGGTGATTCGCTCACACACAAAGCACTACCGCTGGACATCCTTATTATGTAAGTCATCTATTGTTACACCACCAACAGATGTCATCATTAATAATATGTCAATTACTTGACACTTTTTGTCAACACGTTCAAAGCGCCTCCTCTGTGTAGCCGTGATTTGAGAGTTATGCACCCTTTTTGCAGCATAAAATTTTTAGATATTGATTTTATGTCATGTTTTATAACATACCATTCACTGTGATTTACATCATCTTTTCCAGTGCTCTTTGCAATGTTTGCATCGTCACTGATGTGCGTCCATTGGGTTCACCGATACTTTCTGGTAAGTTCTTGTTCTGGTGATATAATTTTCATGGCCAGTACGGTGAACTGGTCTCGTATGTAGACACAGGAAAATGTACACAATTGTGGACAGAAAAAAAAGATAAATATTTGCTTGGTTTATATCTTCATACTTTTTATCAATGCAAGTTTGTCTGACCATCGCAGAAAATGACAATTAACCATTCTAGCCACTAGATGTTCTTCCTACTTAGTCAGATGGTATTTAGTGGTGATGACTTGCCTTTTTTGCATCACTTTTTGGGTAAAATAATTACCATATTATATTATGTAACTTTGTATTGAACTGTTGTGTTCGGTTTTATAATAATAATTTTGATTTTTTTATAGCACATATCATAAATTTGATTGACATATTTATGTTTTGCCGCCTCCTGTTTAAAAATGCATCCCCACTATATATATATATATATATATATATATATATATATATATATATATATATATATATATATATATATATATATATATATATATATATATATATATATATATATATATATATATATATATATATATATATATATATATATACGCTCAAGAGTATTACTATTATGCATTTAAAATTATATCTTTGATCGAAAAATTTAATAAAATTAAAAATTGTTTTGGCAAATATTGTGGACATCAACAACTTGGATGAGAATGGAATTTGTTCAATTTCCAACTGAAGATTAGGTCTTGAAGGTCAAAAAATGTTAGTTATCCTCAACTTTAGGCTAATGATTGTATTACAAGCCCCAAGATTACAACTGAGAAAACCATATCTGGCTTTGAGTGACAAGGAATAAGTCGTTGACATTGTCAGAGCTTCACAGAAGCAGTTATATATTTCGCTATCAATCAATCACATTATCATAAGTTAAACATTAAAGAATAATATGTGTAGGAAGAATGCCAGTCCACAAACATTGTATGATCTGGCAGAGGACTGAGTAGCTGGATGAATTCTAAATGCCGATTGTAAGCCAAGGACAAGGGATAATTTGATTGTCGTAACACAACCTTCTTGCTCTTGCCTTAGACTCAGTACATTTCTTCCCACCTGTAGTGTGCTCAACCAATGCAACACAATTATCCATGCAGTGTAGTGTTTTCTGCAGTGTTTTCATAGAATCAAACAACTTTTTCGTTTTTCTCCAATAATACAATAAAATCAATAATTAAGAAAATAAAAAAATGTGCTTGGCTATCTGCTAAAAATATATACCGCCATGTCTGATTGGGTGTTCAGTCGTTACTCTGCTAATCACAATACATTTTGTATTGGATGACCAAATTAACTGTTGACCAATCACGTTTAAGCTCTCTCAGCTCTCATGCAAGTTTTAGTGCGGCTCACAGACGGGTTTGTTTATCTTATGAAATACGGCAAACTTTTGACTCTCATAAAATGTGAAGACCACCGATAATGCCTCTTTGTGGGACTAAATTTTAACCCTGCATACATATAAATGCACGTAATTACGCTTATAATTCAAATATTTAATATATATATATATATATAGATTCGGAACAAGTGGGCATCCGGCAGTGAATCTAGGGGCCTTTGGGCCCATAGACTCCCGCTAAATTTTAACCCTGCATACATAAAAATGCAAGTAATTATGCTTATAATCCAAATATTTAATATATATATATATATATATATAATTATATATATATATATGTAATGTATAATGTGTGTATATATATATATATATATATATATATATATATATATATATGTAATGTATAATGTATATATATATATATATATATATATATATATATATATATATATATATATATATATATATATATATATATATATATATATATATATATATATATATATATATGTAATTATATATATATATATATATATATGTAATGTATAATGTATATATATATATATATATATATATATATATATATATATATATATATATATATATATATATATATATATATATATGTAATGTATATAATATTGTATATCATTAAATAAAACTCATTTAAATCTAGTATAATATATATATATATATATAATAAATAAATAAATAAATTGAAATATAATATAATTGATGATGCAAATTAAAATAATAGAATAACTAAATTGAACATTGATCACATTAAGAAAAAGTATAAAAATCATTCCAGAGTGGGGGTGCCGAAATCCCAAAGGCATGTCTCCCAATCACCAGCTTTGACAGCTGTACACTTAGCATCAAGTGCTGCACCTGTCGTAGTCTGCTATCACGGTGGTGCACATGTACCAATTCAGCCAGAAAATTGGGTGCCAGGCCATGTAAACATTTAAGCACAATCACTAACACTTCGATTCAGTGATGTACCGGCAGCCCAATGCAGCACCTGCAACACAGAGGTGATATGGTCACGTTGCCGTGTCCTGGTTACCAAGCGGGCAGCTTTGTTTTGGATCCACTATCGGCATTCAATTTGTGTTGTGTAAGTTATCTCTACTGTAGTTGCAACTGGCACAGACAGCAGTAACCTGGTCAATCATAGATAACTGTTTGTCCATAATTACACCCAGATTTCGAACACGCGATGCAGGAATGATGTTGTTACTCCCAACACTGACTGGGCTGGAGGCAGCACTGCCAAATTGTCTTTGGAGATGAAGCGTATTACTTCAGTCTTGCCATCATTTAACTTCAGTCGAAGCAGCAGCATCCTCTTTTGTTTTTCTCTTATACTTGTGACTAGATGCCTCATAGATCGTTCTTTGTCACTTTCAGTGTTAGGGTTAAACGGTTTTGTGCAATGGACAAGCAGCATGAGTAGTGTACAGGCAGTGCAATTAGTGTACAAGCAGTGCGAGTAGTGTATAAGCAGTGCAAGTAGTGTACAAGCAGTGCGATTAGTTTACAAGCAGTGCGAGTTGTGTACAAACAGTGGGTTTGTGTACAAGCAGTGCGATTAGTATACAAGCAGTGCAAGTAGTGTACAAGCAGTGTCATTAGTATACAAGCAGTGCAAGTAGTGTACAAGCAGTGTGATTAGTGTACAAGCAGTGCAAGTAGTGTACAAGCAGTGCGAGTAGTGTATCAGCAGTGCGATTAGTGTACAACCAGTGCGATTAGTGTACAACCAGTGTGATTAGTGTACAAGCATAGACGTCAACGTCTGCTCATGGAAACGTAGTCGTGGAAAGCACAAGAGATCCTCCTCATCCTTCTTCTATTTGATCTCCTCTAAATCTCTAGGTCCCTTGTATTGTCTAAAAACAATAACATAGTTAAACTGCTACGCAATTACAAATGTACTTGAAATGACCACTGTGATTGACATTGGTTATTCTCTGTGTTTCAGCTTAGTGCAGGTCACCATGTATCAATCAACATTTTATTCACAGTCATCGTGTAGTTTAACTGTATTCTTGTGTTCATGGTTTGATCCTAATAAATCTCTTCTTGCTCTTCAGGCATTCTCTGTCTGTTGCGTCGTCTTCATCATGTACAAAACGCTCAAGTGGAGCTCGCACAATATCGAGCTGCTCCGTCGACGGCGGCGCAAGATTCGCCGCTTCATCACGAAACATCAGCTGCACCACGCCGGCTGGGTCACTGTCGACATGCAGCTGCGTCGCAAACTCGATGTTTTCCGCTACTTCCGTATCGTCTGCGCCACGTTCTCGATGGTGTATGCGATCGCTGTCACGCTCGCAACTTTCCTGCACGAGTACATGTACATCAAGGCGCTGGCTTTCGAGATCTCTGAGCTGATGGTCTACGTCTCAATTGGGGTCATATTCCGACTGCGAAACTTTGAGGCATACGAACACATCGAGCTTGTTCCACCGAGGGAGCATGTCATCATACTCGAACTGCCGGAGGTGTGCAGCGGCCAGGTGGAGCCACATGTCGTACTCGGCGTTCCGCTCCAACATAAGGTCGAGAAGCAGACTCAGACACCGTTTCGACGACACTGGTGTTCGAAAAACGTAAAATGACAAAAACATGATCGAACTGGTGGGCGAACCCATCGTGTTTTGTAAACATATTTACCTATCTGGCTTAGGGGCTTTGTAAATATAAAAAATACAATAATAAAGACGTATATGGTTTGGTGGGTGGGTCATCCTGGATTATCACAAAAATTGTTTTTTCCCCCATAGAAATTTTGCAATAAACGGCTTTCCATTCGCTGCATTGGCACTGTATGCGCAAGTACCTCTAATATTTCGATGGGTTGTGGGTGGCTGGGGTCTTATTGAGCTTTTTTGGATTGGATTTTTTAAAATATTCACTAAGCCCCATAGACTGGTTATTCTAAAGGTGGTGTTTGGCAACGTAACTTCCGTATGATAAAGGACATAGCATTCCTTCTGTATAGTTCTGTAGTATGTTGTGTGCTTAGCGCTTAGCGAAACTGCGCTTCGTTCGTGTGTCTAAAAGTCGGTAAGGTAACTCGCTGGGCCTGCTATGCAATATTTGCCAATTTGGGACAGAAATGTAATGCTATAGAATGCCTCGTGAGTAAAGGTTTTTTGTAGTTTATCCTAGCAGTGATGTGGGGAGAGTTTAAAAAAGTATTTTTCAAGCTTCGAAATGTAATGTAAAATAATAATGAAAATAAACTGTAATTTGTCATTCTGAATCAGAACTTTCAAAACTGCATAATGCTATCTAGATATGGTGTAGGATTGAGTTTTACGGGATGCTCCCAGTCTGATAGAAAACCTTCGCTTTGACAAATGTAATAGCTTAGTCAGTGAAAGTAGCAATGTAGACCATATCTGTTGTGTTTGTGACTGTTTTACTGAAATGTGCGATGGGACTGGATCCCAGTAATTTGTATAGCTGGGTGTAGGCTGGATATGTGTTGCCAACAAATGCGATTTTTAGGATAATATAATTATGAAGCATTTATCTGCAAAACGCATTACCGGTATATCCAATTTGTGTATTTCGAGATAAATCATGCCTTTTGCTGAACATTGTTGAGTGATAGATAGATTATTTCATCAGCGTGGCATATAACGTTTGTATCCACCACGATCAACTAGGTGGCAGCACAAAACCACTGTTAATTCAATTTATGTGATTTTGGCATATTATAATGCGTTTTGCGAATAAATGCTTTATATGTGTGTAGATATTTATGTTTGTGGATATGTATATACTAGTCTTACATTTACATACATTTGTACGTACATGTGATAGAGAGAGACAGAAGTATTAAGGCACATGATCTGTTTAATAACCCTTGTAGAACATTCCTTCTTCGTCGTTAAGAATCGTGCTCTTCATGTTTGTAAATTATCTGCTCTGGGTCCGAGTGATGTAAGTGATTTTTGGGTCAGCGTGACGTCCATGCATGAGGTCACTGTGACCTCTGGCCATATCTTGTGGAGTAACCCTGACCCTTGTGTGCTAATATATTTTGTCAATGTATGTGGTACATAACTGTTTTATCAGTATTGGGCTGTTGCATAATATTATAAATAATTCAAGGGAAACTGGGTATTTATTCAGCCATATAATGGTGCTTTTATTTGAAGCGAAACAAAAGTCACGGTTTCGGGGCTATGCACCTAAGATATATTAAAAACAAACCAAGTGCAACTAAAATCAAGAATATCACGCCAGTGGTTTACTCAGAATGTGTTCTACAAGTGAGAGATTCCAGTCATTACTAAGAATGACTGAGGGCTGACATGTTTACCAGCGTGACTTATATAAGGACATGTGCAATTCTATGAAATACACATACACAGAACCTATGCAAAGTCTTGAACAAATGTGTTATTTTGCAAGAAAGAGGACTAGTTTAGTAAACAAAGGCCAAAATATGTTACATAAGTTGAGTTTGGATTCAAATAGCATGGCCATATCCTACTGGCAAGTATAGGAATAGGTGTATACTAATATATTTTCATTTGGCAAGCGAATATTTCCAGAATAACACACTGGTGACGTAGGGTTATCTAACAGTATGGCACGGCCCATTTAATTATGATGCTGTGTATTCAGCAAGGTTTTCTTAGTAAACCACTGGTGTGATATTCTTAAATGAAGTTGCAAATGGTTGTTTTAGTAACTGTTATATGTGCATAGGCCAAAAACCATGACTTGTTTCGCATTAAAAGTTGGTGTTTGAATGATAAGAGGCGTAGATTTTCTCAGGAACCATCACATTCGGTTCTTATTTACATCAGTTACAATCTATGCAACATGTTTTAAACTTTGCCCAGTTTGTCACATTCTTATGAACTGTAGGTAGCTTTTTACCTTGAAATGAAGCATTTTCAAAATGAGTATCAAGTATTACACATGAAACACATTGCTATAAGTCCGAGAATTTGTAGACGTGAACGACTATTATGAGTAAAATCTTACAATATTGACAGTTACTGTTAAAAAATATGCAGATGTAGTTTAAAATGATGTAAATAATTTATTTAAGACAATCTATTAAATGTTGTGTGCAATGGTATGTTTGTTCCTGGTGTAGTTCATTGGAGATCTCAATGTGTATTGTTTAGGCAAATTGAATGTACTAAATAAATTAGTTACAAGCTGACATGAAGTTTTGTCCATTTCATCTTGATGCTTGGCTATCATTTCAATCTCACTACACTATAAACAATTTGAATTAAGGCATTTTAAAAAAAAATCATAAAAAATAAAGGCATTTAAATAAATAAAAAATTTAAAAATAAAGGTTTTTAAATAAAACTTACGAAAAAATAACGGCATGTAAATAAATTTAGCAAGTAATTCTTATAGTTTTTAAAGGAATGTTGGGTCCAATTTTTTTCAAACAAAATCAGCAGAAGTAAGCATTAAATCATTAATTAAATCATGATACATTGCGCAAGATTTACGAATAGGTACTTCACTGATGACAATTTCAGAAAATGGTTGCTATTTGCAAGGTGGAAATAATGTAATTCTGTGCATTCCAGGGTATATTTGTTTGCCCTGAAAAGTGAGTATTTTGCAAAAAATAAAGAATTGTCCAGACCCCCAGTGTGTGTGGGAAGAGCCAGCACCTCGGTGGTTTGACTGTGAGACCCCAAGTGTATGCGGGAAGAGGACTCTGAGACTAATACTTGACGAACAGTATGTCCATTTTCACGCTTTAGCAAATACTGCCTCCCGTTAAAATCTAATTGATCGGTTCCTGGATGTCAGACCAACACATGAGTGGTACCAAACTGTTAGCTGAAAAAGAAGGTTATTTCAGTATGTCATTTATACTAGTCCACTCATATGTTCATGCCACCCAATTGACAAGGCAATGAGTTGTCATTTTTCGAACGTCTTGTGTGCAATTTGGGTATGGTCGCATACAGCATCATCTGTCATTATATAACAACGAAATAGCTTAACTATGATTTGATAGGCAAAAAAATTTGCCCCGCTCTTCGTCTCTGGTAGTATAGTAGGAACAGCCAGATAGAAAAACATTGTACGGCGATTGACTTTGCCTATGATTTGAAGGTGCCTCACTCGCTTGTTTCCCGACTGGAGTGTGTTATGTATAGTGATAAAACGTCTGGATGGTGAAACGTTTTCACAACTTTATCATAGCGTTGTTTTACCCACGTGATACTTGACGAAGAAGGTCGAATGGTTCGACACCATCCGAGTTTGACACACACGTGAGTGAGTACTTCAGCGAGCAGTTCCATGGCTTCATATCCTAGTGAATTTCACCATTTGAAGGCACCCAACAGCTCTGCCCACACCCGTCACAGCTATCGAAGTGATAGCAGCAATGACCAAACTCGACAACAACAAGCAAGTGGCCATCTGGAATACCAGGAACCATTGGAGCTAGGTAGAGATGTCTTAATCCTTCGTACCGACCTTATTTCCGAGGAATGGCGGACGACCAAGATGCTTGGCTCATTGCTAGGAGACACATAGGATGTCGTACAATTACCCATAGCCGAAATGGAATCGTATCATAGTGTTACAAACACGTGTTTCCTGGGAAGCCTTAGAAATATCAAAGAAATAAATTTTAGGTTTTAAAGATATTGTCGTTTAAAAATGCATTAAAAATTACTACCTCAGGGGTGTGGGGCCTCACAGTCCCACCTTACACCAGGGCCTAATACCCCTTAATCACCCTCTGTCCCCAGTTTGTCATTTATAGGGACTGTAGTATGGTCTTCATTGGTTGACAGATACAGAGTTAGTTGGCGGTTTCACGTAATTAAAATGCGCCAGTTGTCATGATTTTTGTCTTTGTCAAAGTTTATCTAAATTAATGATGCTATGCCTCATGTGTTAATCTTAATTGCTGCAGTATTATTTATGATAAGAAATTTAAAATGGGAATATGACAAACCAATAAATATACGATGAAAACATCAAAGGTGATGATTTATTGGTGTCTTTTATTGCTCTACAGTGATCTCCATATATATATATATATATATATATATATATATATATATATATATATATATATATATATATATATATATATATATCGTAAAACTTACATATTTGATTTTATTTGCCAAATAGTGCATTTTCCCAGATATTAAAACATGAAAGACCACTACAGTAACACGTCTTGTGTGGATATATTTTTGAACAACCGATATGTTATCAATATTAATAACTTGTCAGTGTCAATGTCTGTAAAACAGTCTTTCAGTTAACCACTAAAAATCGTTGTACATCCTCTTTAATCCATTAACATAACAGATAAATTAACACTTCCAATAACAAATTCACCCCAAAAAGCGACCCAGTCCCTTTTGACATCACCCCCATCCAGACAAGCCTCGCTCAAAAGTAGCATAATTAGTTAAACACACAAAGAACATAAACCGAGTACAATCCATTTTATTTCACATTCAAAATTGAGTATAATGATGACAATGATAGCTACATATAAGAATCACATTGAAAATGTCTGGAGGTGTGTTAAATTCTGATACTAACAGATCACAAATCCAATAATGAAAAATGTTGTTATCACTTAGATTTGATGTTAACTTCTCTTTTAATTCCCTGTATATTATACAAAAGAATTCTTATAGCGTTTGAACTGTTATATCTACCAGTGGTACGTTTATTTTCCGCATTTATATAGAGAGGCTGACGAACAATGCAACATGTACATATCTGTATATAGCCAATAAATGTTATTTCATCTCAAATGTCATTTGAGCAGACTTTAAACATGACAACATCGTGTTAAACATTAATATCCTGAATTGTGAAAACTTAACATACTCACAGTATTCACCCTCTGTGAATGCAAGAGCTGGATTCTGATAGCAGACACAGACAGACGCATTTGAATCCATTTCAAATGCTTCAGGTGATTCCTCAGCATTTCCCACACCGCACAAAAAGAACGAATATGTGAGACAGCAAGTGGATCCCCTCAATGGAAAACAAGAGTGAAATGACAAAAGCTCTCCTGGTTTCGCCACATCACCCGGCAACACCATTACAAAAATATCCTGCATGGCAAGCGATGACATGGCCGCCAGATGAAAAACTGGCTGAATAATATACAGGAATGAGACTAGCAGAGTTTATTGACCTTACTAAGCACAGCAGAAGACAGACAAAGCTGGCATAGACCCTGAGGAAATGGCAGCCCTACGACTGTCCTGGTCAAGAGATGAAGGACGGTAACATGGGATATAAATCACTACATCAATGCCTGTCTCCTGTACAATGAACTCATCCGACCTGGTATTAGTAAGGTATACACTCTACAGCCATATCCAGTTTTTATGCAGATTTGTTTCAATTGGCAAAAATCATGATACAGTTTCTTGCGTTCCTCACAACAGCATAACACAGAATAACAAACTTACGGCAGTCAAACTAAACTATTTTGATGCTAGACAGATTTTCAGCAAAACCTAGCAGATTTCCTTTGATGTAGGAACAGTTCGTAGTTTGATAGATGGCGACACTTGACCTTAAACTGAATGCCATAGACCAATTAACCAATGAAAAAATGTATAATGGATTTATACTGAATTTCAAGTAAAAAATACAAATTTTAACCCCCCAAAAATGTAGCAAATCTGGCTAATGATGAGGACAAGCCTCTTGAATGAAGGCGCAAATTGAGCTGATTGTGAGGCATGCCGCTTGTGGGAACATTATTAATGTCACATTGAATCAGCTTTGGTTGCACTGGACGTCTCCGTCTTTCTCTGCCTTCATCTTCTTCAACTCATCCTGCACTTGTCTGTCCATCTCCATCATCTCAGCTGGCTTCTCATACTGAAAACAATGATATCTTTGACAAAGACATTTAAGATGGACGTCCTAGCAAACCACAGTACAGTAACAAATGGTACAGTAACAAATGGTACAGTAACAAATGGTACAGTAACAAATGGTACAGTAACAAATGTTACAGTAACAAATGGTACAGTAACAAATAGTACTGACCAGACTTGTTGGAAAATCACTAATTGGCAGGCCAAGTCAAGTCATCTATCTGAATTCTAAGTCCAGTCACAAGTCATGAAAATGAGTGACTCGAGTCAGCTCCAGTGATTTGAGTCAAAAATCTTCAAATAACATCAACTTTGGTGGAAGGAGTCAGGGTTGGAAAGCTGTTGATGTGGGTTGTTTAAACTGTCCTGTCCAAAACAGGTTTTGTGTGAATAAGTTTTCAAAACCCACCCAAAACACCATCATTGATAAATTAAACATCCAATATTCATCCAATATATTCCACACAAAAGTTTTCGTTTGTGAGTTTCAGAAGCTGAGGCACACAATGTAATGCAGATTGATAGCATCTTCATTTGTCAGACCATCAAAATGGAAAAAACTCAGTAAAAAAAAAGAACTAAAAGGTAGATTAAAATTAACATGGATGTGTTGTCTTTACATGTGTTGTTGGTTAGTAGTCTTTTTATGATATGCTGATGTCAACATATCTACATCTTAAATATTTTATTATATATTATGTATGGTAAAAACTTTTATTGCACTAAAATCCTCAGGCAACGCAAAAAACAAAAGGGTTATATGGTTTCAAGTCAGTAATTTCTTATCACGTATATATTTTTACCCCTTTTTTGATGGACTATATTTTACAATGATTATTTCTTTGTAATTGTAAGCTATGATTGCATGTACATAACGCGCCTGAGAGCAACCTTGATTTATCAGGCGCTATATACATACTTTTATTATTAATATTATTATTAACTTGAGTTTCCTGTCCCTGTCCCAGAGATGTGAATATGCATCATGTGGTTGCCAGGTTTTTATTGCTTTTAAGCGGTCTAAACCACCCTAAAGGCAATCAAAACAGGTTCTGGACATACAAAACCCTACCTTGGAAGTCAACCACAAAAGAATGGTTGCTATGGCAATAATACATATAGTAACGTGTGATCTGTTGTTATGGTATTATCACATACAGTAATGTGCAAACTGTTGCTATAGTAATTTCACATACTTACTGTCACAATGAGCGTGTTGTTTGCATGTGCCACTTTGATCTGTTTCTGTTCCAAGGGTAGATTGAGGCGGCTTAAATCTGGTATTGTAAACTTCTTGTAATACCTAACAAAAAACATGGTCATGGAGATTAATGATAGACCTTACATAGATTACTAACACTATGGCCACGGGTTCTCAAAAAAACATCCAGTTCTCTACCATCACATACCAGTGTCTGTGGCTTTGCTATGAAGCTTTCTTGTGTCCAACATTCTAGCCTGACCCTTCTCCACTGACAGATGTTAAAACGATCAAAAGTCTAAATTTTCTGGCCAGTATTGACCTATGAATAATCATATGTATAAGTATTATAATACACGGCATACGTACGTATGTACGTACATACATGCCTATGCAATATAAATACAACAGACAAACCAAAAATAAATAACATAGGTAATATTACACGTAGATATTTTGCACACACAAAAAAATCATAAAATCTTAACACTGAATATAACATACTTTTTATTGGATGTCCGGATGGCAATAGTCCTGTCCTCCGAATTCACGCTGACATTGTACGTTTCTAACGGATATGGCAGATTCCTTACTCGCCACTGAAATGCCTTCTTTGTGTCTTTTCTAACAAAAATTGGCTGAAAGTACAAAAGCATTTCTGATAGAATTACCAAGTTATTATACAACAGCTATATAGCTTTTATGCCGAAACTGCCCTTGCGATAATTCTTAATAACTACATATGCAGCTGTATGTATATATCATTTATTCCATATAAATAATTCTGGTGTGATTTTATTGTAAGGTTTGTGATTGCCAAGACAGAAGTAATGTCTGCACTGAATGGAACCAAAATGATTAATGGTAAAATAACATTTAAAAAAATGGCATTTCAAGAAAACACATTCGGGAGTTTAAGATGTCAGAATAGAACAGGACATAGTTACTAATATCGGTGTTCAAAAGTCCAAACAATGGATGTCCATTTTGATTTGCACAGTGTGATTGGTTGGATATAAGTCTATTGGACTAACTTTTAACACACAAAAATGGATTTTCATTCTTTAACATCATATTTCATGGAATCAAAACAATGAAAGGTCATGTTCTGGTGTTAGAAGTTAGTGTGATAGACACATATCCAACCAGCCACATGGGGCAGATCAAAATGGACTTCCATTATTTTGACCCTTCAACAGCAATTTGTAATCTGATTGTTTGATAAAAACAATCAGGCTTTGTACCTTTAGCATTGGGTGGGGATGATTTTCAACTACCTTCCTAAATGTACCTACATTGCTTGAGCTGACAACAAGACCCTCTGTCTCCACAGAGACAGGCACCATTTGTTCTCCCACCTCGTACTCCCATTTCTCCCCGGGCCCACCGAATGTCCCTTTCTTCTTCCACTTGCGGACTGAAAAGGGAGCGGAATTTCCTAAAAGTAACTATCGGAATAATTATTACACTGGCTAGAAACACTCAACATTAGTTTTAGCCCACTGCAACTCAGGTTTATTGATGTTTGTATAGCATGAATAAGTTCAAGTGATATGCACAGTCGGTTTAATGGAAGAGCGTACCTTTGATTATAAAAAGTTCCCATGCAAAATTAATTTAATTAAACTTGTCCGATGATTCCTTCATAGGTAAATAACACAAAGAAATGCAAGAGATGTATGTGACAATGTGTATATTATACATTTATTTTATGACAGTTGTTGTGACAGTTTGTATATTGTACATTTATTTTGTGGTTGTGCTGCAGTCGTGGTAAAGTACGCTATCTTACTTAACAAGGGTTATATAGTTATTGTTGAGCCAGGCTAGGCAGTAGTCCCGGCAATGGGCATTATGTTAGGTAACAGGTCAGTAATGTTTGCTGAAGCGTATCGTTGACTGGTAGACTATATATATACACTGGGGACTGTTCTAACCGGGGTCGATGGATTGTAGTTTGTGAGGAGGTGGCTACAATAGTTAAGAGACGGTCGGTCGATTGTAGTTCGTGGGAAGGCGGCTGCAATAGTTAAAAGACGGCCGGAGATAAGTTGTGAGAAGGCAACTATTCTGCAATACTGAAATTATGGGTCAGTAAAAGCTGCGTGACGCAACACAATTTGAACAACGCCAGAAGCGACTGGCAACCAGCTTGGGATATGACAGGCAACTAACTTGGGATATAACGACTGGCAACCAGCGTGGGTTGTATAGCCGAGAGACTTACACGCAGCAGAGGGCGAGCTGGAGCGTCAAGTGAGGGCGTGGTCGGTTCAGCGACAGGACAAGATGGACTGTCTGGGAACCAGTGACACAAGTAGTGTGTATCGATATTCAAGTTATAAGTGAATCATTATCGAGCGACATGTGAACTGCGTTCGAGCGATAATGTGAATCGTTTTCATTGTTATTTAATTTTTCTTTAAGTTATACTCGCAGTGTAGCGAGGCGTTGGTTATTATTTATTTTCTTTGTTTTGTGATTATGAAATTATATATGTATCTATTGTATACGATATACATTCAGTAAATTAAACACGTTATTTGGCTATTATAGTCCAATGATATTAATTATTACACGACCATTGCGTGACAGTGTCACAACATATCAACAATAATACATTAAGCTATTTATTGTGTGAAATCATAAAAACAGTATGCCACCTTTCTTGCCTATAATAATTTAATTAGCAACGTAACCCATTTATACAAACAAGTATGTTGTAAGGTATGTTATGTTTGATGTGTCTACACCAGATATTGGTAAATGTTTTCATGTTTTACCAGCATAAGTTGTACAACCATTTGAAAGTTTATTATGCTGGAAAAGTCACTGCAAACTATATAATTTGCCACTTACTGACAAGTTCGTTGTTACGCGTATCATATTCTTCCACCATCTCAGAGCCATCCTCAAATGTGTAGTGTACTTTCCTGCGCCCTGCAAGCAGAATGCACAATCATGCTTGTTAACTATATGGTATACGGGACACAGTACTAAATGGCAGTCAGATCGTCAGACTTTCAATTAAAACTGTGGATGTTACATAGACTATTTACACCCTACATATTTGGGCTAAATCAGTTGAGACCATCCTGTAAAATTATTATAAAATATTTAGCTCTGTAAGTTAATTCCACAAAAAGAAAAGTATTGAAGTGCAAAAGTGTCCAATTTGCCAATAAAAGAGGGAGTGGTTCCTTTTGAATGGAAAGAAGAAATCACTAAGATTTTCAGAAAGCTTTCGACAAAGCGTGACATCAAAGACTACTTAGTACTTAAATTAAGAGCCCATGGTATCAGGGATGGCATTTGATCAATTGGATAGAAAAATGGCTGATTGACAGTAAGACAACGTGTTGTGGTAGATAGGGATGTTTCAGACTGGAAATTATTTTCCTAATTTAGGACCTTTATTATTCTTAAAATATATCAGTGACTTGGACGATAATATAACAAGCAAGGTACTGAAATGTGCAGATGACTCAAAGGTGTTTAGAAAGGTTTACAATGATGAAGATAAACATTTACAAAATGATCTAGACGAATAATTAGTGAAATGGTCTGAAAAATTGCAGATGTTATTCAATATTGGGAAATGTAAATACTTACACACAGGACACAGGAAATTGAACGTAATTTCTAAAATGTGAGATACTGTTCTAAGTACACTAGTACCAGGGCTGGGTCCAATTACGTAATTGTAATTGATTACAGCAAAATTGTGTAATTGTAATTGATTATGGTTTCAAATTTGTGCTGTAATTGTAATTGTTATATTTTGTATAATTGAAAATTTATTTCAATTACAATCAATTACAGTACGTTTCTTTTCACAAACTACCTGAACAAACTGTCAATAAAATATAATTTAAGTCTCATACTGGTTCAGGGTTGTTTGATTTAAATCATTTTATTTAAATCATGATTTAAATCACTCCAAAAAATCATTGATTTATGATTTTTTTTTCTGATTTTTTTAATTGCTGATTTATATGAATTTAACACAAATAATTGTTTACAAGCATCGAGAACAACACCGTTTTGTATGTTTTTTAATACAAAAGCACAATGTGCGCGCACTTGTGTAGCTGTATGGTCACAAGATAGCCTGATAGTCCAATATTTTATGACATTGTGTATGTCTGAGCTATTCCCTTTTTGAATGCAGTAAAGCTACACAAAGTTATCTTCCAGAGGAAGTATCTTTTCAAGTCAGAAGCCCTGAGTTAAAGTCCACTTAGAGCTTGTGCTAGTTGTTCTCAATTCAGTATGTTGACTCAAGTGAGACAGTCTGGGCTACCATTGTTTAATACTGTACCAGTTTGCAGTCTGGTTAGAGACCCTTAGAGTACACAGGGCCATGGACAGGTGCTAATCCACCCTCTCAGCAAACAATAATTAGCACTGCTACAGCCACAGACACACAGCATGCTTTCCTTTCCATGACAGATTATGCAACTACAGGAGGTGAAGTCTTGTGGACATTGTCTAATGTCTTTATATAACAAAAAATCATGTACCCTCTGTTAAGACAAGTACCTACATTGATTTGAAAGAGTTTATAAATACATCATATATATACATATATATATATATATATATATATATATATATAACATTTATTAATGTCTATATACCAGATTTAAAATATATATTTATATAATAAAAATATGTTTAAACGGCTGTCTTTTTATTTAGTACAATTCAAAATTCAAGCCACAATTCTTCAACAATTTACAATCATTACCGTTATATTTGTTTATCAATTGTGTACAAAATATTGAAATTCAACAAAAGTGCAAAACTATATAATTAACAAATGCTGAATATATTTGGTTCCGCATAATGTAATTGTAATTGAAACAGTGTAATTGTAATTGAATTGAAAAATTATGAGTGTAATTGTAATTGAACTAAAAAATTTAAATGAAATTGTAATTGTAATTGATATAATTATGTGTAATTGAACCCACCCCTGTACACTACCATAAAAGAAAAGAACAATAAGTGTTAATATGAAAGTTCCAGAGCAGTGTCGTATTGCAGCTTCATATGGTAATCAAATTCTTCAGATGGCCTTACTGGTATGACACATCTGTGCATTTTGTAAATATGCAATATTTCACTTTATCGGGCAAAAATGTCCACAATTGGTCATAATAATCATTACAGGAGAGTAATCAAATCAAATTTTTATACATTTAATGCATTGCATATTACCGCACAGTGAAGCTTTTTTGAAGACGTTCTTTCTTTTAATGCAAATTCGTAGCCTCGTTTTGAGAGCCGCATTTCTATAGTTTCATATTGGTAAGTAATTAACTGAAAACATCTTTTCTTACTTCTTCACAATCCACAGATGAAATAACTGGTACTTATTTCGAATATCGGTCTCATGTGCAAAAGTGTCTTCAGCTTTTTGTGAAAACAGCACATTATACTGCATAAGACAAAAACCACCCTGACCAGTATACTCATTCTCAGAGACAGAGTCAGTGGACACTAAATGAATGGAACAGATTATCTACAGATTAAAAAATATATTTATAAAATAATAAGTAAAAATGTAAATGAACACATGTATTGCGCTCAACTATATATGTGACATCATAAATGTGTGGAACACCGGGGAAACGACCTACACCGACACTGTGTGAGGAAACTACTAGAAACGCCTACAGCACAAGACATCGGCCCTCCTACATTGACCAATTATCGCCCGAGTCGTGTTCCGACCTGTACACTTTCATCGAACACGCTTATTAGTTGGTTTGGTATAAACACTTTGACCCACATTAATAAAACACAAGTCGTACCGATCAATAATGTCAGGGGGCTTGCATTGTGTAATACATACCGTCCTGCACTAGGCATGTTTTCTCTGCCGATTTCAGCGTTTCCAACCACGCCGACGCCATGTTGAGTGTTGATAGTTTTCTCGATTATCCAGGCTCCGTGCTGTGGCGCCACCGTTTGTGGCAAAATTCATAAAATAATCGTGAAGTTTTGTAAGTTTATACGATACAAATCCAATTGACGTTAAACTGATTATATTGACACAACTGTCAGACTGAAAAGCTACATCAGACAAAACAATGTTTATTGTTTTGTAGTCTCGGTTATCCGACTCTCGCTCGGCTTTGTGAATGGTAGAGTCGATTATTTAGGCTACGCTCAGTGGCGCCACCGTTTATCGCACACGTCTCCGCCTGGATGAAGAGTGGGGTTTTCATTGTGACCGAAATTCTGTATGATCCCAGATTCTGGGCGCACACACAGTTAGCTAATTACGATGTCATCCAGACAGTTGACTAATTCACAAAATAAGACTTAACTTTTATCAGGTGATACGATGCAATTCAAATTAACTTTAAACTTTAATTATGTTGACACATGCAACTGTCCAGCTGAAAAGCTAAATTTAGCAAAACAAATGCTTAGTGTAGCATCTCGATAATTACGCTGATTGGCTGAGTGCAATCATCTTCTTTCCATAGTGGACCTTAAAAATGAATACAAGCAACAAGACAGAGACAAATTATATGAATATGTAAATGACTTAATCAACTAAAACAACAAACATACTAATATACATATTCACTTTCATTAATTATATTCATTAAAATGGTCTTACATTTTTTTTTAACATATATGTTTTGTTTGAATTGTTTTCTCATTTACTGGAAGTTCATTTTAGTTCCATTAAATTAAAAAAGATTTACAACCCTGACCCTTGAGATGAGGAACAACGTAGGATGCATTACTTCCACCTGTTTTATATTCTATTCCTATCACTCATGTAAGAGAGATTTGCATTATTAAAAACATTATCTATTACACTAAGAGCACGATAATCGACTCTTCCTTTTACGTCTAGATAATTCGCTATCTTAAAATCACTAAAACCTACATGGCACCTACAGTCATATTTGAGGATATACCCAATTGTCTTATTCTGTCTGCAATTTATTCTTGACTGCTGTGTCTACACTCCTGTACCACGCATTGCAGGCATAATCAAAATGTGGCTGTAATAACGCTGTGGACATTACACAAAAGAAAGCACCTGTCCTATATAAAAAATTTTAATTTAGCATTTACGTTCTTGACCACAGTTTTTCCCATAGATGAATTAGTCATGTCCTGTTCTAAAATGAGACCTAGATATTTAGGCTGTATGCGGCCGGTGGCGGCAATTGCAGGACTGGACAGAGCCGTTCCAGGATCTAATGGGTTAATTACTTAAAGCAGCTGATGTACAAATAGTTTAAATACTGTGAGCAATAAGTTTAATGAAAGAGTGCATACTTGTTAACATCATAAAAAGAATTATTGACTTTTGCTAGATTGGGTAACTTGTGAAAGTGTGACTACCGGGTAGTCTTGTAGTCCATTTTTTTACTGGCCCAGTCGAATATATTTTATTAGTTTGATTTGATAATTTAATCAAAACTAAATAACAAATTTGCACAAATGAGTAGCAGTTGATATGAGATAGATTTGATTTTCACAAAATGATTCCAAGATGATGGAAGCAAAAATATTGAATTGCAGATGCATCTTTAAATGGTGACATGGTGAAATAACTGAGATTATATTTTAGTGTTTCTAGGTGGCTGTTGTAGGGATATGCTGTTCTATGATGATTTCAACCTGAATGAAATCATCAACAAGTTTCGTGGATTCCAAAGATTAGATGCAGAAGCAAGTCTTGTGCTGTATGTGAGCTGTAAAGACGAGGGTATGTGTAACATTCATGTGTATTTATTAATTTAAGACCACATTGGGTAATCTCCATATTACAACATAATTTAAGCAGATATATTTCTTCTGAGAGACATATTGAAACAAGATTAATTTAAAGTGAAATAAGGTTTTGGTGCTATGCATCTAAACAACATAATAAAAACTGACCGTGTGCAACTAAAATCAAGAATACTATACTAATGGGTAATCGTTTACTTAATTGGCCTAAATTATTACGGCTTTATGCCGACGGTTTTTACAGCATTGTTGTACCTGAATGCGTTCCTTACATCATTCCGCATATGTTCCAGTAAAAAAAGTTCATATATTCTTTTAAAATATTGTGTTTTAGGCCACTTTTAATCAGTTTTACACATCTAAACAGCGGAGCCGATTGCATTATAAACATGGCGCGTGTGCCATTTGCGCATTTGTCACGCCTCTGTGCCATCAGAACCACGAAGGCGATGTTTGTGTGCACTGGGCATACGATTACGAAATTTTTTTTTAGAAAATAGGCTCCAAAAATGTTTCAAACGAAGAAATTCTAGAAAAAATTAAAACATTCTCCACAGTTTTCATATTAAACGCCATTTGTAGAGCACATGCAATCACCTATAACGTAATATTTCATATTCTATTTAATAGAATATTTGATGTTGCAAATATTATTTGTATGAAAATTATGTGGTCGATATTAGATGATATGCGCATGCGCGACTGCAAGGGCACATCTCATTGCATGTCATTGTAAATATAATTAAACTGAAAAGAATGCATGGGTTAAATTATATGTTGTTTGATGAACAAATATTATTGTTTTTGTAATTAAAAATTATACTGATGATATTGCATGTCATGCGCATATGCAACTTTAAAGGGACGACTCATTGCATGTCATTAACATACTTAAATTAAAAAGAATGCATGGGTTAAATTATCTGTTGTTTGGTGAGTAAAGTTTATTGTTTTTGTAATTAAAATATATACTGATGATATTGCATGTCATGCGCATATTTAAGGAGGGAGTGAAGGAGTACTTAAATTTGTTGTGGGATGACAGCCTTGACTTCCTGTACACATCAAGGCTTTGGCGTTTTCAGTGACATCCCACCTATTGTTCTAGGACATTAGTAAATTTAGGTATCTCTAATGTCACCTTATATGTTTACTATGTTGATACATAATAATGTATAGACAACTAGAATTGTGTCGCCATCTATACATGTTTTATTTTTATAGAACACATGGTGGGACAATTAGCAAACATTCTAGTGTTGCTAACTTCATGGACAGTTTATGTTTCACTGTGTATACATGCATTATTATTATATTGTACCACAACTGTTGCCAATTGACTTGTCGTGTATATACGTTACGTGAAAACTACTGTCATTAAATACTTTTATCCCAGCTCTGCCGTCTTGTGTTTCACACAAAAATTTTATTAAGTCAACTTATATAAATTTAAGTAAATTTATATAAATTTACAATTTAATGTACTCTCTTTACATTAACATGTTCATTTAAATAATTTTAAAATAATAATTAAATTATATGCATATTCATATTTTGGGGGAACACCAAATACATATTTAGTTTTTTTTTTATTTCTAAACTAGCGAGTAACCAAACTACATATGTATTGCTTTTTACGTATATGCTGTGTCTATGTGCAGTTGTAGTAACACTGGATTTGTCTGAATACACATTTCTTGATCGAATGACTGATAACACATTCACAGCTCACATCCAGTGGATACACAAACCTGTGCATTCAATGTGTATTCGACGGTTATGCGCCAGTCACTGCAGTACGTGCAAATGCCACACAATTTCTTTTGTGCAACTGTCTCGATGTAAATACTGTTAAATAGTGTTATTATTTAGGCTTGGACAAGGATTTCCCACAGCAATTTACCTTATTTCTGCATGTGCTTACATAGGGGTATATATACGAAGCGTTAATCAGAACAACAATAACAGGAAAATTGTATAAAGCCTGTGCCGGATTAGCCATGGTACAGGTGGTGTACTCGTACTAAGCAATCACCCCTCCTCCCACAATAAAGATGTGTAACTAATTTTTTACAATGCAAATAAAGGTTATTACATATACCGCACGTTGTATTTTTTTTGTAGTTATGTGAGGAAGTTTTTTAGTCCTAGTTTCCATTTAGGTAGGGGAATTATATCCGGAGTAGGTGTGTCTGTATACCTACATTACCATCTACGGACAAAATAAATGTATGCTGTGATGTGATGCTAGGACTGCTGATTTTGTATAATAAAAAGCAATTAGCCACATCACTGGTATTTCTCCTATTCAATACATATGAAGTGTCAACATGTACGAGACTGAATTATTTTAAATAAACAAGATGCAGACAAATTATGTTGATATATTAAATGATAAAGTAATGTTATATATTTTGTTGAATGTGTGTATGTGCAATGAAAGGATGCTTTTAATTCACGTGTTATGAGAAAGTAATTAATGTTATTTAATATGAACAATTAAAATTGTTTCTGAGCTATATCTTCTTCCCATTAATCAATGGCAAGGCGGTACTACATCACTATTTCTCCGCAGGATATTGCTGCAAAAACGGACAACACAGAATACCTCCCTCCCTCCGTCCCTCCCAACAATATTCCTCCCCATCAGAAGGAAACCAGATGTGAAATATATGCATAATAAAAAACCTTCGTTCACCAAACGACAGATAATTTAACCCCTGCATTCTTTTAAATTTAATTATATTAACAATGCCATACAATGAATTGTCCCTTTAAAGATGCGCATGACATGCAATATCATCAGTATGTTTTAATTACAAAAACAATAACCTTTGCTCGCCAAACGACAGATAATTTAACCTATGCATTCTTTTAAATTAAATTATATTTACAATGACATGCAATGAGATGTCCCCTTGTAGTTGCGCATGCGCATAACATCTAATATCGACCACATAATGTTCATACAAACAATATTTGCAACATCAAATATTTAATTAAATAAAATATGAAATATTACGTTAGAACACACTATATGTGCTCTACAAATGTTGCGTTTAATATGAAAACTGTGAAGAATGTTTTAATTTTTTTCTACAATTTCTTCGCTTGAAAAATTTTTAGAGCCTATATTTTCTAAATTTTTTTCTCTTAATTTTTTTATGTTGTGTAATTGTATGCCCAATACATACAAACATCGCCTTCACTATTCTGATGGCACCGAGGCGTGACTAATGTGCAAATCGCACACGCGCCATGTTTATAATGCAATCGGCTCCGCTGTTTTGATGTGTAAAACTGATTAAAAGTGGCCTAAAACACAATATTTTAAAAGAATGTTCCAGCATTTTTGTACCTGAATGTATTCCTTACATTATTCCGCATATGTTCCACTAAAAAAATTTCATATATTCTTTAAATTCTTTATTTCTGTTTTTACGTAATTATTGTGGAAAGGATACTGAATACTCTATGACGACTCCATCCCTTTAAGAAAGCTAAATAACTACAAAACTTTTGTGTTTTATTTATTACACGTCAAAATCACACTAGCAGTTACAATAGTGTAGCACGTGGATTCATTAATTACTAATATGTTAATTAATGTTATATATTTTGTTGAATGTGTGTATGCGCAATGAAAGGATGCTTTTAATTCACATGTATTATGAGAAAGTAATTAATGTTATTTAATATGAACAATTACAATTATTTCTGAGCTATATCTTCTTCTTCCCATTAATCACCGGCAAGGCAGTACTACATCACTCTTCCCCTCCCTCCCTCCCCATCAGAAGGAAACCAGACATGCAATATCAGCATAATTTAAAAACAACCTTTGTTCACCAAACTACAGATCATTTAACCCTACATTCTTTTAAATTTAATTATATTAACAATACCCCTCCCCATCAGAAGGAAACCAGACATGGAATATTAGCATAATTTAACAAAAAAACCTTTGCTCACCAAACGACAGATAACTTAATCCCTGCATTCTTTTAAATTTAATTATATTAACAATGACATGCAGTAAATTTTCCATTTAAAGATGCACATGACATGCAATATCATCAGTATAATTTTTAATTACAAAAACAATAATCTTTGTTCACCAAATGACAGACAATTTAACCCATGCATTCTTTTTAGTTTAATTATATTAACAATGACATGCAGTGAGATGTCCCCTTGTAGTTGCGCATGCGTATAAAATCTAATATCGACCACATCATTTTCATACAAATAATATTTGCAACATAAAATATTTCATTAAATAAAATACGAAATATTACGTTAGGAGTGACTGTATGTGCTCTACAAATGTTGCGTTTAATATGAAAACTGTGGAGAATGTTTTAATTTTTTTTCTAGAATTTCTTCGTTTGAAACATTTTTGGAGCCTATTTTCTAAATGTTTTCTCTTCATTTTTTTTACGTTGCGTAATTGTATGCCCAATACACACAAACATTGCCTTCGTGGTTCTGATGGCACCGAGGCGTGACTAATGCGCAAATCACACATGCGCCATGTTTATTATGCAATCGGTTCCGCTGTTTTGAGGTGTAAAACTGATTAAAAGTGGCCTAAAACACAATATTTTTAAAGAATACATGAACTTTTTTTACTGGAACATATGTGGAATGATGTAAGGAACGCATTCAGGTACAAAAATGCTGTAAAAGCTGTCGGCATAAACCTCTAATAATTTAGGCCAGTTAAGTAAACGATTACCAGTTTTTCTTTGAAATGCCTAACTTAGTACTAGATAAGCAGAAACCGACAGTCGTGTAAAATGTTGCAGATACGGTTAACATATGGGAGCAGGAAAATAACGCATCCGTTTTGATCCGTACGTCACTTACCTTCAGATAGCGGGCAAATAAAAATACGAAATCATAACCTACAAATTTCGCAGTAATAATAACAAAATTTAACAATAACTTTCTTTACGCGTCTCTGCCTAACCTCGCGCACGCACCTACCGGATAAATTGCGGTTCGTCTGAATTGTCCGCCAGGAGGGCCATCTTTACCGCCAGTGCCCTGTTAGAAGCCGGCCTCACTACAACACATCAACCACACAACGCATAGTTAAACGACTAAGTACATGAACTAAAACTATGTCACACATGATTTGGCGCCGGATTAATTAAAAACATGGCACATTCTCAAATTGTCGAGGCCAGCAGTTTTGTCCTATTATTAAATTGTAGTAACAGAACAACTGCAGATTTTACCTTGGTGGTCACGTTAACGTTTTGCATGATTAGTAGAAAACGTGACCATCAAAAATCCTACAACTTCATGACATTCACTGTTACTACGTTGCCAATGTGTGAACAAGTTTAAGTTTCGTCAAAATCACATACCTCCAACAAATTGGGAGTTTTCGTAAAATATTAATATGCTGCTGGCACTGGTGTTTCGAGAACATCACCACCAAAATAATAATAATAAAATATGATATCTATATAGCGCCATCATCACATAGTGCTCTATGGAGTGCCATAAAACACTAACATTATATAGCCTTTTTGTTTTGGGAGTGACGTAGAGTGATATAACATTGAGTTACTAAAATGCAAGGAAGGACATCAACATAATAATTTACATGTAATTGATTAAGGATTAAAAGATGTTTGGTACGATGACAATAAAACTGATGCCGATTGATCAACTAATGCGAATCAATAATAATAAACTGAATCTGAATATGTAATAATCGGTATTCTTTTGTTTAAAAAATAAGAGACCAATGACGTGAGTGACACTTAGCCATTATCAGCCATTTGGTTGCACCTCCTATCGGTCGGTGGAGAGACCAATCCACAGTCACCGAGTCTGTTATAGTTGCGTATCGAGCAGCTCTCAGGGGAGAGATTTGTCGGCCCCCAGACCATTGTAGTCCTCCACCCAAACTACTGACAATCCCTATGTGTTGAGCTAGCAACCTCTTATGACAACACGTCTACCCGTTTATATACTATGTACACCCTGTTTAGTTGAATTTGTGGTGTGAACTCTTGAAACATGTTCACTTTACATGTATCGGACATAACAACATCTAAATAAACAATTTATTCATTAGAATGTTTCTTATATGACCTAGTTCAAGTTGTAATACAACAAAATGTATAACATGCATCAGTAATATTACTAGTCTATGTTATTGATATTGAATTATGCAGATTCAGTGGTGGTAATTGTGCGCATGTGCCGGAAGTGCTCACTCTAAGATGGCGCCTACAACAACGCCGGCCCGTTAACTGTCATCAATAACTCTACCTTGCGAATGCAACACACTACAAGTGGAAAAAGGTTATTATTTTGCCAACAGTATCATCGAAGAGTTGTATTCACTGGTATTATCTTTTTATTATCTATGAATCTAGCCAATCACATCGCCGTTACTTTGTGGAACAAATGCGCACAACAGACACGTTAACCAATAGTCAGTCAAAATGCTTAGAAAGTGTATCGTCTCCATCCCATTGAAGAACAAATAATATATCCACTAAACATAGGGCCTACATCAACCTGCTAAACTACGCAAATCCGACATTCTACCTAATATAGATTCGAACTAGGGCTACGTCATTATAACTCTCCAGTGCGGCAACAGTCTAGCCAAATTTTGCAAGCGGCTAATACAGAATCATGAGTTGTATCGTAAGAAGAAGAATATAGTTGTCACTAGTAATTAACCTGTCCAATACATTAATCACAACTCCATATGAAATGTCCAATCATCTGTAGAATCCGAGCAGAAAGGGCATATGTATCAAAATTAATACCACATGAAATATGTGTATTCCATTAAATATATATTATTTATTTACAAAGCCAAATAACGTTTATACACAAACATAAGTTTTCATTTCAATGAGAATCGAGGCCGAAATTGTGTTCAAACCAGTGGCACGTCTTCGGTGGTATTGCGCATCCTGTTAGGTCACGAAGTCCCTGTTTATGATCCACCGTTTGTTTTCATGGTAGCTGTTTCGTTTCATCTCTTTCTTCACCTATTTCGTCTGACTGGCTCTCAACGCAACTACGCATTTATTCTGGTATCCTAATTGTAACGACACATGCATGTTGTTCTATCGAGGACACGTAATCATTCTGGTTACAACAACTTTAACGTTTAACACACACACAAAAAAATAGTACACATCAGTTGTGTGTTCTGCTGTAAATATACGTGTGATTTCAATGTGGACAGAAAAGGAAAACGCAACATCGTCGCGACGCCGCTGTTGTGGCCGACAGGGTTAGTGGCTAGGGGAGTGTGCCCCTAGCGGACTGTATGAGAACGGAACCGGTATCATTTCTCGAGCATTTGACAACGTTACAGTTTATTATCTACCCATACGGTACTGGGCTTTATCACTCGTTTATTCATTGCTGAATATGCGTGTAAGTTGTTGCACTACATTAAACACCGAAGCATTCCAACGGGCCATGTTAGCCTACAGAAACACGCCAGATCCGATGTCGAAGGTCAGTCCTGCCGAAATTATCTTTGGACGCCGCATCCGGGACTTCATCCCAGTGCCGCCTGGACAGTACCTACCCCATTGGACATGGCGCGAGATACTGCAAGAAAGAGAGGACGCACTACGTATCCGACACATGAGGGCACATGAGCGACTGTCGGAGCACAGACGGGTCCTACCTCCACTCATTATCGGCAATTGCGTAAGGCTACAGAACCTGGTTGGCCCGCATCCAACCAAGTGGCACCGCACCGGAATCGTGGTCGTACGACAGTACGACCAATACGTCATACGAGTGGACGGGTCGGGGCGTGTCACGCTCCGCAACAGGAAGCACCTACGCCAGTACAGGCCGCATACCGCCAGAGCCCCGTTGATCAACTCACCATCGGTGATTCCCCTCGCCACCGTCGCCCATGCTACCCAAGACACCAACCCAGCCCGCCGACCCAGTGTCGCCCCTACCCAGGCCGTCTACACCCGTGCCTGCGACTCCGGCCAGGCCCGAGTCCGGTGCCGGGCAGCCTCCTCGTGCTAGTCGTGAGATGCTCCAGCCGACCGCACCCCCACCCACACCAGTCGCCGAGGTTCCGCCACCGGCCGCTGAGGTTCCGCCACCGACCCCTGTTCCGTAACCCGCTGTTCGGTGACTTGGCGGTCGCACCCGGCAACCTCCAAGAAGACTAGTGGAGGAAATATAGAGGGTCACACTTCCATTGATGCTCTGGAGGCTGTCCAGAGAAGAGCTACTAGGATGGTCCCAGTACTGAGACATTTAGATTATGAATCTAGATTAAAGGCATTAAATTTACCAACACTGACCTATCGTCGTTTACGAGGAGATATTATTGATGTGTTTAAATACTTGCATGGCATGTTTACCTTTTCGCACGATATGTTTAACAAAGACTTGTACGAAGGCACACGGGGTCATTCTCTAAAGTTGTTCAAGGACCGGAGTAAATGGGAATTAAGGAGGCATTTCTTTAGCCAGAGAGTCATTAACATTTGGAATTCAATTCCGGACACCGTCGTCACTGCACCGTCAGTAAATACGCTTAAAAATCGACTAGACAAACACTGGCGAAACCAGGCAGTCAAATATGACTACAACGCCACACTAAGACTAGCTAAGAGTGGTACCTAGGCAGATTTTGCCTGAAGACCGAAGAGGATATGTATGTATGTATGTATTGTCAGCCCTCGGGCTCGAGGACTTGGGGGGCATAGTGGAGTGTGCCCCTAGCGGACTGTAGGAGAACTGAACCGGTATCATTTCTCGAGCATTTGACAACGCTACAGTTTATTATCTACCCATACGGTACTGTGCTTTATACTCGTTTATTCATTGCTGAAGATGCGTGTAAGTTGTTGAACTACATTAAACATCGATGCAAATACACAAGGGTGTTATTTAGTTGTGTGTTGGAATTAGATAACAATAGCGTTGTAGTCTCTTTCTTGTGCCCTAGAAAACAACATTCCCTTCGTTGCCAGCACAGAACCAGGTGATATTTGATGTACCAGCGACATTATCAGTATTACACCCACTGTGACAAAGCAGAGGATATTGCCGTGACACCCGGATTCAAGTCGTTCCAGCACTACGAGGATCAACCTATCAAATTACAAACTTCCTCCACCCATAGCGATAACATGCCACTGTTGACAGGTTCATATCCTCTAACCGGCTCACGTAGGAAAATTGTATAATAATGGTGGATTACACATTAAATTAAACCCCGGTCGAATCTACTGACAGTTTGATGTTCTCCCAGAGCAATCATGTCCCACAATTATAATTCCACATGATATTCGCATTTGTTCTTGCATTGAAATAAATATTAGATTAAATTGAATAAAATTGTTTTAAAAATGTAAACACAGACTAGATTAAAGTAATTACTAAGAGTAAATCGTTTCTACTATAACTGAAGGTGGCTGAAAAGTTAAGTAAGCAGTGATCTCGAATTGATTTGAGACATTACAAAAAACAAACATCATTTACCCTCTAACCCCCTCAGACCTCCACAGATCGTATCAGATACCCTCCGACCTTCTTGCGTAATACATGAAACTTGGACTTACATTGATCAGTATTATGACCTTTATTATTCTTAATATATATCAATGACTTGGACGACAACATAACAAGTGACGTACTGAAATTTGACACAAAAGTGTTTAGAAAGATTAACACTGGTGGTGATAAACAACATTTACAAAACGACCTACACTCAATTTTGGGAAATGCAAATGCCTACATACAGGACATGGGTTGATTAGGAGAAACATAACATACTAGGAAGAAAGCTAATTATACCTCTGTATAAAGCAACAGTTAGACCTCATATACATATATATATATATAATATATATATATATATATATATATATATATATATATATATATATATATATATATATATATATATATATATATATATATATATATATATATATATATATGTATATGTATATATATGTATATATATATATATGTGTATATATATATATATATATATATATATATATATATATATATATATATATATATATATATATATATATATATATATAGACACTGTATATGAGGTCTAACTGTTGCTGTTTATACAGAGGTATAATTAGCTTTCTTCCTAGTATGTTATGTTTCTAACAGAGGGACTTCTTGCCTGTAATATATATATATATATATATATATATATATATATATATATATATATATATATATATATATATATATATATATATATATGTATATGAGGTCTAACTGTTGCTTTATACAGAGGTATAATTAGCTTTCTTCCTAGTATGTTATGTTTCTAACAGAGAGGACTTCTCGCCTGTAATATGCATATATATATATATATATATATATATATATATATATATATATATATTTCTCAGAATTTCCCAAGCCTACAAGCTTTGCCCTATGAGAAACAATTGAAGTAATAACTATAATATAGTAGTGGATACATATAAACGAATAGTCTTCACACAATAATTGCAGCGTGGCTGAATGCTTCCCTGAGCAGTTGGATTGGTGTTGGATTGAACAGGTTTGCCAAGCTGTGAAGTGTCTAACAAACGCTTTGAAGTCTGAGGCTTTGAACCGTCCCAAGAACTGGATACAGCGCTATATAAGAATGTTACCTGTATACAGTAACATGTCACTGCTCTCGTCTACACCAGGTTATCCCTCAGTCTCCCCGCAGAGTCCCCCAGACGTGACTCGCATGGTCTGGGCTGCTCACCTGACTGGCTGCGGACCACACTGCTCCCCAGACTAGCCCGTTGGAGTGAGGAGCCGAAACTGAACACAGCAGTAACGTCTCTGTTGCTCGTCCCCACTGACAAATACAATGAGCGCTACCATGACATGAAAGCTCGGTATGGGAAACATCTCGTGGAGGTGAGTTGTCCAAAATCCAGTTTAGTGAAAATATCTGTCAGATACAAATTTGTTTCTTCATCTGGTGATGCATTTTTAAAAGAAGAATTGACACTTAAGAGCTGCACATATTTCTAAATAAGTAAAAATAAAAATGAGGTGTCTCCGCCGACAACAATAAAATTTGATCTTTTTAGCAGTCTCACATCCCACAGACATATTTGACACTGACTTTTAATTTTGCACCGCTCAGTGTACATACACTGGAATGTACAGACGTTCCAGTTTATTGGAATTTGATATTTGACATGATCACTCTCACGCACTCACTCACTCACTCGGTCCTCTTCACTGCCACTGGAGACACCAACAAATCTCTTTCATCCAGCACGGTCTAAGAATAGTCAGCCAAGTTCGATGCAGGTCTTCCCAGCCATCTTCATCTCAAGAAACATATACATATAATTTTGTTGTGTTTTTGTTTTACTGTTGTAGAATATTGTATAATGCCAACATAGATTGTGTAAAAACTTTTGTGTGTTATTGGGAGAAATAAACGTTCCCTGATTCCTGCTTCATCAGGTGACGTACCCACAATTCCCTGTGCGACCCCTCCAAGTGACATCAGTGCTGATGCAGCAGTGATGGGAGACAAACCCAAGGACGTGGTTCAAGGACAGACCTGGGCTGAAGACTTCCAGGTGAGAAGTCGTACTGAGAAGTCCCACAACTGCATTGGGGTGGACAAGGACGTCATTGAGAGAATTGTAGGGCGGGTCTTTGAGGAGTTACTGGCAGATCCAACAGCAGAAGTCAGAATTCTCGCAGATGGACGCTCCTGGAATGCCGGGGGTGAGTGAATCCTTACTGAGTTCTTCCTTACGATGAGTGTCAGATTGATCAAATTAATTAATTAAATATGTGGACGTGCGCAATTTATTTATTTATAATGTTTGTGTTTGTATTAGATTCATAGACATATTTTACCTCATTGGTGTATTTAGATATGTAGATGTCTGTTAATAAATTGTGCATTTGTAAGTACATTTTGACTCATCAGACATTGTACCACTGGTTTACCTTATCACATTTTGATGTTTCGCATCTTTTATAGGGAATGTTCAATGATTTTCATTAGTTGACTGAATTAATGTTTTACAGGCCACTGAGAAACTGAATTTATTATTATTTCTAACATCTTGATTGCGTAAGACATATTATCCATACAAAACATGTTACTGTTGTGATCTTTTTAAGTTTTAATATTCGAGGAAGCCAGTTGATTACATATATAGACAACCCCGTATAAAATCAGACCAATAACATTTTATTCACTGTTGTAGGTGAAGTATAAATTTTTTTATTAAATGATTGATTGTTCCGTCAAATTCCTGTTTAATACAATTTCTGCCAGTAAATATGTTGCAGCAATAAAGATTAAAACATGAACTATAACATTGTTAATTTAGATGTACTTTGATGTCGATAAATTCAGAGAATTGGGCAGTTTTAATTATCCAAAACCCCCAACTGGTTCCGTATCAGTTAACTAAAGCAGATCTTTGTACATCCGTTCAAGTTATTGGTGGCACATAACCTGGTCTCTCTCGCATGAAGTATTGCACTCCCAGTCATAGCGGTCTACAAACACTGCTTCGAAACGAACACCAAATATTTCATGGTTTGTGTCCAGCATATTATATCATTGATACATTACATGAATCCTATGTTGGTGACTGGTGTTAAGTTTAAAAATTTTATTTATTTTATAATAATTATTTACTCTGCATGTGCAGAACAGGGAAATAATTTTTTTTATGTCATACATTATAATTAATTGTATGTCCAGTTCTATTTGTAACTGTTTTATTTTTAATAACCAAATATTAACATGAAAACACAAACCATTAGCACGTTTTCTGCAAAAACCTAACGAATCATTTAAATGCTGATTAACTTAATTTGTTTAATTTGTTTCTTAATTTGTTTGCTATAAATCGCAAAGCCAGTTGTATAATTCTTTTGTTGATCAAACATTCAATGTCGAGGTTTTCAATAAAGAATTTCTACAAAGGGTTATTTTGTTTTATTAAAGCAGACAACAATATCTTCACAAGGAGTGTAGTTTGTATGGATGTTTGATACTAAACAAAACCACTGTCATTTAACCTTAGATCCCCCTCCGCCATACATGAAACATTTCATTACATTTACAGCGAAACTGTGTGTGCTCAACTTCAGCGCTGTTATGAGCAGTGGTCTAAAAATAAACTTTTTTTGAAAAATGCATCAATGTATGATGATGAACGAAACAGCTATTAACCCCCCTCCCCCCACAAAACCAATTTTGTCTAGC
Organism: Lamellibrachia satsuma; assembly: GCA_033239005.1. Taxonomy (NCBI): domain Eukaryota; kingdom Metazoa; phylum Annelida; class Polychaeta; order Sabellida; family Siboglinidae; genus Lamellibrachia; species Lamellibrachia satsuma. The sequence goes on from BSQZ01000110.1 coordinate 682,036, forward strand.
ATCAAACAGCAGTAGCTCACTGGTTAGAGCACCAGACTCTTCAGTCGAAAGACCTGGGTTTGAGTCCAAATGCTGCCGTTTCAAAACTTGGGTGACTTCATCCCACATTGCCTGTATCTTCCGGAAGAGACACTAAATGTCGTTGGTCCCTTCTGTCTGGTGTCTATGCTAGGGGATAAAAGATCCCACATGGGGTAAATGTGTAGCCTGTTGCGATCTCACAAACTAACCAATTGTGTGTAGGGTGGGCGCTGAATAGTTGCTGCCAAAACGTGCTCTGATAATGGAGCAAAGCACCAGGAGCACCTGGTGTAGGTGGATATGATACAAGACATTATTATCATCAGTGTTTTGATGCAGCCCATTATGTTTTGGTGGTTGCAGTGTACGGGGGTTGTGTCCATCTGCGGGACTGGACACGGGCAAATGAACATAACCAGCACCGAATGACCAAGAAGAAGAGGAAAGGGAACAGTGCTCGTAGCAAGGACCCAGCCCAAGTGACAAAAATAAATCTTTGTTACTTCCATTCCCATCACCCCAATGGGTGTCAGCTGCAGACACAGTCATGCAGATTCGCTCATGGCACAGATGAACTACAACCTGCCCCAATTAACCTTAAACAAGCCCCTTCGTATGCAGCTAAGGACAGGTAGTTTGATATATATATATATATATATATACATATATATATATAATATATATATATATATATATATATATATATATATATATATATATATATATATATATATATATATATATATATATATATATATATACAATAAAACTGAACGTGATAGTCCGTTATTTATTTGACAATTGTACGTACTACTACAGTATATACATTACATATAGATGCATGTAGCCATTTATAAACTAATATATTTCAATAAAATTATATTACATTCAGCACTGGACTTTTTAATATAACTTCCACAGAAATATAACACAATACAATGTTACATACAATCAAGACTTTCCACATTATACCAGTGATGTTTGCAAGCGCATCCTTCAACAATTTTAAGTTTTGGTGTACGTGGCTGAACCAGTTAATAATTTATCATTCAAATGATATAATGTTACCTTATGGCTTATATTGTTGTCACTATGGTAAAGATGGCTTCATGCTCTCTCTGTTTCGAAAGTGTTCATCACAGATGATATATGGCTGCAGCGAACCGACGTCAAACCGACCAGATATCTCTGCGGCATAAATCGGCTTCCTGTGAAACATAATTGCAGATTTCAGAGACGTCATATGTTATAACACCTAGTTTTGATTAATTTGTAATTATACCAACATACATAAACAGTACTCTCACTGGGTAAATGTATGTTGAACAGCAGTTGAAGGGGCACCCTTTACTGTACAAGCTGTGATGTTAAATTCGGCAAGGCAATAACCTTGCCACAAACAAGCACTATTTAAAAAATATACAAGTTGTCTAAAATTTGTGATGATGTGTCGACAATATCTTGATGTACGAAGTTCCAAAGCATAAAAGTATTGCAGTGGTCATAACATTCCTTCATTTTCAAGGAATCTCCTTTTTATTTTCTTTGATCCCTTAGAGGTTTTGTAAATATAAAAAAATTCCAATAATCAAAACATATTTTGGAATGACCCCACCCACCCCCTATCCAAAACAAAGGAAAATGTCAAGACATACATATTGAATAATGATTCCACGTTTTCATAGATTTAAATGTGTACATGCAATTCTGTAAGTCTTGGCTGTTTTGCTGTTTTTTTTTAAATAGTAGAAATAACATATTCACAAATAAAAAATGTACATGCATGTCTGCAAGTTTCAGTGCTGTTATTAATGTTTACAAGACAGCATACATTTCGACCAGCAAGTTTCTCTCAAAATAATTTTCCAATTTTTTTATCTGAGTGAACCCTTGACTCGCCCACCCACATCTGAATTGTTTAGGGATTACTATAATTTTTTTATATTTACAAAGCCCCTTAACATTCCTTTTGCAAAATATTCCTCTAAATTCTTTCCTTTTTCATGGCAAGTAAACACTTTTAATAATTCTATAATACTCCTAAGATACTCTGAAATGTACAGAATTCCATTATTTACACCCAGCAAATTGCAAAAATTTCTGAAATTGTCACCAAGGGAGTACTAATCCCGTATATTGTTTCATAGGTACTGATGAAATCAACGTGACACGTTGATGAAAGCCTCTACCAGGTAAACTAAGCACACCTTGGACATGTAAAATGAAAGGTATCTGATTTGAAAATGAACTATCCTGAAGAATGTTCAGTAAAATTCTTGATTTTAGTTGCACACGGTCAGTTTTTATTATCTTGTTTAGGTGCGTAGCTCCAAAACCTTGTTTCACTTTAAACTAATCTTGTTTCAATATGTCTCTCAGAAGAAATATATCTGCTTAAATTCTGTTGTAATATTGAGATTACCCAATGTGGTCTTAAATTAATAAATCCACATGAATGTTACACATACCCTCGTCTTTGCAGCTCACATACAGCACAAAACTTGCTTCTGCATCTAATCTTAGGAATCCACGAAACTGGTTGATGATTTCATTCAGGTCGAAATGATCATAGAACAGCGTATCCCTGCAACAGCCATCTAGAAACACTAAAATATAATCTCAGTTATTTCACCATGTCACCATTTAAAGATGCTTCTGCAATTCAATATTTTTGCTTGCGTCATCTTGGAATCATTTTGTGAAAACCACTTCATTAGCTTATACATTGACACCATTACAAGAGATTATCTTACTATTAGCTTTTACTAATCAGTTTTTAGACGCGAACAAAATACTCTTTGTCTTACCTAAATGATTGGAGAGCTTGCATTTTGTCTTCTAGCCAGCCACATAATTATTTTAATTCGAGGTCAAGTTTCCTTTCAATTTCTGTTGGGCATTTACCATTAACCAGTAAGGTATAATCATTTGCATATAAAAAAGATCACAATTTACACTTTGAACCATGCCATTGACATAAATGATAAAAAAAGCTTGAAAATAACAGAGAAAACAAATAACAACACACGTACTTATGTCATTTTTTAAAACAACTACCAATAAAACGTGATAATACTAATACAAATGCTTTATTTTATAACGAAACAGGTATATTTAACGTGTTATGATTTGCACAACTTGTGGGCCGGAAGTGCATTATCTCGACAACTGTACCCTCGAACCAAGAATCACTTGTGTCCCCTATCCACCGAGAATTGAGTCTGGCGGCGTCTCTTTGTGTCATGGTGTCCATTTTGTGTAGGCGTTCCAGTGATGCGCCAGCAGCCAATCGGCGTCATTGTTGGGATGCTACACTAAACATTTTGTTTGCCTGAATTAACTGTTCAGTAGGACAGATGTGTCAATATAATCAAGATGCCCGGATGACATCGTAAATAGCTGATATAGTATTCACTCAGAATCTGGATCCACAGCGCTGAGCCTGGATAATCGGGGCTAACGACTCTGCAGCCAAACTCTCTTCTCGGCGAATTCACGAAGGCGAGCAAGAGTCGGATAAGCGAGACTATACTCCAGGCTCCGTGCTGTGTCGCACACACCATCGCCTGGACGCAAAGTGTACTGTTCTTTGTGACGGAAATTATGTATGCACACAGATTCTGGGCGCAAACTAGTCTCGTTTATCTGACTCTCGCTCGAATTCGCCGAGAAGAGAGTCTAGATGAAGAGACGTGGTCTCGTTGTTACCCACTTTCACCTGAGGAGGTAGGCAGGCTTTGTGCATGCGCGAAAAACGGGTCATATTACTGATCGCCGGAAGTTGCCAGCCAGGCTGTTTACAGCGTTCGACGGCGAAAGTAGACCTTTGTCGGCGTCTGCCTTCATTCCGTAATCACAAAATAATCACTTGTCTGCGATTATAACATCATTCATGCGTTATAGTATTAAAACGTTTCTTCAATTTGTTGGTACTCTTTGCTACTATCAATTTTAGATTTCAAACTGGAAATCGGTTTTGAGTGGGTTACCACAGGGATCAGTATTAGGCCCTATACTGTTTTTAATATATATAAATGATTTAGAAGATGACATATCTAGCAAAGTACTCAAATTTGCAGATGACACGAAAGTATTCAGAAAGGTTACAAATGATACAGATAAACAAAGTTTACAGGATGATCTAGATAAATTAGTTGAATGGTCATAAAAATGGCAAATGTTATTCAATTTTGGGATGTGTAAATGTATACACATAGGACATGGAAACATGGACGAAGAATATAAAATGGGGGATGCTGTACTAGGTAGAACCACACAAGAAAAGGACTTAGGAGTAACATTTAGTGCTGACATGAAAGGTTCAGAGCAATGTGGGATTGCTGCTTCAAAAGGAAATCAAATTCTAGGGCTACTTAGGAGAACTATCATGTATAAGGAGAAACAGCTAATTGTACCCCTGTACAAAGCAATAGTTAGACCACATTTGGAATATTGTATTCAAGCATGGAGGCCGTATCGTAAAAAGGCCATAGACTAGCTAGAAAGAATACAAAGAAGAGCAACTAAAAATTATTCCAGAATTGAGAGACCTTATTTATGAAAGTCGCTTATTACAATGTGGTTTGACAACACTAGAGACCAGGAGACTTAGAAGTGTTTAAAATAGTGAACGGTTATGAGGATGTTGATAGGAATATGCTCTTCAAACTTAAAGAAGGCAGTAGAACCAGAGGACACAAATCAGCATTAGTTAAGGAGCAGTGTAGGTTGGACGTGAGAGAGTACTCTTTCTCACAGAGGGTGATAAATGAATGGAACAAACTGTCAAATGATTGTGTTAATGCTAGTAGTGTGAATATGTTTAAAAATAGAATTGACATATATTTGATGTGGGCGGGCTACACATAAATGAGAAAATTGTTGGACTCTCGATAAGCCAATGGCTTCCTTGTCCACTTGCCATCTGGAACTTGTTGTTTGGGATGGCAATCTTGTTAAATCTTGTTAAATTTATAAAAATTTAATTAACGTGCACTTCCCTTCTCGAAAACAGGGCCAGTGACAGTGTTGCAGTGGCGCCGTGTTGCGGCAGTAGCAGCGCTCTTTGATAGCAGCATTACAGCACATTTTCGCAAACACAAAAACATTCAACCGATCACATAGAAATTCATTAGTAGACAAAAAATTATTAAGCATAACATGTGTTTACACGGCTTAGTACATAACCATAAGAATCGATCGGACCACTGCAGTTGCCACAATTGGACCAGTGACCCATTAGATGTGTGTAACTATTCCAACACAGTTTATTGATGACCAAAATTAATATTAAACAAGGGAACAATTATAATAATGCAAATAAAGGAAGTTGCTAAGTGGTCCAATCGAGGGAACTTATAACAGAATACATTTGGTCACAGGTAAATCACATTGTTTCTTAATGTGGCGTACAGAAATGAATTTATGTGACAGCGGCGCATAAAGGATTTTATGCGAGATGACAAGGCAATGAAGGCGATTTGAGGTTAGACCTTTTATGGTAGAGAGAGTATTGGCCTAATTATTCGCTCACGCGTATGGATACACCAACCATGTGACCTAGAGCCAGCCTCTCTCGATTTCCAAGTTAGCTTGTGTCGTTGTGAGACCTTTGCGCTGCAAATATTTCCGAATATCTATTGTTAATGATTATTCGTTATCGATGAATTTGTTGATTTATTGCAAGATCAACCACCCTCCCTACCTAATATTGTGTTAACAGTTGTTACCCAGTGTTATCTAATAAATCAAGTGGTGCATTATGTAGGGATACACTGTGAAACACTGAAGACAGAGAGGTAGTTCACAAAGTTTTTGAATTTTTTGACGCTTTTCCCTGTTATAGTTTGGTACACGAGGTTTTGCATTAACGTTTTTCCCTCCACTAAGTTTTTAGTAGTGTACACATGGTTTTTAGTGCGGGTACTTTTTACGAGTACATTTGTGTGGCTGTTTGGCCCTACCTTTCGGTCTGATGTGTTAGTAGTTATTGGTTGACTAATGTCTAGATATGTAACACCTTTATACATTGTGTGTTGTGTTTCCATAATATTCATTATGAATTGTTCAAGAATGTTGGGTGGTTAGCCCACTTTTTTCATTTACCATGTTTGGCTGGGGGATCGAGTACCCCAGCCTTTCTGTTTGTACATATATGTGTATGGTTAATTCACGGCGGAGTGACCCCCACCGATACCATGTGAATTGTATATAAGTCAGTAGTGGTACAGATAGTACTGGTAGTGGATAGCTGATAGGCATGATTTACTAATTATGTGTAAACACCTTCTGGGGGCCGGCATGCTTGCTGAGATTATTGGATGTATCTTATTTTCATGGTGTATGCTTGCCTAATTTCATGCTCTTAATTAATAAATCTAAATGTCATTCTTTGGCCTATTTCAATCTACGCTGGACTTGTGTTGTTATTTTGCATAAAAGCGGCATCCGTCCAGGATGCTATTAGTGGCTTCAGGCAGGCAAGGTCTGTGGCCATTGACCATAGACGTATTCCAAGACTCCGTCTTCGCTGGTGCTACGGTAACTAATGTAATCACGGAAGGTGCACAAGAGCACAACCCTATGCCACCTCTCACCCCAGCTATTGCAGCTCCAGCATTGACAGCTGTTGCCATGGTGACTGCACAAGAACACAACCCTAGGCTATGCCACCTCTCACCCCAGCACAGACAGCAGTTGTCATGGTGATTGCACAAGAGCACAACCCTACGCCACCTCTAAAACCAGTTGTTGCAACTCCAGCAATGATGGCTGTTGCCATGGAAGCTGTAACATAGTTATGCCCAACGAAAAAGGAAACTAGCTAAACAAAGCAAGGTCGGACAGGAGATAGCTACACCTACTAAGCCTACACCCACCAAAGAGCACAGTACTTCTAAGACCACTGCAACTCCATGGAGAGCACGCAAAAGTTCTGATCCAACCAAACCAAGTCGATTGCAGCTCATCAAGGACATCAAAGGCTGCAGAACTGGTCGATGGTGCACCATTGTGTACGATGGTGCACCATTGTGTATGATGGTAAAATCTACGCAGGCATAATGCGACGAGTCATGGATGTGACGAAAGAAACTGTGGCGGTGCAGTGCGTGCAAATTGTGGGACAGAACAGGTTGCGGTGGCCTCTGAAGGATGACACAGCAGTATACGAATTGCAATTGACCCTACGCAGGCATAGTGCGACGAGTAATGGATGTGATGAAAGAATCTATGGTGCCAGTGCATGCAATTGCGAGACAAAACATGTTGTGGTGGGCTTTAAAGGATGTCGATCATTTCCGCTAGCTTATTCCGGAGCCATTGACAGAAGACTATGAATATTAGGCCCTGTTAACATTTCATTTGACTATTGATTAATTTTATGTTTCCAATGAACACGTTATTTTACTCACCTATTAATTCGAAGTTTGGTGTACATAATTTGTTTGTTTGTCCAGTCGAAGAAGACATGTGTAGGGTGGATGGAACTACAAAGATTATGAACACTGGTATTTATTAGTATATATATATATATATATATATATATATATATATATATATATATATATATATATATATATATATATATATATATATATATATATATATATATATATATATATATATATATATATATATATATATATTGTATTTAACTAATGATAACTATTATTGTTACAAAGAACACTATATGTATCAATTTATAATTGTGCTTAGCCCTATATATAATCATTTTACTTTTGGTCCAATCTAAGACAATGGGTGGTCCAATCGAGGAAACCGTGGCCACGATTAGACCGTTAAAAATATATATTAATTAATTTTGTTTTTTAATTCATCAATGATTTTCTTGTGATTAATAACTTTTTGTTGAAAATAAAATATAAACTTTATGTTAGTGTATTATCTACATCAACTGCATTTGTATTCGCGTCTATATTCAAGTTTATCGTTAGGGGTCTCAATTCCGGCAACTCTCCCCACCTTCCTTGTATAAATGTACATCAGTTCTGTACTCCACATTCTTGATAATGATGATTTTACGCACATGTTGCTACATTGGAATGAAAACTTGTCATCTACTGATACAACCGTTTGATGAGGCATTATGAAATATTGATGTTTGGTGAAAATTAGTAATATTCTTCTTTAAAACAACTTATAATTTTGGGGAACTTAAATTGCTGCTCAGATGGCTCTTAAATGACGAATCACAGAGCACCCATTCCATACTCCCACAGTGGGAGAGAGGATACCCCTATACACTCCCCACAGTGGGAGAGTGGATACCCCCATACACTCCCCACAGTGGGAGAGTGGATACCCCCATACACTCCCCACAGTGGGAGAGTGGATACCCCCATACACTCCCCACAGTGGGAGAGGAGATACCCCCATACACTCCCCACAGTGGGAGAGGGGACACCCCCACACACTCCCCACGGTGGCAGAGGAGATATCCCCCATACACTCCCCACAGTGGGAGAGATGATACCCCCATACAGTCCCCACAGTGGGAGAGGGATACCCCCATACACTCCCCACAGTGGGAGAGAGGATACCCCTATACACTCCCCACAGTGGCAGAGGGGATACCCCCCATACACTCCCCACAGTGGGAGAGATGATACCCCCATACACTCCCCATAGTGGGAGAGGGGATACCCCCACACACTCCCCATAGTGGGAGAGGGGATACCCCCATACACTCCCCACAGTGGGAGAGGGGATACCCCCATACAGTCCCCACAGTGGGAGAGATGATACCCCCATACACTCCCCATAGTGGGAGAGGGGATACCCCCATACACTCCCCACAGTTGGAGAAAGGATACCCCTATACACTCCCCACTGTGGGAGAGGAGATACCCCCACACACTCCCCACAGTGGGAGAGGGAATACCCCCATACACTCCCCACAGTGGGAGAGGGGATACCCCCACACACTCCCCACAGTGGGAGAGGGGATACCCCCATTCACACCCACAGTGGGAGAGGGGATACCCCCCATACACTCCTCACAGTGGGAGAGGGGATACCCCCATACACTCCCCACAGTGGGAGAGGGGATACCCCCATACACTCCTCCGCAAACACCTTCAACGTTTGCCGCAACCACCTTCGTCAGTCACCGTCGGGGTTTGCCATGACGTCATTACTCCGATTTGTGGTTGGAAGTTAGTATCTCTGGCGTGCTTGTGTACAGATGATTCATGTCATTAATATTTTAGCAAGCATAAAACAAAGGACACATAACAACTTTACGTTTTTAGAATGCTACCGATCTTTCAAATGTGCAGCGCTATCAATCGACCACGCATCATCGCAATGGTAGCAGCGCTATCAATCGACCACGCATCATCGCAATGGTAGCAGCGCTATCAATCGACCACGCATCATCGCAATGGTAGCAGAGCTATTTCTTATCGACTCGTTATTGATGTTTGTGATGTAACTAGTGCGTGTGCGTGTGTATGTTCTTAAATCGGGATTGTATGGGTAAAGACTGGATCTGGCATCTGGCGCTTTAGCGCCATACAATTTTTATTATAAAATGGTTACTAATTTTCAGTCCAGTACTTGTACCTGATATACATGTGTGAAACCTGTAATTGTTGTGTCAATTTTCAAATTCAATGTATGTTCAAATACAAAAACGCTGAAAGATTCAACAACAGCTAGCTGGTAATATGAATAAAACTGATATTCTAAAAATTGTTGCTTGTTTTTATTGTTTAGCAAACAAACCACATGAATAATATAAACAATAAACAACTGAAATATCTGTCGCATTATGACTACATTGTAAAGAACACTGAAATTAAAAAACCCGGATTCTGATGACAATTTAAAAAATGATCCACTGACAAAACAAAACAGTGCCCTTGAAGCTGTATGTGTAGTTAGGAGCTACAATCATTCTAACAGTACATCCACAATATCATAACACTGACTTGTTGACGAACACTGACAGGTTTCTTTCGAAAATAACTTCACTGCATACCGTGCCTCCTTGCTGCCTTTAATTAATGCCCTCAACATTTCAGCTTTAATTGATTTTTGGTCGATGCATACACAGCTTCGTAGGGCATATTCTTCCATGCATCCGCCACGCTATGAATGAAACCATTATTTTCAGATCAGAAGTGCCCTATTCGATTTCTGGAATTGGAGGTCACGACCCCTGGTAGAAGCTGGTAGAGTAAGCACGCGAGTTCGATTTAAACTTAAAAAGTATTCCGCTTTAACTGTTTCTATACTGTGTATTCTTATTTTTAAATTATATTAATCTTCTAGTCACCAGTGACGTAAGTGATGTTATTTTTAACATGGTCTAAACATTTGAGTGATGCAGCTCATTTGTTAATCACTTTGGTCACTGTACTTTGAAACGTCTATTTATAACATGTGGCAAGACACCTTTTAATACAGCTTTTTAGCACACAAACACAGGTTTGTTGTTCAGATTGTGATACAAGTACCAGATTTGGCATGTGCTATGATATGTTCTAAGACAAATGAGGGGTGGACCCCAACGACATTTGCCTTTCAAGGGGGCGTGGCACCATATTCAAAATGGCCGCAACGAAATTAAGAAATACATTTCTTTGGGCGTATCTTCACTTCTAATTTATCATTGTAGTATGGCATATCTGGCACAGCTCTGAACTGGGTTTTATCGTACCTTACTGGGAGACACCAAACCATAAAAATTGCAAACTGTTTCTCGGCCGCACTTCCCACTTCGTGTGGTGTCCCCCAGGGTTCTGATTTGGGGCCTTTGCTGTTCACTCTTTACACTACGCCACTCAGCTCTGTTATCCAAAATCATAATTTGGACCACCACCTTTACGCAGATCATACACAGATCTACATTTCTTTGGCTACCTCGGATGCAAATCGCTCCCTAAATCAGCTCAGCGATTGTCTCTAAGATATCTTCCTCTGGATAATTGACAGCAAATTAAAGTTAAATGCAGACAAAACTGAATTTCTCATCATTAGTACTTCAAAGCAGTGTGGAAAACTTGATGTTTTTTTCCAGACATGTATCCTGAATCAAACTGTCACACCAGCAGCCTCAGCGAAGAATTTGGGAGTCACTTTTGATAAGAATTTCAACTTTAGACAACATATTTCTCAAACGTATCGTTGCTGTTTTTATCATATCCGTGATCTTCGCCGTATTCGCCGGTATATGTCACTTTATGTCGCTAAAACTATTGCAACAGCTCTTGTTAGCAGCACGCTTGATTACTGCAATTCCCTTCTTCATAATATTGCTATCAAGGATGTTACAAAACTTCAACGTGTCCAAAATTGTCTGGCTAGGGTAGTTACACGATCTCCTCGTTTCTCTCGCTCAGTGCTACTTCTAAAATCATTGCATTGGCTCCCTGTGCGATATCGCATTATTTTTAAGATCTGTACAATTACCTATCAAGCCCTTTCAACCAAACAACCTGCATATTTACATTCAATGCTCACTCCAGCAAGACAGCCCAGACAGCTTCGGTCGTCTGGTTCTGGTTTACTTTCTGTTCCCAGAGTTAAGACAAACGCTGGAAATCGAGCTTTCTCGGTTGCTGCACCAACTCTGTGGAATTCACTCCCCGACAGCGTAAAATCAGCAAGAAATATAGCTTCATTTCGCCGTAATCTGAAAACCTATCTTTTCAAAATGGCCTATCCTCCTTGGCTTCTTGGCACCTCCATCCATCGGTTGACGACTTTTTGCATTGTACATGGTCACGAGAATTCCTAATCCTTTGGTTTTGTTGCGCCACCGAGCTCGGATTTTCCGAGGATATTGGCGCCAAAGAAGTCTTTTTATTATTATTATTATTATTATTATAATTAACTTTTTGTGTGATTTAAAATGTTAGACTATGGTTTTGGTACATGAAGAATCGATTAAAATAAGCGTTATTGTGATTGGATGATTGCCTTATTTGCATATATGCAAAATCACACCATTTTATATTAAATAACACAATTAGCATTGAATTTTGCATCTGCATGAAAAAAAAAATTTGTGATGTAGATTGCACAGCGTCTTCTCCCCAAATAGTCATATTTGGGATTACTCAAATTCTCAAAATGTAAACAATTACACGATTGGAACAATTCAAAAGAAGCCAGCAATATTGATTGAAAGTAACTATGAACGCACTTTCGGAACCGTATGAACATCTTTGAAGAGAAGGTGTAGTCTGCCCAGTAGTGGCGCAGTAGTTGGCCCGGCCGCCAATGTCCCGTGGAACCAGGGCAAATTAGGCTGCGTGGCATTTCTTTGTACAAAAAATAGGTGATCGGCGATATCGGCTCGCTAGCACTGAAACGATTAATCCGACTGTTGACATGCCTTGCCCTGGTTGGACCCGATTACATCCAACCAGCGCAGTGATTCGCATAAATTAATGGTAGGCATATAAAACAACCAAACGGCGTTCATTCATACACATTGTTATGTGAACAGCAAAACGATCAGGTAAGGCGTGTGTTTATAACCTCAATTTCAAAATAACGGTGGTTACCAATACTCGTAAGTTGTTGAATTCGCAAACCGCTGTATAACCGATGTTGTTTCTAGTGTTCAAGTGACGGGCTCCCACCGTGCTGTGCTACTGAAAGCGTGATATTGACATTCCCACCACTGAATAGCTCGGCGAATTGAAGAACCGTGCTACACCAATTCCAGACATGATCAGTGCCAGAACTCATCCACCACACCGACCCAAAATGAAGTGATTTGCATTTTCGTGGATGGGCGTTGTTGTCGCCGCGACGAAGTGAAAAGGTCGCGCATGTCCAGCACAGCGGGCATGCCGGTTATTGCACCATCGGCGGTGTGAATGATACGTCGACTGAAAGCTAAGCAACACGCAAGAGAACTGGAACAACTGTTTTGTTTTACGACATACTGTGGAATATTGTTTGTGATGTCTACTGCAGGTGAGATAGCATCGAATTACCGAAGATGACAATGACAACGTAAATGCGTCAATAGTATATTGAATGTACACAATGTGAATTATATGAAACTGTTATGTTTACATAAAGGCATTGCAAATGCATTGCAAAGGCATTGCAAAGGCATTGCAAAGGCATTGCAAAGGCATTGCAAAGGCATTGTAAAGGCATTGCTTCAGCAACACGTGAGTTAATTGTCCGGCAGTTCAACGTATGTGTGTGGATATATGACAATAGACATATATAACAATAACCATACACATGTATTATTGGTATTTAATATGGATCAAGGTCACTTTGACACTGTGAGGCCTATCGTCATCAGTGCAGTGATCATCACGAACATTGTACTGAACTCTACTGTGATCGCTGTGATCGCAAAATATCCACAACTGCGTGAAGATCGCACAACATTATTCATGTTCTCGCTGTCGCTGTCTGACCTGGCCTGCGGATGCACGGCGATGCCCATCAGCGCCGCTGTTTGCTCGAAAGCGACTCCACAAGTGCGGGACTTGGTCCGTTATCTACCCATAATCCATGCGATGTTCTCAAACTGGTTCGCCTTCGTGTCGATGCACAGCCTGTGCTGGGTAACCGTATGCAAGATGGTCGCCACAACGAAGCCGCTGCGATACGAACAATTACTCTCTCGAAATCGTTGCTACGTAATAATTGCTTTTATTTGGTTTATAGGAGCGCTGTTGTCGGCAATTTTATGTCATCCGGCTAATAGCTGGGACGCAACTACATGTTTTTACCACGGGCCCGATTCTTCCTTAAATTCGATAGTGTCCGCAGTCATGTTAGTGATGGTTCTTGTTATTTGGATCATTCCTGTGTGCGGCCTTCTCTACTGCAATGCTATACTTTTCAAAGCTGTTATTCGCGCAAACACTCAGATCACTGCACAAATTAATTCCATTGGTGGACGTGTTGGCGCCGTCGAAAATAGTCAGTATGTTACTCTACATACGATTCGTTCTGCCAAACAAATTTTTATTATATGCTTTGTTGTTCTCTTACTTACTATTCCGGCAGGTGTCGTAGTATCCATGATAGTAACAGGGAGGGAAACCGATATACCGGGTTGGGCTAAATTTACTGGAATGTGGATTTTTATGTTTAATTATTCCGCCAATAGCCTTCTTTACTTGACACTTTTCGGCTCAGTGCGAAAGAAAACAAGACAAATGTGTTCGGAATTTGGCCAAACGCTATGGAATTTGCTAGCTAATAAAATGTAAGAAAACATATTAATTTGATATACGTTGTCACTAACTTCCGCATAGGTCAACAATGTTAGATGACTGGTAAAATTAATGATTACCGTCGTGACATTACTTGCATCTAAAAACAGTTGTTCACGCATTTAGCATACTATACACATACTGAACGAACAACTGGGTTTAAATGTTATGCACTCGTTGCTTTGAAATGTAGTATACAACATTCTGAAACAACGAGTGCATAAAACCAGTATCGTTCGATAAGGTATTTATCATGTGGGTTTATAACTAACACATTTAATGCATTAACTTAATATTGTGATTTTCGTGTCAACACGTGACCAGCTGATTTCGGAAATTCCGGCGTACATCTTACCTGGGTCATGTGATCCGACCTAGCAGCTGGTTACTAGGATATAATTTAGTAGGTACATCTTGTCGAATATAACTCTGTTTGATGTAATAAATTATACCTTATGAATTTAAAACGGAATGAAAAAAATAGGAAATGTGGAATTATTTGCTTGGATAACCCTTGACCTGACTAGGATCCGAAGCCTGGTTTAATCGCCACTCATTGACAGTTGTAAAATGCAACAATTATTAACTCTGATCAACATCGACACATTTGCCTGTGAATCAGATGAAACATGAACATGAAAGTTTATCGTGAAATTGTTCCCAATCGCAGGGCGACACGTACACTTGTTGACATTGCTGGCGGATGACGTTTTGGACACCGACACGTCGCGTGACGCAGCGCTGGGCGGTGTCCTAAACTGCCAATCATTTCGTGTTTTTACTGTCCCGATGACGCATAGACTACATGCCTATTTCAGCACTAGCTGATTTGACATTTGAGGTAACTACTAAATTAAGCCTACCAAGCCACTCTACAGCAGCTATTTATATGGCGCGCGCCGTTTTAATCAATTCTATGGCGCGCGCCGGATTAAACATGACTGTAGAGAATATAGTCGGTACCGTTATTGATCACACGGGACCTCACACCGTGCACTGCAACGGATATTACCACACTACCGGTTATCCATGTAATAAACTATGGCACGGCATCCATTCCTGTTCGTGTATTATAGGCCTAATTATACGAGTACTCATAGCCACAACAGCTGCAGCAACAGCAGCAGTCAGTGCTGTATAATAATTATTAGATCTCACAGAGCGGCTTGTGGAAGGGGGGAGGCAAGCATAGGAATCCAAGTTGGGGTGCTTAAACCCATGAATAGGGCATACGGCTGGGGCTCAACCGTGCCGCTGGGGTGATTCTAATCCCCGCCTTTTCTTGTTTCATATGTGTTCTTTATATTTTACACAATAAGTACATGTTATGTAATATGTGTTAGGGTTGCTTGTACGTCTGATGGTAAGTCCAGACTACAGTTGTATTGCTTTGTATACACTGTATATTTACAATAATTTCGGTACATATACTATACTACATAATATTATGTGTGAGCGTCCGGCAATCCAATAAATTTATTCATGGATTGCCACGTTAACAACCTGCTACTGCTTTGTTTTGTTGGCACATATTGAACCAGGCACATCAGTTATAATTACGTATAATTCATAATGGGGGGATTATCTACACAGTAGCACAGGACCCTATAACATGACCTGTTATAAACACTTGCAACACTCGGTAAAGCGAAACAAAAGTCATGGTTTTGGGGCTATGAACCTAAAAGAAAGAACTATGTGCAATTAAAATCAAGAATATCACGCCAGTGGTTTACTCAGAATGTGTTATGAAAGTGGGAGATTCCGGTCATTTCTCCGAATGACCGACGGCTGTTAATTAGCGTCACTGAGTCCTATGAAATCTCGGAGCCGGCTGCGCAGCGCACCTGGTGGCCGACGTACGCGCGAGACGGTTGGGCGAGGTCATCTTGACGTCATGCCGAGGTCATCGTGACGTCATGCAGCTACATTAGTGGAGTCGAACGCATGACCTAATAGGCGAGCGGAATTCCCAAAATAGTGCTATATTTTAGGAGTTTAAAAGTGCCTCATCAATTCGATTTTTTTGCTCGTCTCATTTCAAATTCATTTTGCGAAAAGTCAAACCTACCTAGTATCCACTACAACATGCTAGATCGTTTGTGCAACTTTTGTATGTAGTTTTTGTGAAATCACCAGACAAGCTATTACATTATTTAATTACATATGCAGACTTTATTGAAGTGAAATTGGAAACGCTGAAAACTCCACAAATTTCGCCATTGGTGAAACTTCATAACTTTGTCATGTGATCGGCGAGAGGACGGAAGTCACGCCCATGATCAGCCTTGACCCCATAAAGTGTTTACCATTTTTGATATCCACTATGTTGAGCCTTACCAGATCTAACGACTAAAGTCAATTCTTTCAATGATTTGAACAAAAATACGCACTTTTTTAATTAAACCGACTGCGGATGTTACTTAAACTATTCACACACAACATATTAGGACACCAAATCAGTTGAGGATGCAGTTTTAGATCCCCCCCCACACACACGCGCACGCACGCACACTAAACATGTAGCACTGTTGTAGGACTAGACTTATAGTGTAATATTTCATACGGCTTCCGGTTCGCCTTCACTACGTTGTTTTGTTGACATTATTCATAATTGTTGTTATTATTGTCGACATATGAACTTCTTCATCATTGACGCCGACTGTGCCTTCAGACGACCAAGTGCACAAAGGAGAACCAAGTTATCGTCCATCATCGTGATTTATCATAGCGACACCGGTTTTTGCTTTGGAGACAGAGCAGAATAATTTGCGTGGCTGCCTCTGTTACGACCCTGCAATTGTGGTTGAGAAAGATCACTGTTTCATTTCTGGGTTCATGGCATACGAATCAAGTGCTAGTAATGTTGAGACAGTATCGCCTTTCAAGGACTGTTTGCTCTCTGAATATGTTTTTTATGAACAGGGAAAAGGTACATTTGACATTTACGTTCTCCGCTAGAATAGAACCACTTAACGCCATGTTATTCTATTATTCCATGTTATTGTGTTCAGTTGCATGTTAAAATAGATGAGTGGTAATCGGGTGACTGATGGAAGTCTTGATATTAGAGAAGTGTTAGCTATTTTCATCTGTCACGGGTGCTATGCTTGCAGGCAGTTCTGTATCGTGTTGTTTCTCTCAGTAAGTTGGTTCTCTCTCTTCGTCAACTTTGTTGTGTCCTCCGAAAAATGTATTGCTTGTGGTAACTAGGTGGTGACGGAAAGTCCCAGGCTTTGGTAGTCCTCAGCAAAGAGGCCCAGGTTAGTCTGGAGCTCTTTGGAAAGATGAAATAGTCGTCGGCCTACTGGACGTCGGTGATTGCCGTCCTCATCAATTTTGTCTTGGCTTTGAGACGTTGGAGAGCCTCACGCCAAGCCGGTATTCAAGCTCGACGCCACGAGGAAGCTGATCGCGAACGAGGAAAGGATGACGTAGATGTAGATGGCGAAAAGGGTCGATGCGACAACGCATCCCTACTCTAAGCCGTAGGAAGCGGTAAGGCCAGTCAGGCTTCGGCCTGGCCAATATTTGGCCAAGCTACAAGGCAAGCGTATGTACGAAATATACATATTTCAGATGGCAGATCTCAGTCAGCCAGTGAACTAGCTGTACCATACAAGCAACGAAATGAGTTTTTTCCACTGCTTCGCATGGAAATATCAGAATGAATGTGACATGTGCTGCCCAAATTTCACACCGGCCGCCTCTGCATTGAAATTAGGAGTTACCTTTCGTAATATCTAAAATGTTACACAGCATATTTCACAAACGTGTTGTTGCTGCTTTGTTTCACATTCATCTCTTTCTGTCGCCAAAACTATTGCAACTGCTTTTATTAGCAGTAGACTTGACCACCGCAATTCCCTTTTTCACAATATTTTCTCTCAATAACAATGAAACTTCAACGTGTGCAAAATTGTTTAACAATATTTGTGTTCTCTCACTCAGTGCTACTTGTTAAGTAACTTGGCTCCCTGTCCGATATTATTGGCTCCCTGTCCGATATTATTAGCTCCCAGTCCGATATTATTGGCTCCCTGTCCGATATTATTGGCTCCCTGTCCGATATTATTGGCTCCCTGTCCGATATTATTGGCTCCCAGTCCGATATTATTGGCTCCCTGTCCGATATTATTGGCTCCCTGTCCGATATTATTGGCTTCCTGTCCGATATTATTGGCTCCCTGTCCGATATTATATTGCTTTTACGATTACCTATCAAGTACTTTCACCCAAGAAACCAGCACATTTACACTCACTGCTCACTCCTGCAAGACAACCCAGACAGCGTCTATCTTCTAGTTCTGATCCACTTTTCTTTCCCAGTGTTAAGACTAACGTCGTAACTAGAGCTTTCTCAGTTGCCGAACCAATTCTGTGGAACTCTATTATCGTTAAGCCAGCAGGGAATATGACATATAGCCGTCAACTAAAAACCCACCTCTTTAAACTCGCGTGTCCTTCACAGTTCCTCAGTGGGCCGATCCAACTCTTTACGACTGGAATTGCTAACCGAACAGAAATTATCTAACCTTTTGTTTTGGTGCGCTGCCAGGCTGGGGCTTCAGGAGGTTTCTAGAGCAACATACGTGTCTTTATTGTATTGTATCTAATTTGGTGTACTAATATTTATATTTTTTATAATGAAATACCAAAATAATTAATATAATTTTGTTTATTAAAAAGTATACATATACCATACCAAAAACGGAATGTCTTGTTAAAATATCGGTAACCCGTCTCCGGTATACACAGATAACCGATTAATTTCACTTGGCTGCCGATAAAATGCCCAAGGCGCAAATACAGTGGGGTATTTTTTATATGTTTGCATTGCGCCACTACAAGGTAAACTAATGGGTGGCTAAGCTTGCCCCCCACCCCCACCCCCGGGGAATTCTCCTTTGCGAGATCCTAGATACGCAATTGCGCGCAAATAGACGTTTCTCTTCTGTTTTCCATTTGGGGCCGCTTCATTATCATCATGCATGTCCGATTTTCGCTTAGTAATGATTTATGAACAGCTCACGTATTTCAAAGGGGTTTGGCAGCAAGATTATTTTTTAGACCCCAAATGTAGTGTCGTTTGATTGGCGCATGAGCATTATACATATAGAGTGAAAAACGGGATACAACTACGATAAAAAAACAGTAAAATAATTGCAGTGCCAGTTTATTTGGGTAAATGTCAACCGAATTCCAACGGAAAGGGAATGCGGATTCTACCGTGTATCAGTAAGGTATGCAGTGGCACACAAAATCAGTAAACTTGATGTGCCGATGTGAGATATAAATGGACCCCCCACGGTGGAAAGTGGACCGTACATGGAGGGGGGTACATTTTCCACGGCCATTGAGAACGGACCCCTCCCCATATAAACACCGCAAAAATACTACGGATCCATGGAAGTTGAACATATTATAACCAGTGGGTCAATAAATAGCAATAAGTACATTTTCCACGGCCATTCAGAACCGTCCCCACATATTTTTTCCACAATTACATTTTATTTCCACGCCCGGGATTCAGTTCTACGACTGGACATTTAACTGCTCATGGCCGTTTGATGTGAAGTAATTTACTCGCCCAACTTGGAACGGAGCTAAAAACTGCCCGCGTTAGCCGCTAGGTGTGAACAACACTTTCAATTGCTTTATTATGGTCACACCCATGAAATGTCCTCACAAGAACTCATTTTCTTTGAAAGCAGTCCATAAAAATTCATCTAGTGCTCTACGTATCTCTCCGTATTCATACAAAGCATGAGTTTTAAAATAGCATACATATTTGGCCGTTCATTTATTTATAACCATACGGTTCATACAAATACTAGTAATAATATTAATTAAATACTCACTTATTTCAAAGGTAGAACTTGGGAGATACGTGGAAGGAGACGGGTACATTTTCCACGGCCATTAATAACAGACGCCCTGCCCATATCCAAGCAGTCCATCTGCGGTGGTGGTTGAGACGCACATGCAGTGCTAAAATAGAAATTAAAATAAAATAATGCCCCTAAGTTTCATTGCTTGATATGTACCAATAATAAAACTGAACAGACGGGGGTACGTTTTCCACGCCCGGGGACCATTTACCACGATTGAATATGGACCCCCGGTCCATTTACCACTGTGGTAAATAGACCCCGGGTCCGTTTGCACGGGGGTCCATTTACAATACTGGCACGTGTACAAAATGCCAGCCTGCTGCATACCAACCATTGGAAAATATCGCCGAGAACGCGTTTGGGGAATTGTGTGTACATGGATGATGATGAATTGCAGTGGCTTGATGAAGAAGAAATGGACATTCATTGCACTCCCCAATTTCAGAAACAGCACCGGGGCTGATGTCTAGTGTGTGGATAGGAACAACAGCAGAAGTGTGCGTCTCTTCGCGAGTAATGAGTGTATCAATAAAGATACGTCCAAAGGGCGTTACCACTTATAAGCACCATATTACACCAGGTTACGCGTACATAAACATTTGCTGTTATTATTTATTACTAGGTTGACAGACCCATATTCTACATGTGAACTATGAATCAATACAGACGAATAATAAAATAGATGTATGCATAGTAGGTGCGGGGGGCTCTTTCTAAAAGCGAACATGGTTTTATTGGGGTGCACAGGCCAGCTTTAAAAAGCGTTACAATGTGTGGGGGGTCACAAAAACGTCAATAAAATACTGCATATGGATAGCCCCTTCATGGGCACTCGGCGTAGGATAGTAGGGCGATGCTTCAGTAATTACCCCAGTCCGACCTTTCTCCCTTTTTGTAGATGGTGATTATGTTGGAATTTCCAACAACAACAAAAACGCTTGTATCATTATAAAATGCGTCAACAATGATATTACCACATTTGTGCATCTTCAATGTTGTAATTCAGTTTTCAAATATAACCCCGTGCAATACCTCGCTCATGAACAATATAACCTCATGCAATACCTCAGTCATGAACAATTTGATTCTACTAAATGGCTGATTCCCACGACGGCTGATTTCCACGATTCTGTTGATCCAAGTCCATTTTATTAGTGTTAACTTTGTTAGTTTTAACTCGGCCGTAAACACTGAACAATAAATAAAACATATCTGTAACTGTGTTTACTTCCATCAATTACATTGCGTTTTACGTAAACGTATTCCACATTTCGTCACTTCAATGACTGAACACATTGCTCTACATTATGTATATACACAAGTCCACAATACATGGTGACCATATACAAAACGGTACCCATGCAACTTAATACTGCATCCTCAACCGGTTCCGGTTCGTTGATGTCCAAATGTGTAGTGTGTGAATAGTTTAAGTAACATCCGCAGTCGGTTTAATAAAAAACTGTGTATTTTTTTTAAATTGTCGAAAGAATTTACTTTAATCATAAGATCTGGTAAGTTTAAAAATAGTGGATATCCAGTAAAGTAAAAAAAATCACCAAGGGTGAAATTCGTGACTTTTCAGCTTTTCCATTTCACCTCAATTAATATTTGACCAAACATTAAGTAATTTAATAATTTGTCTGATGATCTCACAAAAAATACACACAAAAGTTGCACAAGTGAGCTAGCACGTGGCAGCGGATTCTAGGTAGGTTTGATGTTTTGCTAAACAAATTTGAAACGAGACTAGCGAAAGACCGAATGTGTTGTTTTCAATTGTGTTGCGTCGATCTGTAGCTGCGAGATGAACATCAACAAAATTAAGGTTCCATATTAAAGATTTCCATCCGAAACCTTCCACTGTGATCATGCACCATCTTGTGAACAAATATGTACAAAGAACATGTCATTTGAAATAAAAAAGGACGCTAAAATACCGTATTCTACCTAATAAGCGTACTGTACGCTTGGAAAACAATTGGGCCTTGGAGAAATGTCAAGGAATATGTTCTCATAAGCGTACACCAAAATTTATTTCACTAGACAATAAGGTAATTGTTTAACACTAGTGATGTCATCTGGTGACTAGTGTAGAACAACTAAAAAGTGGTGCCAACTATTTAACGCCAGATAGCGACCCTTTTCAGTTGTTCCACATTAGAATAAATTTGGATCCTGCTGATTAAAAACGGGGTGTACGCTAATTAGGGCATGTTCTCTTAATAGGTCGAATACGGTTAGTTGTATGGGTACCATTTGTGTGGTCAGTTTCATAAAACATTGTTTAGGCCCAGGTGAGTTGGCTCTTTGTGATTTTGCCAAACAATTAAAAAAATGTAATTCAAACTCGAAACCAGCATAAAATGTGGCCAACAGCAGCATACCTAAACAAAAGGTACTGCTCTGACTAGGAACAAGTATGTGTGAATTACAAGACAACAAGACTATTAGTGGTTATCTCTCTGACCTACATAATTATGACTTTCTCTGTCTTACATGCGACAAATCGGAACAATAAAATTCTACGACACAAATATTATTTTCATGGCATAAAAATACCAAAAGACCTATTTTCATTGTTAGTACAGATCAGAGTGGTGTGACCATGCATAGTTTAGCTATGTACCAAACAGTTGGCTTGACATTGCTACTACTAAACAATGATGGAGTTGAACACATTCGTATTAAAAGTTGGGCAGAGAGGAATTAAATACTCTACATGAAAGATATAGCTTGTTTACATACTTCGCTGAAACACATAAAAACTTTATCCCACAAGACCTGGTGTTGTCGGCGATATCTTCAAAGTATGACACATAAGATTTGTAGATTAATGAATAAGGAAACCTACTTTTCAACTGAACGTGTAATATATTTATGTAGATTCATAAAAAAATTACAAGTTATACAATGCTTTTACGTACCAGTAAATCACAAAGATTTCTTAAAACATTCTGCTCAATTTATTTAACCCATTTTGAATCGGGGTTGTTGATGTTCCAATCAGTAGTGCGTGAATATTCATAGGTAATATGCTCAATAAGTTTTAAAAAGGGTGCATACTTATGTAGAAATTTGATTTGGTAACTCACAAGTGGGAACAACCTTCTGTTATAGTATATAGAGCTGGACTTTGTTTGTCATTATTCTGTCAAATTGTGACCAGACCCGATAAAACATACCGCATCAGACCTATTAAGCGTACATGCCCTAATTAACTGACACCCCCTTTTTTAATCATCAGGATCCACAATAACTGTAATTTTACTAGTGTGGAACAACTAAAGTGTCTCCATCTGGGGTTAACAGTTGGCATCACTTCTCAGTTGTTCTATACTAGTCACCAAATGACACTACTGTTAAACAGTTACATTATTGTTTAGATAAAACAAAATTGCTATACACTTATAAGAACAGATTCCTTTAAATTTTTTCATAGCCAAATTTGTTTAAAGTAGACTGTACGGTTACTAGATCGAATACGGTAATTTAATAGTTTGTCTGATGATTTCACCAACACGAAATAAAACTTTTACACAAACAAGCTAAACATGTTGGATACTGGATTTTAGCGTGAAATGATTGTGTGGCGAGCGTACTGTACTACTGCATCATTATACTACTGTACTATTGCATCGTTGTACAACTGTACTATTGTATCATTGTACTATTGTATCATTGTACTACTGTATTATTGTACAACTGTACTATTGTATCATTGTACTACTGTATTATTGTATCATTGTACAACTGTAATATTGTATCATTGTACTACTGTACTATTGTATCACCGTACTATTGTTGGCCAAACACTTCTCTCAGCTCCTCAACACGACCATTCTTTTTCATGTTGCGCCATTTGTCTTTCAGATCAACATTTGTGCGACCCAAAAAGTCGTATTTCTTCTTGATTAGCACCCACTGTCCTGTGCCGAAGTTCACCACTCCCCGGAATAAGAGCTCTTCTTCAGAGGGAAGCCACCTGGATCGAACTCGTGACGATGTCGTCGTGTTGGCCACGGAAACATTGTCGGGTGCAAGGCTGTGTCGGAACCGCAGCTGTGGGCCCAGTACCAAGGGCGCTGGTTGGGCTGCGAGAAACAATGGCGCGGTTTATTATTATTAGCAATAATGTGGGTTCTTATACAGCACCAGTACCCTCCTAGACTAGGCACTCATGGCCAGACTTGGGGTCAATACACTATAATTGAAATACCAATTCCAACTCCGGAATTAGAATGGATTTTTAATTTTTAAAATATGGAATTGGTGAAAATGCAACTGGTATTTTAAATTACTTTTACAATTATATTATGCAACTTTTTAACTTAAATTATTCACTACAGATGTTCAATAAAATATGTTGTCTATATCACATTTGTTTGCCATTATGTACCACAATATGCATTTTTGGCATTGTGTGCGTCCTTGGTTGCTCTGTCCATATACTTTTATTTTGATATGGAATTAATAATTGGAAATGCTATTTTGCAATTGGAATTTTGCATGTATAATTAGAATTGGTGTGTGTAATTGGTGTGTAACTGGAATTGATAGTGTAATTGGTCCCATGTCTGCTCGTGATGCTTACTCCAGTATCAGAGCAAGTCTTTGGGCAGTGGCTGATGCAGGTTTTTTCATTTCCCTGTGTGGAATCTTTCACTTCCCTTGGCATGAAGTGATGGAGACCGCCATACGGGCTGCACGGAGCCTGCACATGATCCCCTAAAGGCTGTAGGTCCCTCCTACCAGGGGAAGTAAAATTTTTACACAGTGGTTAAAAAAGGTATGTTTTTATATAGCGCGGTATCCACTCCATTGAACCGTTCAAAGTGTTTTACACTTTACACACCCTTAACAGCCCTGCTCATTCCAAGGCCTTCTTCTCTGGGAAGTATTCAGCCATGCTGCAATTACTGCACAAAGACTATACGTTCACGTATCCACCTCTCATATAGCCAGGTACTCATGTATACAGCTGAGTGAACTGGAGCAACGTGGAATGAACAAAACTGCCAACGCTCCGAAACGGGAGCACGAGGATTTGAACCCAGATTCTCTCGATTGGGAGTCTGATATTCTAATGCCACCGCGCCTCACCTATGACACGTAAAAGCCATAGATCCCTTCTACCGTGGGAAGTAACAGAATCCACAGGGGTTTAACGTGTCGTGAACTGACTGACCCTAATCTGATTATGGAATGGGTGTTGAATCACTACTAACTTACCCATCCTCTGTGCATACTAGTCGGTGCATAAGGCCACAGGCACTGCATTAATGGCAGCGAATAAGTATTAAACATCCTCCAGTCGGCAGTGGTGCTGAGAGCCACGGCCAAAGATTACACCCCAGCCTCCAAGAAACTTACCAAAGATGTCTTCGCTGGCAGTTGAGGTTGACGAGTTATCATCTTCATTCTCGTTCTTTTCAAGATTTGTTCTGCGGTGTGACAGAGAACAACTACATTGAAGGGAAGACACACCACTGTAACTAAAGTGGTTTCATTTTACTTGCCTATCAGTAACTAATGAAAAATATTAAAGGTAAAAAATCAGCTCGAATTTTTTTGTCATTGCAATCACAATTAGGCAAAAGTAATCGTAATCGATTACACTCATTTTCTATGTTATCAATTACATCTGTGGAGTAATCGCCCCATCTCTGGCATGACCGGACTTTGGAATGCAAGAGAGAAGCTCCACTGAAGCAATTACCTGTTGGATACATCGCCATTTCGTCTGGTTCCATCTGACATCACCCACACCGCTGTGTCAGTCGGTGCCTTGCGTCGCTTCCTGAAAACATCCCATATCCAATCACATCTAATATTTAAAGAGAAAGCACTGTGACTTTCATTGCCTGATTTATTGGCAGCCAAAACACCCATTACAACGTTCTTTATATGATGATAAACCTGGTTATTTTATTTCATTGCCAAATTGTGTTTTTCTAATATATGATAGATCACAGTAGTATTTAGTAGCAACACGTTTTGCATATATATATATATATATATATATATATATATATATATATATATATATATATATATTATTGAAATGTAATAAAATACTAATGATTATCAGTGTCACAATGTTTGGCCATTGTTGCCCAAACTGAAAAAGATGACGTTATTCGGCAAGCGTGGAGGGCCACTTCTTTTTGGTTCCTGCATTTTCAAATTCCTGTTTATATAATTTATAACGGTCAATACACTATAGCAATAAAGATGAAAACATAAAGTATAATACTGTTAATTTAGACATAATGTCAGATAGATAAGTTAAGAGAATTGAGACATTTTAGTAATAAGAAGACCACTTATAGCTCACTTCGAGTTAGCCAATGAATATCACCGAACATTCCCTTCAAAGGTCCTGAACAAAACCTTTTTGCTCCTCTCATTTCTAACTTCCTTCATGAAATATTGCGCCTATCTAGCATCCACTACATCATGCCAGCTTGTACAAGTTTGTTGTTCAGTTTTGCTGAAATCATCAGAGAGACCACAGACGAACTGCACTGTTTCACAAGAGTCAAACTTGGGATTCCACACCAATTTTACACAGACCTTTTCACTGGTGTGGAGGTTAAACTTGGCGCCCTTTTCCGTGGGGTAGAGGTCAAACTATGTGACCTTTTTGGGGTTGAGGTCATGCTTGGCGATGTTTCACCGGCAGATGTCGCATTGTCTGAAACAAGCAAACACACAACTCAGCGTTATACCTAGTGTTGTTCCAATTAATCGATATTGTCGATGACTGGTTGGTTCATGCTTCCAATCAATTCATCAGTTATGTGATCGGTCATTTTTTAATATACAAAATTTTTGCTGAATTTTATTCCCGTTCCCGAGTTATCTGGACTTGCCGAGAATTTTGCAATGACAAATGATGGCGTCACAACACAGAACCTGGATAATAAAGAATAGTTACGATGTCATTAAAACTGGCCGATATCTACAAACTATTTGACTATCGGGGAAAGTTTGATCAAGACTGTTTTCCATTGATGGGCTACATACATTTTATATAAATGTGACCAGCCCTAAAACGAGACCAACGGTTAATTAGAATTTTACCCAAGGAAAATTACCAAAATATTTATGGTGGCAGCACTTTTACATTACAAACATTAAGAAGTTATGAAGAATTGCCTAAAAGAATATGGTTTAACAACCCTAGAGACAAAGAGTTTAAGAGCGAGATCAAATTTAAGTTTTTGACATTGAATGGGTATGAAAATATTGATAGAAATATCTGTTCTCAATCAAGAAAGACAGTACAATAATTATACAGCATAATTACAGTAAGGTTTAATTTGTTTTAATTTAACTAATATCTGACTCATTTTAATTGATACTTAAGTACATGTTATTTACACAAACATTTGATTTTATATATTACTCTTTTAAACGCATACTAATTTTAATTGTATATACATTTAATATGCATAATAAATGTTCTCTGCAATAATAACATATAATAACATTTTTAAAATGCTTAATATTACTGTAGACCATACTAACATTTCCAATCAAGGAGACCAAATAGGTTTTTTGAATGGTTATGAAGGTATTAACAGAAATATGTTCTTCAAACTTAAAGTGGGTAGTAGAACTAGAGGGCACAAAGTGGCATTAGTTACAGAACAGTGTAGATTGGACTGGATAAAGTACTCATTCTCTAAAGTACAATAAACGAATGGAATAAATTATCCACTGATTGTATTAAGGTTAGCTGTGGGAATATGTTCAAAAATAAAATTGTACTTCCTTGTAGGTTTCTGTCTCGGTCCTTAATGTACATTTTATTTATTACCCCCTTTACTATAATAAGTTTTATTTAATATAGCACCAGATCCAATTAAATTGTTCATGGTGCTTTACAGCATATAAAATAATTATATTATATATATATATATATATATATATATATATATATATATATATATATATAATTACAGCCCAGTGGGGCTAAGAATAATAGGTAGATATAAAACAACTTAAAGGTAATTGCATTACATTTAGAATATAACTAAAATAGTGAATATGTAGTTATAAAAGATAAATAAGTAAATAGATAAACACGAATGAATGTAGAATAATTTAGTGTCACTGGCAGACTGTTCCACAAAGTCACAGTGGTGACCACGAATGAGCTGTCTCCAGCCTTGACACGAGTCCGCAGTCAATGTGTCATTGCTAGCAGAGCGCAGGGCTCTCAATGGTTTGTAGGGATGGACAAGACCACATATGTACATTCGCATGTCACCAGCTTATATGTGAAACCTAAAAGCTTAGTCGATCCTGTGTGCAACAGGAAACAAGTGAAGGGAGGCTTGGCGCTAATGCTTCGTGAACGTCGTAATATCATTATAGCAGCAGAATTGTGCATTCTCTGAATTCGTATGATGTTGTTAACAGTAGTTCTTTATAGAAGTGAATTGCAGTAGTGAAGCCGCGATGTAATAATGGCATTGACTACACATTCCTTTGTCGTTGGGAGAAAACAGCTCATCTTGTTAATATGGCACAGGTGGTATGTGCACACGCTGAAGGTATTCCTTTGTAAAGACACTACACGAATGTCCTTTGAGGCAACAGAGAATTTGTTTGCAGTGTGCCAGAGACAAAGCCAGAACACATCCCAACATCTGTAGCATAACAGGAACATCTTTTTAAAATCCAACTCTTTAAAAAAAAATTTTTTTTATTCAAATTATTTAAATTTAATTGACAAATTCTAATTCATTCTGGAGTTGGTCACAACCCTTGTATGTCACCATAAGACTAATTTGGTTGGCTCAACCAAAACAAACTTTATGGTTCTCTTGTTAAAAGAGCACGCATAACACACTGTGTTCAACCTGTTAGGCGTCCATGCCATAATAAGCGTACTTCCATTTTTTAATCAGCGATCTCCGATTTTAATTACGGGATCCATAATGTAATTTCCTTTCGACCGGCTCAGCAACGACAGAATATCTTAAGTTCCATCTATATAAGCAGACTTTGCAGTGCTTTGGTATCCTTTCGACCACCTATGAATGCATAAATGGCTGATAGCGCAGTAGCTGAGTGGTTAGAGTGCCAGGTCAAGAACACCAGCGTTCGAGTCCACCTAGTGGCATTTTAAAGCTTGGGCAATTTCATACACATTGTGCAAAGTGTAACCTGTCTTGAATAGAGTGGTGGTCTCTATCTCTAGGTTCTAACCATCGCCCTCCTCTTCCATGGAGCTGTTTCCTGGTAGGGCACATGTGAGGTGTTGAGCAGGTAGGCAAGAAGCTCGCCATTCCAGTTAATGAAAGGCATGGATCCACATCACCGAAATCTACTTCGTCTATGCTATTATTAAAATGCAATAAACAATAACACTATATCACTAGTTACTTGACAATTACCATGCATAAATATAAAATTATGATTTTTTTAATGAAAATTGTAAAATCATGTGACACCATGCATATCATGTTGGACATGTCAGTTTTAAATCTTAATGAAGTTGTTAGCTCCGATACTAAAATTGGTATCGCTATACGTTAGGTTTTGACCACACCAAACTTTGCTTACCAAGTAGGCAGCATGTATGACAGCAGCGCTGTAGTTGACTCTGATACTAACCATTCGCCTATTGCTAAATATTAACCATGGAAAAAGTCATATTAGCCAATGGCTAAACAATAAACTATGTTGGAGTGAGCCCAGATTACGTACAGAGGTCTATAGTAGAACAGTGAATAAATACATTAATTATTGGAGCCATTTTATTGAAAAATCCTGTCTCAGAAGACAAAGAAATAGCAAATTATGGGTACACAATAAAGTGTAAACATTGAGAAAAGTAGCACTAAACATGTCAACATAAAATTAAATTGTCACTGTCATGTCTTGATACAAACAAACATACTAAAGTACCATTGCCTCCGCAGTACTAAACAAACTACTCATGTCACTGTAGGCATATTTCAATAACACATAAACATGACTGCCACCAGACAAAATAAAAAAATTGGCATAAAATATTCAGAAAGTACAATTATAGGACCATCATGCAATGGTGCATTGTCAAACGAGCGTGGAATCTCAATATCCAGAATCAGCTGCAGAATTCTTGTATATCGTTCGTTGTAAATTGTCCGTGACAGCAATTCGGAGTGGTGCGCCATCTTGACTTGCACCAAAGTATCAGAAATCAGCTGAACATACATTGCCAGTTCGTCCAACGCCGCTGCTGGTCGAGCTCGATTGGCTGCAATGTAATCCACAAGGTGGCGCTGTCGTTCCTCGCAACACTCCACCAGGGTAGTGATGTCTTTCCCCGAGATGTGACTTTGAACACTTTTCAGCAGACATGTTTGATGTTTATCTACATGTTGATTCTCCGCACGGACAACATCTTCATCATCAGTTCTTTGATTATCTCTGCTAATCTCATCACAGAATCTCGTTTCAGAACTGACCACAACTGAATTCATTTTCTGAATACCCGTACCAGAAAATTCTGAAATGTCCGTAAACAGATCTGCATTGGTTGAGGTCATTTCGGTGACATCTTCTAATTCTGGGGTACAGATGCTGGTAACAGAAGTAGGTACATGTGCGGGGGAAATGTCAAAACTAGATTCTGACTGCGGCAGTGTTTCAACGATGATGCAGTCGTCAGACATTTCCCCTGTATCACGGCAACACAAGCCAAGACGAGCAATTGGAAAGAACTCACCACAAGAACTCTCCCAGGAAGTATTCAGCACACGCTTTAGACCAGTCTCTTGCTTAGCTTTCCAAGTTCCACTGCGCGGAGTTGTACGACCCGACAGTGGCGACAGCTGTTGAGCCACACCACACAGGTCTTGCACATCACAAGACGATCCAGTCGATCCTTCATTCTGCTCTCCGCTGTTGCAGCCACAGTTTTCTGCGCAGACACGAACATCTGCTTTGTAATCCAAGCACTGTTCACCGTATTTACTCACAGCTGAAGAATTGTCATTTATCTTTGAAGCATCAATGAATGTACAGGTCACATCGCAGCTCTTGCACAGACAGCACAAAC
Source organism: Lamellibrachia satsuma (assembly GCA_033239005.1). Taxonomy (NCBI): domain Eukaryota; kingdom Metazoa; phylum Annelida; class Polychaeta; order Sabellida; family Siboglinidae; genus Lamellibrachia; species Lamellibrachia satsuma. The sequence goes on from BSQZ01000110.1 coordinate 713,235, forward strand.
TGTCCCTTTTGGTGTGGCTGGCGACACAGTCAAACTTACTCACACATTGAGTGTGTTGATTGCAATTCTTTCGCTTCTTCTCTGCGACGGATTGACAATCATCCATTTGCGTCAATTTCATCTGTACACATGGTTGTGAATATTTTGCACAAATCTCGAGTTCGAAATCAGTACAAATAGATTCAACCACGTTGTCTTGTTGATGCAATGTATTGCAATCCATGCATGTCATCTCCACCATGTTCTTTGATCTTTGATCCATTTACTTTGATGTTTGGTATAACCAGGCAATAACAAGTCAACTGTTTTTCGCAACTGTCTTTCAAATTCCTGAAGATATCTCACCACGCAAACCTTTTGACAGCGCTTTCTTGATTTTCCTGCAGCTTTCCCAGAACAGCCCGACTGTGACAGCTAAGTGTGTCCGACAGTGTCACAACATTCCACTTCTTAGTGATATTTAAAACTTCAGAGACAGAAATTATCACAATGTCGCAAGTCTACAGCTGGTCACACACAAATACATCCACAGGTGACAATCACATCTTCATTTCCCTCCTCCCTGGAAACATCTCCACATGTCCTACCATCCCTGGGCATCTCCCTACTGATCCCCAAAATCACTATCCCACCCCCACCACCTCACCTGCCCTTCCCTTTGTCTGCACAAGACATGTCCAGACTTGTCCAGGGAAGACCAATTAAGTAGCCCAGTGAGGCGTGACTGGGAAATGGACAGTGGTGACCTCTAGAGGGGGGAAGAAAGACTAGTGGAACAAAATTGGGCTGCCAAAATTGTTCTTCCCCCTGAACAAGGCAACTCCGCCTTCTCCCACTAGCCTTTCTTTCTGCTTATCTAGGAATTTGAATTTGTTATGCCTATTAATTAATAGTAATAATAATATAATAGCAAATGAGATTCATCACATTAATTGTAAAGTAATTAATAAAAACCCTGATACAAATAAATACTAGAGAGCTGCCCCATTTAGGGTTAAGTGTGCTTGTCTGGGAGATGGAACATATTAATTATTAACTAAATGACATTTATTACATTAATCATAAATTCATTACAATCTAGATGGAGGAATAACTATGAATTATAATAAATTAGACATTTGCAATTATACCGTGTGTACTGGTAAAACCCAACTTAAAGGCACTAACAATGTTAAAATAAGTAAAACAAGTTTAGATAAGTTCAAAGTTGAAATATGTTAAAGCATGTTAAATAAGTAAATAAATAAAACGCTAGTTCGTTTGTGCAAAGTTGCTATACAGTTTTCGTGAAATCAGACAAAGTATTACATTATTTGTGATAGGAAAAATGGCATGTGTGGCTTTGCTGCTATATTCTATGACACAAGACTACTTACACTTTCTAGCGAACGTGTTTCTAACAAAAGTATGCAAATCTTTTATAAAACTGACTGTGCATACGACTATTCACGTAGAGGAACCATCACATAAAAATTAAAAACTAAATGGTAAAGGGAAGAGACTGACCTTGTGTTCTGGTGTCTTCTATGTCACTGATGCTGTTGCTGTTGCTTTTTGGCCCGTACTTCACAACGTCAGGCATTGATGCAATGAAGGTATCCTGCAAAAATGCATCTTCAGTTACTGATGATAGATGCATTTTGTAGTGACACATAAATAAACATTAGTTTTTGAGATATTTAAGACAAAGATATGACTGTGATCTTAACTCTCAATTCTGTTTTTTATTATCTGAAACCTGCTTACTAAAACTTGAAAATGTCAAAACTAGGACAAAATTAGAAAAACAAGGGATGACATAAAATCTTAAGGAAATTAAGGGGATGTGCTAACCTCTGTCGTGGTTTTTCATTTGAAACCAGGAAATTAAAAGATTTTGTTTATCAACATAATATTTCAACAAAACATAGTTGTTTTTATGTAAAACTAAAAACTAGTTGTTCTCCATTGCGTCAGTGGCTGCACTGGCTAGTGATTTGAAGTACAAATGGTGTGCAGTATATCCATCAAGAGTTGATGTATACAGAAACCACCGGTGACAATGATAAGAAGTGAAAAAAGTCAGATATCGTATTCTACCTAATAAGTGTACAGTATGCTTTAAAAAAAATTGGGCCATGGAAAAATGTCAAGGAATCTGTTCCTACAAGCGTACACCAAATTTATTTCTCTAGATAATAAGGTAACTGTTGAACACTGGTGGTGTCATTTGGTGACTAATGTAGAACAACTGAAAAGTAGTGCCAAGTGTTTAACACCAGATGGCAACAGTTGTTCAGTTATATGTAATTTCCCACACACCTTGTTCTTGCGAATCTCTTTGATCCTCTCTAAACAGGCTTTTTTATTGGTGCGTAAACGTTTTTTCAATCCATAGTGCTTCCTCACTTCATCCAACATTCGACCTTCGAGAATACTGCAAATTAGACATTTCCCGAGCTTTGTAAGTGTGTTTACCAAAGGTTGTCAAATAAAGAACATAATGTGAAATTACTAGCAACTGTAATAAAAACAGTCATTGTACCTGATTACTGTAACAGAATTGAGTCGGCAGGAAGATGAACAGTGTCTACCCGAATGCAAAAACGGGAATATGCGACGTTGGCACAGCCAAGGTTGCATATGGGTTTTTATGCAAGCAACACCACATACAATTAATGATTGGTCCATTGCTAATTTATTCTACTATGCTAATTCCAGCAGAGCTGGGTGACACGCTCTGTGACCCAGTTTGCCTGCCTCCACATTTTCAACCAATCAGCGTGCACTAGCTGCGCAACGTTACAGATTTCAAACTTGGACTAGCCACTTCATTTTGTGAAAGCATACGGAGTGGATGCGCTTTGCAAATTTGTCCCACCCTCCTCCCCATCTTTCTCCCTGTTGTGTGTTTACAGGTTAGCAGCAATTGTACATCTTTGGTGGAAGTGGGGTGTTCATGTCTCCAAGCTTTCCCATTTTTTTATTTGTGATAGTGGACATGGGAGTTTTGGCTTTCCCAGAAGTGTTCACGGGTTTTAATGCAGGGACGCAGCTCGCTTCCCTTCCACCTTGGATTTTAAAACTGTTCGTGTAATGAGGCGAATTTGCCCCACCTTTGTAGTTATTCCAGTTAGAGCTAGTGTATTTTTAAGCAGGTAGTTGTATTCATAGACTGCGTGATAGCATGTAGGGCATTATGCTATTTGGTTTAAGGGTGTTCTATGACAATAGTAATGCCATTGTTTCTTTTATTTGTTCTAGGAATACTGCTACTGCTTTATGTGTTGAAATGTGGGCTCTATTGAACCCGACGTCCAGGAGGCTCGCATTGGGCGTAGTCAGCCTGGCGTTGGGTTGTGGAGCCCACATTTCTTTGTTTTACATTTCTTTGAAAGTGGGCTTACCCTTAATCCCCACAATAAACGTCATTCATTTGGCCTTTTCATATCTCTATATCTGTGTTGTGTTGTTGATTGCATAAAGTAATATTGCTGATATAAAATTACTAGTATTATTTCCTATCTCGTAATGAGTCATTATAAATTAGTAACACAATTTAACAAGATTGCAATCCAAGACAAAGGCACAGGTGGCAAGTGGACAAGGAAGCCATTAGCTTGTCGAGTCCAAAATTTTTTCATCTATGTGTAATCCGCCTTCCTAAGATATGTGTCTACCTTGTGTTTAAACATGTTCACGTTGCTAGCAGTTACACAATCTGTATATAATTTGTTTCATTCAATTATTGTCCTCCGTGAGGACGAGTACTTCCTGATATCCAATCTACACTGATCCTTTACGAATGTTGCATTGTGTCTTTCTTCAGTGAGAAAAAAATATTTCTATCAATATTTTCATACCTATTCAACATCTTCAATAAACTTAAATTTTATCTCCTCTTAACCTCCTTGTCTCTAGGGTTGTTAAACCACATTCTTTTAGTAACTATGGTTTCTCAGTTTTGGAATCATTTTAGTTGCTCTCCTCTGTATTCGTGCAAGCGTATTTATATCCTGCTTACAATATGGTCTCCAAGCTTGTATACAGTGTTCTAAATGAGGCATAATTATTGCTTTATAAAGAGGTATAATTAGCTCTATTTTTCCTTATATATTATTTTTCTCTTAATCAACCCAAGAATATGATAAATCGTTTTGTAAATGTTGTTTATCATCTATATTTTTAACCTTTCTAAACACTTTTATGTCATCTACAAATTTCAGTACATTGCTTGTTATGTTACTGCCAAGTTATTGATATGCATTAAGAATAATAAACATCCCAATACTGATCCTTGTGGTACCCAGCTCAAAACTGATTTCCACTTTGAAACCTCCCCGTCTACTACAGCAAGCTGTCTTCTCTCAGTCAGCCATTGTTCTATCCAGTCGATTACGCCATCCCCGATACCATGGGCTTTTAATTTAAGTAGTAATCTTTGATGTGGCACTTTGTTAAAAGCTTTCTTAAAATCTAAGTAGATAATATCTACTGGTGATCCCACGTCTATCCACTTAGTGATTTCTTACCAAAATATGGTCTTTAATTAACCTTTCTAGTAATTTACAAATCACTCATGTTAAACTCACTGGTCTGTAATTCTCTGACTTATTCTCGAACCCTTTTTAAATAATGGTATGATGTTTATTTCTTTCTATACAAAACGAACAACTCCCTCTTTTAATGACAAGTTGAACACTCTTCCAAGTGGTATGCTAATTTATTCTACTCTTTCCGTTAGTAGTTTTGGCTGAATTCCATCCACTCCAGGTGATTTATTATCCTTCATTGCCTTTATTTTTTTAGCTACCATTTGTGGAGTTACAATTAACTGCCCTGATAGACCAATTTAGCCTCCTGAAATTTAGCATCTGGAATGGGTAATGAACTAATATCCTCTTTGGTAAACACTGAACTGACATATCCATTTAGGTCTTCTATCATTAAAAACCTTATGATATTATATTTGCAGCACTGTCTTCTAGTGGTGCAACCTTGTTTCATACATTTTGTTTACTTCTGCATATGCATAAAAACTCTTGGTGTCATTTTTTATGTTACAGGCTAATTTGTGCTTCTTTTAAATGTTCTAATTTCAGTCATTGCTGCATTGAGTGCCTCTTTGTATGCTATTTTTGTAATAGCTTCATTTGACAGGTGTTTTCTTGTAGATCATTTTCCTTGTTTTTTCAAGGCAACAAAATTGTTGTTCACTGATACTTCCAATTTCATATTTTAGAAAGTTCCAACATTCAGTTGCTGTCTTATTTCTCAGCAGGTTATTCCAATCTAGCTCTGCTAAGTATTCATATCTTTGTATTTACCTTTGAGGAAATTTCTCCTGTATTTGTTTTTACTTGTACTTTCTGGTTTTACTTTGCTTTCAAAATGTATTTGATTATGATCACTGTTACCCAGTTGTTCATGTATTTTGACATTGTCTTCTAATTTATTTCGTGAAGACAAAACTAAATCTAATACATTCTCTCCCCTGGTTGGTTCTAGCATGTGTGTATTAACGAAGCTATCTGTAATAAAAACAGAAATTGTTGGTCCTCGCCCCCTGTACTCTCTAGAAATTTCCATTGTATGTGTCCTTGGTTAAAATGTCCCTGTGTCCATGGTTAAAATGTCCCTGTGTCCATGGTTAAAATGTCCCTGTGTCCATGGTTAAAATGTCCCTGTGTCCTTGGTTAAAATGTCCCTGTGTCCATGGTTAAAATGTCCCTGTGTCCATGGTTAAAATGTCCCTGTGTCCATGGTTAAAATGTCCCTGTGTCCATGGTTAAAATGTCCCTGTGTCCATGGTTAAAATGTCCCTGTGTCCATGGTTAAAATGTCCCTGTGTCCATGGTTAAAATGTCCCTGTGTCCATGGTTAAAATGTCCCATTATAATACATCCCCCTTTACTCACTTTCTTTATAGCGTTTTGTATTTTTGTGTTATCCTCTTCGTTTATGTTTGGACTTCCGTAAACTAATCCAATAGTTAATGTTCATGTTGAATTTCCTGTAACTATATTGCAACAAACAGTTTCATCGCAATCTGCTTCCGTTTCTAATTTTACTTCATAAGCCTGAATAAATTTTTTAATATATAAAATAACTCCCCCTCTCCTTCTTATTTGATCTTTCCTAAACATTACGTATCCTGTCAGTCAAGTCTTTGTTGGCCCATAATTCAGTTACACCAATTGTGAGGGTCAATATCTTCTACCATAATGTTTAATTCACTTTTCTTATTTACTATGCTCCATGCATTTAAACACACACATTTAAAACCAGCTTCAGAAATGTTTTTGTGGACATTTTGTTGCTGGTTTGTGTGTACTAGTAGACTCTTGTCCTGTTTGTTGCACCTCTAAGGAACCCCCCTGTGCTTCTAGTTTTAACAATGTTTGCTACCGAAAATATTTCTGATGCTACCCATGCCACAGTCGACTGCTGCTGAGAGTTCATCCACAAACACTGCTGTACCCTTTCCACTTACATGAAGCTCATCCCTCCCAACAAAACAACCCCATTGCCATGCTCCAGCAATTTCAATAACCCTGACCCCGGCTTCCCATTACTGGTAAAAACACTGACGGAATTATCTGCTCAACCCTTATCTGCTTAAGTCTTCTGACTAACTGCCTGTATTTCTTATCTATTACATCTACATCATGTAATGTATACTACTGACAATAAGAATTATTATCTCACAGGCCAGTCTTTGGATGGACCGCATCATCTGCATCCTCCTCAGCAGCCTCATCGTCCACTCGTTTGGTCCTCACCCACGTTTCCTCAGCAGCCTGCAATCACAAATAAAACAATTTTTTTCTGACTGGATAACAATAACAATAATCTTACAATAATCCACCATGACTATGTGTGTTTGTATGTTATGTTTCTCCTGCGAGATGTTTTGCACCTCGGGTGCCAAATTTTCAGGGACTCATCTACGATACCCTGATCGGGTCGTCTCACTTTTATCTTTTAAGAAATCCACAGCACTATTACCCTTTCTACAAACAATCAAATTACACTTTGTAGTTATTACGTACAGTTGTCTGCAACGCTATGTGAACAATTACATACAATTATTGACAATGTCATGCATCTTTTCTTCGATTGTCAAAAGGTTTGTCATATACTAGGGAAAGACATCACTACATGTTACTATAACTGCCAGTATTATGTTACTGTAACTGCCAGTATTATGTTACTGTAACTGCCAGTATTATGTTACTATAACTGCCAGTATTATGTTACTATAACTGCCAGTATTATGTTACTATAACTGCCAGTATTATGTTACTGTAACTGCCAGTATTATGTTACTATAACTGCCAGTATTATGTTACTATAACTGCCAGTATTATGTTACTGTAACTGCCAGTATTATGTTACTGTAACTGCCAGTATTATGTTACTGTAACTGCCAGTATTATGTTACTGTAACTGCCAGTATTATGTTACTGTAACTGCCAGTATTATGTTACTGTAACTGCCAGTATTATGTTACTGTAACTGCCAGTATTATGTTACTGTAACTGCCAGTATTATGTTACTATAACTGCCAGTATTATGTTACTATAACTGCCAGTATTATGTTACTGTAACTGCCAGTTATTATGTTACTGTAACTGCCAGTATTATGTTACTGTAACTGCCAGTATTATGTTACTGTAACTGCCAGTATTATGTTACTATAACTGCCAGTATTATGTTACTGTAACTGCCAGTATTACGTCGCAAATTCAAGAAGCCATCAGTACCACGGCAGCACCACGTACCAAGGCATAGATGGATATTTCTGCAACAATGTTGTGCATTCTGAAATTTGGTAAACACGAACTACCAAGCTTTCCCGTCTGGAAGATTTTTCCGGATGGGCATTTGTGCTATTAATATTAAAACTTAACACAATAAACGATTATAAAGGAGAATCGTTAAGCATGATATCACGAACAGGAACACACAAGTGATCATGAGAGTGAGGGGCCATCAAGGATTTAGGGTGGAAATGGAATTTAAAAAAAAACGTCTTGAAAACAAATGATTCGGCTCTTACACGTCTTATGATCATTAAGTGCTATGAGCAGGGTTGAAAAAAAATCATGATTTAAAAAAAAAATTTTTTAAATCAGATTTTTTTTTATTTAAATCGAATTTTTTATTTATCTGATTGTTTTTTAATCTGATATATAGATATTTATATAGATGTTTAAATTTGTAAACTCTTTGAAACATGTTCTATTCAAATCGATTTGGGTTCTTGTCTTAACAGAGGGTACATGATTTTTGTTTATATAAAGACATTAGACAATGTCCACAAGGCCTCACCCCCTGTAGTTGCATAATCTGTCTTGGAAAGGAAAGCATGCTGTGTGTCTGTGGCTGTAGCAGTGCTAATTATTGTTTGCCTATAGGGTGGATTAGCACCTGTCCAGAGCTCTGTGTACTCTAAGGGTCTCTAACCAGAATACAAACTGGTACAGTATTAAACAACTGAGTCAACATAATGAATTGGTAACAACTAGCACAAGCTATAAGTGGACTTCAATCCAGGGCTTCTGTGTTGAAAAGATACTTCCTCTGGAAGAGAAGTTTGTGTGGCTTCACTGCATTCAGAAAGGGGATAGCTCAAACATACACAATGTCATAAAACATTTGACTATCAGGCTATCTGGTGACAATACAGTTACACAAGTGTGCAGACTTTGTGTTTTGTATTAAAAAACATATAAAACTTTGTTGATCTCGATGCTTGTAAACAATTATTTGTGTTAAATTCATATAAATCAGCGATTAAAAAAACCGGAAGTCAAAAAACCATAAATCAATGATTTTTTAATTTTTTTGGAGTGATTTAAATCATGATTTAAATCATGATTTAAATCAATGATTTAAATCAAATGATTTAAATCAAACAACCCTGGCTATGAGTACGGGAAGATCTAAAAACGTTGATGTATGAAACTACATAAAATTGGTTTTATGGATGAAGAGTGTTAGCAGCTGGTTTTTTTAGCTTTGAGCATCAGTGTATTTTCCCCAAAACACTGTTTATCACAGCTCATAAGGACGCGGAATTCGAGCACATGCCCGTAGTTTTGAATTACTAAGTATAATTTTATCTTGAACAGGGACATGTGGGAGTCAACACAAAACTGCAGACAGCATAACCCATTATACTGTCCATAGTAATGCTCTCTTTCACCGGTGGTCGTGTGGTAGTGTCAGGCTTTCCTTCGAGGGGACCGGGCTTCAAAACCACCTGCTGCCATTTCGAAACTTGGGCAATTTCATTCACTCCATTTTGCCCGTGTCTTTCGGAAAAGACACTAAAAGCCATTGGTCCATTCTATCTGGTGTCTATGCCAGGGGACGTAAAAGAGATAAAAAGGAGTATCTCATCAAGCATCATTAGGTTGTGGACTTGCTATACAATGTTGGAGCATCATTGAAATCATCACCTGCACAAGGAACGGTCTCTTCAGTTTTCTACGAGCATGTTGGAGAATGCTCTTGATGGATGTCAGCATCTCTTTGAAGGGCGCAGGCACCTGCAGAGCCCCATGAAACGGATCCCTTGATTTCAACACTGACAGCACTGTCTTCCTCTTTTGCTGCAAATAATTTTAAATATATAGTATATTGTATACAGCATAAAATAATTTACACAATTCACAAACAGTAGACGGCCAAAAATGTAATATTTAATAAAATATTTGTTATTATATTTTTCTTATTATTACGAAGTTTAAAAAAAATTAAACAGGATTTAACAAGATTGCCATCCAAGACAAAGGCCCAGATGGCAAGTGGACAAGGAAGCCATTGGCGTATCAAGAGCCCAACATCTAAGTTCTCTTAAATACCTTTCCTAGATGTGTAGAACACTTCCCCCAGACTCTACTGAACACTTCCTCTGCTTCCTCGAAGCTGTTTTGTCGACACAAAGCATAGACTGCCTACAAAAAACAAAATTGTCTCCATCAAGCTGCTTGTTTCACACTGATAGGTCCACTGTTTTCTACTTTGCACTGTTTGCACCAGCCACCAGTTGTTAAATCTTCACAGAGATATATTGTTACATATCAAAGTGCAAATTGATAAGTAATGATTACCCATATTTGCGTGACAGTTCAACAGGCCAGTGTGCACCACGTTTAAGGGTGGCAGTGTGGGAACACTTTGTTAAAGTACAGAGTAATGTAACATTACTCATAATTTTGTTGTTTGTTGCTATGTAATAATAAAGTATATAATTTATCTAGTCAATAGGCCATATAAAGAGCCACAAGATACGGACAGTTTCTGGTGTCAGAAACCCGTCAGAAACCAGTTTCTGACACTGTCCTGTGACTGCAAGAAACCCAACCTTGATTATGAAATACCAGCTCATTTGAGCAAATTTAATGGGCCATTTAGTTTGGGTGAAATCATCGGACAAATATAAAAGAAAATTATTTTTATGACCGGATTTGATCACTGCAAAAAATTCCAAGAGGTCTGGCTCTATATACTGTAGAATAAGGCTAACTGACACTTTTGTAGGTTACTCAATCTAATGATCAAAGTCAGTTCTTTTGATGATTATATAACAAAAGTATACACTCTTTTATTACTGCGCATCTTTTTATTAAATCAACTTATTAGCTAAACTATTCACATACTAATGAGTAATTTTTTTTACCTATTTCACAGTCAGTTTACCTTTTATCCCTGTGACGTTTCGACTGGTATCAGCAATCTTCTTCAGACGACTACAGTAAGATGGCGACACGTCTGCACAGAATAATTACCGTGTCGCCATCTAGCGGTAGCAGTCTCAAGAAGAATGCTGACAGCACGTCATGGGATAAAAGTAAACTGACTGTGAAATAAGTAAAAATATTACTCATCTGAGCCATCTGATTTGAGCCGTCTGCTGATCTTCACTCGTATTCACTTGAACTAACTTGAATCACGATGAGATAAATGAACTGAGGAGGGAGTTTTATAATTAACCTGAATTAATTATAAAATATACTTAATTTAATAATGGGCATAAATGGACCATTCCTTGTCAGTTACAAATTATCATAAGGCTCCATGCATAACATAATTATTGTAACTGAACATGTCATTGTAATGAAAAAGTCAATGTAAGTCTTACAGAGAAGCGAAAAAAAATACTACTAGTTCATTTCTTGAATAAAAAACCGTACACAAACACAGACCAATAATATCTATGTACGACACTAATTTATAAATTTAATTTTTTTACTAAAAAGTCATAATAAAATTATTATTAAGATATATTTGACATGTTATTTACCTCTCACAAAACTATGGGTATGTCACAATCAAGTGACACAAGCCGGTGGGAGCTCGTGGCCGACGTCTCCATTCAGGGGAAATATTTGTTGAGAATACAAACAAAAGTTTTTTTTAGTTAAATTCAAGGTTAGTTTCTGCATGCAGCAAAACTGACCAGGAAAGTAAGTTAACAACAAATACCTCTGTTTTAATGTTTATCGCCGCTGCTCTGATGTCATCACGAGTGGCCGGAGAATCATTGAGCAGTTCTACGACTTTGTTGAAGGCGTCTGCCACCTCATCCATCCAGTGCCTTGACCCGTGGTCAAAGTCGAGGACGTGGATCAGCTGTAGGACACGGTGCTGCAGCCTGTAGCATTCTGGCAGGGAGTCCTCCTGCGTCTCCAGACACACTGGCGGGAGAAATAATGAAACATGCAATGTTTAAACATGCACATTCTCTTTAAATGTGTGTTAAATGTGAAAGCTAAACAATGTTTCACGGCCAAACAGGCCGTGCTTTCTAATACACTCCATTTCAATTGCAACGTCATTGGGTGAAGGCAACGTCGTCGGCTGACAGCAATTCACTGAGACACAGCTTCTTCTTTATATTACCCGGACATTTTTTACAACGCTAATTTATCAACATATTTATTGTATTAAATTTAAAGCATTTGTGATAACATGGCATCTTCTACTGGCCTCTGTGCCCTAACTACTAGCCTCTGTGCCCTACCTACTGACCTCTGTGCCCTACCTACTGGTCTATGTGCCCTACCTGCTGGCCTCTGTGCCCTACCTATTGGCCTCTGTGCCCTACCTACTGGCCTCTGTGCCCTACCTATTGGCCTTTGTGCCCTACCTATTGGCCTCTGTGTCCTGCCTACTGGACTCTGTGCCCTACCTATTGGTCTCTGTGCCCTACCTATTGGCCTCTGTGCCCTACCTATTGGCCTCTGTGCCCTACCTGTTGGCATTTGTGCCTTACCTGTTGGCCTCTGTGCCTTACCTATTGGCCTCTGTGCCCTACCTATTGGCCTCTGTGTCCTGCCTATTGGCTTCTGTGCCCTGCCTACTGGCCTCTGTGCCCTACTTATTGGCATATGTGCCTTACCTATTGGCCTCTGTGCCCTACCTATTGGCCTCTGTGCCCTACCTACTGGCCTCTGTGCCCTACCTACTGGTCTCTGTGCCCTACCTATTGGCCTCTGTGCCCTACCTATTGGCCTCTGCGTCCTGCCTATTGGCCTCTGTGTCCTGCCTACTGGCCTCTGTGTCCTACCTATTGGTCTCTGTGCCCTACCTATTGGCCTCTGTGCCCTACCTATTGGCCTCTGTGCCCTGCCTACTGGCCTCTGTGCCCTACCTATTGGCCTCTGTTTCCTGCCTATTGGCTTCTGTGCCCTGCCTACTGGCCTCTGTGCCCTACTTATTGGCTTATGTGCCTTACCTATTGGCATTTGTGCCTTACCTATTGACCTCTGTGCCCTATCTATTGGCCTCTGTGTCCTACCTATTGGCTTCTGTGCCCTGTCTACTGGCCTCTGTGCCCTACCTACTGGCATCTGTGCCCTACATACTGGCCGTGGTGCCACCTAAAAAAGCCAAGGCCAACTCTCTCTTGCCCTCAGGTTTGCCAAATTCGAGGCCTGAATCCTAATAAGTAAAACACAAAGTTTTAGTACTGTAATTCACCTATGAGTGGCCAAAGCGGCCAGATTTATGTCATAGACAAATGCGTATCATTATTAACCAGCTAGTCTAAAATGTCTTTGAAAATAATAACAATAAATTAAAACATTTATTTCCAACATTACATATATGCAGTGTACATCAGATATGGGGTCACTGTGTTTGTATTTGAAAGTATTTAAGTATTTGTATTTGACATTAACGAAATGACAGTATTTGTATTTAAATGCTTCCCTGAAGTATTTGACATTTTCAAATACTATTGCAAATACTTTGGGCATGGGTATGAATAAATGGCAAGTTATATTTTGTATATAACTTATGACTTTTCGTAACACACAACATTATCACATGAAAGTACACTTATAATGTATACACTGAAATCATAATCTAAATAACCTGTTACTTTTTGTCCTGTTACTTTCTGTCCTACATTCATCAGACTGCATGTCAACCCCACAATATATGGGAGAATCCACTCTGTTACAAAGTGAAGAATCAAGTTTGCCTTCTATTAAGTTCTATACTATATTCTATACTATATTACTACTACAAAGTCTACAAGTGCTACTAAAGATCCTGATCTTATTTGCTAAATCAAGTCTGAATAAAAAAATCATGTCTGACCACCATTTTTAATTGTGCAGGTAAACAACATTAGGTAAACATTTATTAGGTAAACAACATTAAAATTTCACGATGGTGTTCTGTCACTTTTATTTTGGATATTTTTGGTCAATTTGGGAGAAATGTTGGAGAAAAATGCCATTGGGCAGAACAGTAACTTTCAGTTGCAACATAAATTAAATTAGACAGAACACCATCCTGAATTTTTAATAATTATGTACTGTACTGTACATTGTACTGTAACACAACAGTGAAATACAGACTGCTGAAATCCTTCTCGGAAATTGTTTTAAATGTTATTTTCCATGTTCGTGCACCCAGCATACCCATTGTCATTTGTCCTGTCCTTGAATTTTGCATAGATAATCTGCACCAATATGTCTATATATTCAGCAAATCTCAGATATGTAGCTAGTGAACTTCTTAAGTTACAGACACTTGAAAAACAAAATAATGGGTGCGTTTTGGGGCACTTACCCCTTGTTACATCATAGGGCGTTACAGACACAATTTGTAAGTAAATGCTTAGTTCTTTTGTAGAAGTGCTCAGTAACAGCTACTTATTCATTTGTTAAAATTTAAGCAAATTCTGAGACATCAACTTTTGAAATTTCCTGAAAATTGACAAAGAATTCGTTGAAACCATTTTATCTTGTTGATTTTTACATGTTTTATTTTCATTCACAAAATGTTCTGGAAATGGAGTACACTTTTAATTTCTTTTGATTACTGAATTTAAGACCTTCCATGTTCACTTTGTGTGATTGTGGTGTTTTTCCAGTAAAATACTGTAACACTCATTTTTTTATTTATTCTCGGCATGCATTGTCTTACATTTAATGTATTTTCTATAAAGATTGTTCTTCTTTTTAAACACATTTGCCAAACCTTTAGTAAACCATGGCATATTTTCTCCTTTATTTCTGATGCAACCTTTTTAATGGGCAATGTATGCCATATAATTCACTGAATATTAACAAACCCTTCAGTCCACTGCTGATATAATTAACTACTTCGTTTCTAAAAATATATTGTCAATTAAGGTAGCACTAACATCAGAAAAATTCGACTTGGTTTGACAATTAGTGGATAGTCCGACGCTGTAAATGATTGATACCAGATAATTCTTTGTTCCTGTATGTTTCAGAATGTCTCAATTATAATCGCCACATAAATATATTGATTTTTTTGGGCACTTTTTTACTTTATGTAGTAACAATTGTAAGGTGTCATTAAATGTGTCCACATTTGACCCCGGAGTCCTATGTAGTATGTATACATACATTCTATGATTACATTTTTTCCTTTATTTAATTTCAGCTCTACTACAAAGCATTCCATAAAGTTGTCTACTACTGATGACATGCTTTTAATTTAATTTCTATAATGGATTTTTATATATAAATTGTCACTCCTCGGACATCCCTTTTATTTTTTTCGATTAACATGCACAGCTTCATACCCTTGAAATGGAAAACAATTGACATTTAGATCATGGACCCACTATTCACTGATGAAAATACGGGATGACTGACTGGCTCTGGGTTCAATAATTATTGCCTAATATTAATTTCAGTGTTAAAATTGATTACAAGTTAGCCCGGTGCAAATTTACTGATCAGCTAGGTTAATGATCAATGGACTTTATAATGATACAAAAGTGCCGAGGATGCAGGCAGTTTGATGGAAAATGGGCCGCAGCGTAGCTTACACCAGGTCCAGGGCAGGGTAGACTAAAACTAAACGCACTGGCTATTTACCGAGCAGCTCTGGAAATAACAGTCCATAATTTGTTATTTCCTGAGCAAACCGGAAGCTGATTTAACCAATCAAAATGCAGGATAGAATATTTCCTATTCCCCCAAGCGGGTGCATTCATTAGCTCGGCCGATTTTGTCCACGATGTAGGTGGGCAAGAAATTTGCGTGTTTGACTGATTTTTTATATTGATTAATGAATTAAAAATGCCCTTTTTGGGCCTATTTTAGTCTACATTGGACTTGCATTGTCATTTTTATTTTCAGAGCATGCTCTGAAAATAAGCCTCTGATCGGCCCTTATTTTCAGAGCATGCTCTGAAAATAAGGCTGTGCAGCTATGAGTTTACCTAGTTATTTCTCCACGCTATTTCATCTACAAAGCAAATATTTCCTTAAAAATCCAAATATAAATGTAGCAGATATAACAGAGCTGCTGCTCTAAAAATAAGCCTCTGATCGACCCTTATTTTCAGAGCTCTGATCGGCCCTTATTTTCAGAGCATGCTCTAAAAATAAGCCTCTGTTTGGCCCTTATTTTCAAAGCATGCTCTGAAAATAAGGCTCTGATCGGCCCTTATTTTCAGAGCATATTCTGAAAATAAGGCTGTGCAGCTATAAGTTTATCTAGTTATTTATCCACATTATTTCATCTACAAAGCAAATATTTCCTTAAAAATCCAAATATAAATGTAGCAGATATAACAGAGCTGCTGCTCTAAAAATAAGCCTCTGATCGGCCCTTATTTTCAGAGCATGCTCTGAAAATAACCTAAGCCTAGGCTAAGCCAAAACTAAAACATAAAAGAATAAGTCTAAGATGCACTTGATTCTTGACTCATCGTAGTTTGATCCCGGCAAGGTGTCATCCACGAAGACTAAGTCTCGAGATGGTGTCATTGTAAAATGCCTCAACAATTCTGGTTTCAGATAAACTGATCAAGCCAGATCGAAAAACCGGCATCATCAAACTTCAAAGAACCAACTTACTCGCGATCATCCTCTTCGTTCCAGCTATATTATCGATCAGCTTGTCAGCTTCGAACAAGCTCGAGGCGCAGTAGAACGTGAAGTCCGTAATCCAGCCGACGATCATGTGTGATAACTCGTTCAGATGCAAAGCGGCATCCCCATCTCCATCGCCACCTGAATATCGCGCCATATTTGACTTTGAACCAACTTTAAGTTTTGGATGTTTCGCGCGATGGACGCCTAGCCTCCGTCACCAATGCATATGTTTGGGGGGGTTACATCCCGCTGAGTGGCAGCACCATTGCGGGGTTATAGTTCACTAGAGGGCGCAACAGTTTTTCCACAGGTCTACCGCGCTAGTTTGCCATGCAAACAGGGGAACCACGGGCATTTTTACTTTCAGAAGCTGGTAACTACAAGTTTTTCGTCAGCGCGATGGCTTGGGTCGACGAATCATACATGAACTATTTGATGATTTTGTCAGAACCAATACGTTTAGGTTTAGAAAACAATGCTTATGGTGCCCCGCCCCAGGGCAAAGTTTGCCTTGAATGTAATAAAAGAGAATCCATTATTTATTTTCTTGGCATATCGTTGTTACATATATTGTGGAATGTTCGTGTTTCTAGCTACAGTGGCAGTGGTTTTCCTTTCCATCGCTATTTGGTTCACCCTTCAAAACCATGTGTTACATTATCTCAGTATGCGAACACACACGATGAGTCATACGTCTTAACCTACTACGTAACCGTGGATTCACACAAGAACATGTTGTGCAACAGGAATCACAAATCAGACAGTGGAAACATTGATTTTACTAATGACTCTGTAATTAGTAGTAATAAGGAAGAAGAATCAAATCACATGCGTAGTACACAATACGAGGCTTATTAAGCAATAATACAAAAGAGTATATCAGATGCAGAATGTAACAATAATAAGAATTCCAAGTTGCATGAAGTTCAGGGTATGCATTCAGTAATGGGTTCAACTGTATTTAAATTGAAAATACTTTTCAAAATTAATTTTATAGCACAAGAGAAAAGAAATATAGCCATTAAATATATATGGTATATAAATAAATGAACCCTGTTAGCCATGTTGTGGCTGGCAGTGACCACAAGTCCACAACTAATGTTTGCTGAGTTTGGATGTGCCAATGTCCAGGGCTCAATATCCTCTTTGTACTTTAACCACACTACAAATTAGCACCAGACAGTACTGGTGTAGGCTGTCTGACTTGAGTCACCAAACGTCTTCAGAAGAAGACTCAGCTAGCAGTACTTAGCACTGTCACTTGTGAGAGCAACAAATGCATTTCATGGCTAACTGATGAATGACCCTTTCATTATGGGCTTACATGACTGCCTGCCTAAATAAACACTAGGATTATGGCCTGGACTCCATTATGGGTATGAACTAGGGGTTTCTGACTGGGAAAAGAATCAAAAGATGCTGCCTCTTGAAGCGAAGCCTTTGTGACTTCAATGCATTCAGTGTGCAGAAAAGTGATCCACGGTGTGAATTTGTGAAACCTCATCAATACCAAGTAAAAATTAAACCACATGTACTAAATGTAACAATATTAATTATTACAAACCAGGTGCTATTAAATTGCAATTAATATCATAGGTATTTTTATCAGTGCCCATCCGGAGTAAGTCCAGCGGTCAGCGATTGGTTTTTCTCGTTTCAACAGCCTGGTCTTATAAACCAACGATGCCCGTTTTGCGGCCAAGTTCTCATTTACGAAGACAGCCTTGTCTTTATCAATGCTGTTGTGCCGCTTCAGTTGAGCGCGCGCCCTGAAAACCTCGTCCCGGAACGTCTCGCTCCGGAATCGAACAGTTATTGAGCACTTCCTTGGACGACCGTTCTCGTCCTTCTTGGGGCCTCGACGGTGGCTTCGCTCCAGATGCGCAACGGTCAGCTCCATCCCATTTTCTCATTTACTGTCTGTAACACGAGTTCATTTGTGGTTTCATTCTCTGCCTCGGGAATGCCCCGGAAGCGGAGGTTGGGACGTTAGACATCGGGTGCCACATGACTGCAGCCATCGTCTTGATCAGTAGCGGCGTCATTTGCTCCACGTCAAGAACAAAAGTTTCGGGCTCCAACGACAATGCTCTTATCATATATCTGTCAATTCTATTTTTAAACATATTCACACTACTAGCATTAACACAATCATTTGGCAGTTTGTTCCATTAATTTATCACCCTCTGTGAGAAAGAGAAGTTTAACCACATGTCTACGAAGCCTACTCCCTCCTCCATACATACCTTCTGAACTTGTGTGTTGATCGCCATCCTCCTACAGTTCCTACATTCCTCTCTCCTGCCTTCCATTATTGGTAATATCCCCGACAATACAATCAGTCCAACTCGTGCCTCTTTAAGCGTCCTGATCAACCTCCTGTATTTACCAACGATGGCTGACGTTCCCTCCTGTTCATTCCCACATGCACGAGAACAGCACCTCCCGTGCCACCACCCATGACTTGTCCTGCCTTCTCTGCTATATCCTCTATTTTTGCCCCTGGTAGGCATACTGTTATGTCATCTCCTCTGTTTACAATTTTATCCACTTTCCTAATGACGGAATCCCCCATAAATGCTTTCCTCGCTTTCCTTTGTGATACTACATCAGCAAAGCTCCTTTCCTGTCGAACACTATGCCCCCTTTCTCTTCTATCATCAACCTTTACTGTCTTACCACCTGGCAATCCCTCTCCACTCACCCACTTACCTCTCTTTTGTTGCATACTCTGCTTTTCATTTTCTCTGCTCTTGTTATCCTCGACCATCCTTCCACCTGACAATCCGTCTTCACTCACTCGTTTATCTTCCTTTTGTTGCACATTATTCCGTTTTTCATCTTTCTTCTTCTTGCCAGCTTTCTCCCTCACATTGCCACTGCTCTCCTTGTTCTCACCACCTCTGTTCTCCTCGTTTTCACCACCTCTGCTCTCCTCGTTCTCACTGCCTCTGCTCTCATCATTCTCACCACCTCTGCTCTCTTCTTTCTCATCATGTCCTGTCATCATCAAAATCATATGCCTTAAGTCATTTACCTGCTCCTGCAGATATTTCACTGTCATACACCCCTACACACGAAATGAAAATCATCTGCCTGCACCTCTGCCCACGAATTTGCACACCCAAACTTTGCAAAATCTACCCAGCTGTCGCAGCTAGAGCAAGTCAAATTACCCCGCGACAAACTTTAATTGTTCTATTTCAGCCGTGAAGCGTGTCTGTATTATGTCGCTTATCGCGTCGTCCGAGATGGTGGAAGAGGTGCGACAAACGACAGGTGCAGAACAAACAGTGTGTGATGTCTGGCGCTCAGTGAAGCGTAACTGGAACCTCGGCGTGGCGTGAGCGATAATGCAGTATCTTATGGATCCTTTGAAACTGTCCTCCTTTTATCACCGCCAATGCTTATCGTACAAAAATAAAAATTAGCCGACCTCACACATTACAGCATCACCGTCACACTGACCCTCTATTCAGACTTCCATATCTCCCGCCTCCGACACACCACCCGGAGAAGACTGGCACCGCTCGTCAACCTGTCACCCGACCATGCCACCATGCAGACAACTGTCCCAAAGTGGCGTGGCTCCAATCAACATCTCTTGATCTAATGAGTACATGCCCCTCAACGGCTCTGTTCCAGTACTGGGCACCAAACGTTGTCTGTCGAGTTCGGAGGAGATGCTGTTTGGGTGGGACGCGGTGGCTCAGCGGTTGGAACGCCGGACTGTCAGGCGGGGCTCGAGTCTACCGAATGCCGTTTCGTTCAGACCATTTGTTCGGAAGAGACTAAGCACCGTTGGTGCTTTCTACCTGGTGTCTCTGCCAGGGGAAGTAAAATGTCCCACACAAGGGGTAAATGTGCGACCTGTCGTGTATTCACACCGTGGTGGTCTCTGTCTCTAACCCACGGGTTCTTTTTCCTTGAATTCCCTCTAATGGCGACCGGAGCTGCTTCCCTGTCCAGCGCATGAGACGCCGAGCACTGCTGGCGAGCAGACATTGTGTACGACAGCAATGCCATAGGGGTTGCTTGGAAAAGGCAGAAAGCAGTAGCAATCACGAACATCATGGTACAGATCGGATGCCAAAATGGAAAGTTGGCGAAAATTAAGGGGTATGACACAAGTATGTGACGGAACAGGTAGCCATTTTGGACTAGAGCGGTCATTGGTGATATTTGTGTTGTGGCCCAGTGCGTTAGCAACATTGTGTAAAAAAATTGGACAGAATAGTTGTATTTTGGTTGTGTCACACCCACTTGAAGGACTGCGTAGATCAGCATTTTCAAATCTGGCCGCGACTGGCATCTGGTCATGTGATACCCTTTTATGGTGGCGTATCGAAATCAAGCCGTTCGCCTTGTATCCTATCAACTAGAAGTATGAAAGCAGTCACATAAACAATAAAATTGGACAAACCTGAATCAATGGAATTTACCTTAAATCCTGTTAAATGTCCAATTTTCTTAGAAAGTTATGCCACGTTTGGTTTAAAATCAAGCAATTATATGAATACTAATTTTAAAATAAATTCATTAGTATATTCAAAGGGACAGTAAGCAGGCTTCATTGGTTCGCAGTGCTATGTAAATCTAGTGTATATGATCTATGATTTATCAAGTGTCAAAATCGACCTATAATTAAATTATGTGACTGGTTTTCAGCTAATAATACGGGCAAAGCATTGTTTAGACTTGGCTGTCAAACAAATAATAATGACTTGACAAGCAGGAGTGTTCCATAATGTGTCTACATATACACTGTGCCGCAACTTTATATAAAATTTGACACTTTCTCAAACAAAAAAATTCCCTATTTGGGGTAAGACCACAGTTGACCTTCCTGTTTATTGTTTCACACGAATGTAGGGCGTATGAAATTGTAAAATGGTAACTTAATAAATTAATATTATGTGACATGAGTGCCTTTGAGCAGGAATATTCACAGGTTTGTTTGTAGAAGCTATTGGCTGTGAAACAGTGCATTTTTTAAAGAGTTTAACTGGCGGAGGGATTTATGGGAATTTTTCTGCTATGGGCCACGTGGGCGCATGAATACATGGCTATTTTTGTCAAAATTGATAGGCATCGCACGTCGGGGCGATTTAAAAGAGCTGGAGGTATGTGATTTTAATAAAATTTGGTCAGTATATCAATGAGATGATGGCAATTGCTGTGTACAATTTTCAGAATTTTTGATGGTCACGTTTTCTTATAATCAGACAAAAGGTTAACATGGCCACCAATGCAATTCTCAACTGTGGTCTGACTCCCATAGCTGACTTCATACAGATGTCTTTGGCAGTATAAGGATGGTAGGTCGAATTAGGTGGAGGCGTTGTTTATCAGGATACCCCATGGAATGAAACCCGGTTATGGTTGGACATCTTATATTATACAGATAACATTCTAGATAGTTATGTAGTAAATGTTTAACGATTCTTGGTGGGGAAAGGCAATCTATTGTAACGTTACCTTGAACATCATTTTAATGATGTTGGTTTTCATCAGTCTAATTGTTGGTAGGTTACAATAAATATAAAGTAAAACACTCTCAGTATGCTAGTCATGTATATATGCATAATCGATAATGTAACTCACGCATGCTGTTGTATATACTACCGCTATGTGTTATCATAATGTATTGCAATATGGCACGTATTATAAGTAATACACTTCCTTCTTGCCCTTTTTAATTTTTTTTCTCAACATTTTATAATTTGACATTACTAACTAAATTTTGTTCCGGAAAATTAAAAAAAAATTTCTATATGTTTTTCTCTACCAGCTCATTGCCGTACAATAATGTATTATATTTTTGCATGTTAAGTAAATGGGTCCCAGGAAGACGGCCACACGTGATGGTACCATACAACACAACATTATGGTTTACACGTGTTATTCTTTGTATCATATATGTCTTGTTGTTATTAATGTTGTTGTAGTTGCAAAATAAAATTTGACTTGATTTGATTTCATTGTAATTTTCTGCTTTGTTTGTTTGTGTTGAAAGTAAACTCCATTCACTCACTCACTCACTCACTCACTCACTCACTCACTCACTCACTCACTCACTCACTCACTCACTCACTCACTCAATCAATCAATCAATCAATCAATCAATCATTTCTTCTTCCGCAAGTCCTCTCAAGATGCCCCTTGTCTCTTCTACTTTTTCCAGGTGGTGTCCATTTCAAAGCGGCATATGGAAGGCAATTTCTGTTCATACGAATACCATGGCCAAACCATCTCCACATTTTCTTCTTCAGTTAACTTTGCTCCATTTAACACGATTTAACAAGATTGCCGTCCAAGGTAAAGGCCCAGATGGCAAGTGGACAAGGAAGCCATTGGCTTATCGAGAGTCCAACATGTTTAACCTTTGTGTAATCCGCCCTCCTGAGATATGCGTCAACCCTGTTTTTTTAATATATTCACGCTGCTAGCAGTTACACAATTGGTAGATAATTTGTTCCATTCATTGATTGTCCTCTGTGAGAACGAGTACTTCCTGATACCCAATCTACACTGATCCTTCACTATTGTTACCTTATGTCCTCTAGTTCTATTATCTTTATTGAGTGAGAACAACTATATCTATCAATATTTTCATACCCATTCGGTATCTTAAAAAACTTCAGTTTGATCTCCTCTTAGCCGCCTTGTCTTTATGGTAGTTAAACCATATTAATTCAGTCGTTCTTCATAACTAGGGTCTCTCAATTCTGGAATCATTTTAGTTGCTCTCCTCTGTATTCTTTCAAGTGTATATATGTCCTTCTTACGATATGGTTTCGAAGTGTGTATATACTACTCTAAATGAGGCATAACTATTGCTTTATACAGAGTTATAATTAGCTTCCTTGTATGTAATATTTATCCTAATCCACCCAAGAATTTGATTACCTTTTGAAGAAGAATACCACACTGCTGCGAAATTTTCATATAAGCACTTATTGTAACTCCTAAGTCTTTTTCTTTTACCGTAGTACCCAAAACAGTATCTCCCATTTTATAGTTTACACCCAAGTTCCCGTGTCCTGTATATAGGCATTTACATTTGCAAAAAAATAATACCATCTGCCATTTCTCAGACCATTTAACTAATTTGTCTAGATCGTTTTGGTGTTTATCACCATGACTGTTAACCCTTCTAGACACTTTTTGTCATCCGCAATTTCAGTACGTTGCTTGTTATATTATCGTCAAAGTCACTGATATATGTTAAGAACAAGGTCCTAATACTAATCCTTGTGGTACCCTATTCAAAAATGTTTTCCGGTTTTAAACCTCCCCATCTATTACAACACGCTGTCTTCTGTTCTAACCAGTCGATTATGTCATCCTATACTATGGGCTTTTAATTTAAGTAGTAATCTTTGATGTGACACTTTTTCAAAAGCTTTCTGAAAAAAATATATCATATGTACTGTTGATCCCTCGTCCATCCACTTAGTGATTTCTTCCAAAAAAACATACCTTATTTGTCAAGCATTAATTAACCTAATACGTTACAAATCACTGATGTTAAATTCACTGATCTGTAATTCTCTTACTTATTTCTCGAACCCTTCTTAAATAATGGTATGATGTTTGCTTCTTTCCATTCAAACGGAACAACTCCCTCTTTTAATGACAAGTTGAACACTCTTGCTAGTGGTATACTAATTTATTCTACTGTTTCCATTAGTAGTTTTGGAGGAATTCCACACACTCCAAATGATTCATTGTCCTTCATTCCTTTATTTTCTTAGCTACAATTTCTGCAGTTACAATTAACTGCCCTAATTACTCCGACTTAGTCTCCTGAACTTTAGCATCTGGAACTGATAATGCACTAATATCCTCTCTCTGATGGAATATGGTGTAGTGAATAGCTATATATGTGTATTGCAATTTCTACTTGATTGAAATATACACACACGTACGCACTCACGCATACGCACACGAACATCCACATTTAGATGTATCGTGCAATATTTATTAATTGCTCAAATAAGCCCATGCAATGTTAACACGATTTAGCAACATTGCTATCCAAGGTAAAACAACCAGACGGCAAGTAGACAAGGAAGTCGTTGTCTTATCAAGAGTCCAACCATTTTTCATCTATGTGAGACCACCGTTCTCAGATATTTGTTAACTTTTTTGAGGTTGCATGCATTTACAGTACTGATTATAAACGCTAGGCTTCACTGGTGAAATAAGGGGTTCACACGTCGTAGTTAAATAAGCTTTGTTCTTTCAGTCATCGCCTGCACATAACTCGATGGCTGAGCCGTTAGTACGAGCCGCCCGAGCGTTCTTACAGTTGTAACAACTTGCCCCAATACTATTGTAAAAACTTCCCCAAACACAAAATTAAACACAGGTGGACGACAAAAAATTTTTCCAGTTTAGCTTCTACTTGACATAACCCCTTATACTATACAGTAGACATGTTTCAAGTTTCATTCACGAAACCTAAAAACTGGCTGCCTGAGATGATAGTATGTGGGCATACCAAACATGTTTTAGGTGTTTAAAAAGGCAGTTTTGTCCACAGCTCGTTAATTTCGTCTTCTTAACTCCAGATTTTTGGACAGTGTGTCTGTTGGTGGACTTCCAACCAACTACTGTCGATGGTATCCATGTGTATGCTATGCTTTCGTAAAACGACTCTGTAACAACTTGGCCAGCGACAACGATAGCGGTTGCTTAGAAGCGATCGTCAGGATGGTTTATTGTATGGCATTTCATTGTAATGCAAACAGTGGTAAGAATACAGTAACATATGGCTGGTTTAAGTTCCATACGAGCCAATTTTGGCTTAGTAAAGCAAACTTCAAGCAGACAAAGCACAATCGGCTTTACTCGCTTCGAGAAAACTTATTTCGACTGCGATCCGGTCCAGAGAAGGTGCAACCTTAGGTTATCATGGTGCTAAAATTTCTTTAAAAGAGGATGATGTGCCCAAATTATTCCCAGTAGTGGAAGCTATGTTGATGCCACCAATCAGTAGAACGTCGACGACCACGGTTCATGTAGGATCGAAGCGAGCTGTTAGCGCTAATACAGGTGATGTCGGCCCGCCACTATGGTAATTTCGGCCTCAGGTTACAACGGGCATAGTGATCTCGGCCCAAACGGTTGTGTAGCACATGAACACATGAAATTTAGTATGTGTCTTACTGTGGATGAAGCATACTATTTATTATCTCAATTGTTAATTCGTTTAGTTTCACATTAACCCGAAATTGTTACTTTGTAACTGCCTTTATAGTTTTTGCTTCCTTTCGCATGAAATACGGCGCTGTATTTTTTCCATTTTAACACGCAGTCAACGAGACGATCATTAGAACTTATACAATTCGTTGTATTTTTAAAATTCATATCGTATAATGTGTAACATATAATACATTACACCAAAAAGTATAATATTATATACATTTAAATAAATTAAATAAATTAAATTACAATTATCATAATGTGCTGTTTCTATATTTAACGTTTTCATGCGTTTCCCTTCAGCAGGGGAAATTCTGCCCAGATTGTTTTATTAAATCAAAATACAGAGCAATGACAGTGATAAGTGATTATTGTATTGTGAATACAACGGAGCCACCTGTATATGGTCTTTGATCTATACAGTGTTTTTCGTCAGATCATTTTGAATGTGAAGCATGGCCTTTTATTCACACCTGCGCACTGTACGAAACAGACAAAGCAGTGAACTTCAACAGTATCTATTGACTTTCTGTACACACATAAAAAACATCTGAGCTAGTGCCGTTTTGCTATTCCCTTTAATGTGAGATTGTGCAATATGGTATACGTAATGTAATATAATGTCTTATTCTGTCAGTCCACGTGCGTGGAAAGATGACAAGTGGCTTCAAATCGATTTACAGTCGCGCACACCTATTCCTATTCTTGCAATATCATATAACCATGCTATTTGCATACAAACGCAACTTGTTTACTAAACTAGTCTTCTTCCTGGCAAAATAACATGTTTGTTTGAGACTGTGCATTGGTTCTGTAAGTCGGCCTCCCTTAATACGTCACAGTCTAGGTCATCCCGATTTTATAGAACTGCGCATGCGCTCTTCGGTCTCGCTGGTTAACACGTCAACCCTCGGTCATTTTGAGTAAGCCACTGGCGTTATATTCTTGATTTTAGCTGCACATGGTTAGCTTTTATTATCTCTTTTAGGCGCATGACCCCAAAACCATGACTTTTGTTTTGCTTTAATAAATCAATATCGAGTCCAATCCTGCAGCGAGACGTGCGAAGGCCTCAACAAAGAATTCTGTAAAAATAGAAATAAACAAATACCATCTGCGTCCTGCATATTCATTTCTGGTTTCCCGTGTGGATGCGCCACAATCTGCTCCCTTTTACACTGACCAGCCGAAATCGAGTTTGCATTGAAACGCGGACGCAGGAAACATAAATTAACAGCGTCTTTCTTACGCGTGTAGATTACGTGACGTTGGCAGACGCGGCGTGGTTCTCGCCTCGCTAGTTTTACGGCATCGTCGCCCCCGTTAAGACAGGGACGGCCAAGCTCATTTGCACGTTTTGTTCTCGCATCTTTACTGCTACATAACAACACCATAATATTTCATAATTCCGCTGCTGCGCGAGACCAGCTACAGCCGAATCACATGCGCTGCCTCTGTGACGCCGAGACGTACAACAAGAAGTCATCAGGTACGCTACGTCTTCGCTGCCACAGGTGAGTGCGCCATCATTGTTGTAGGTGTTGTATGTCGAGTGGGTTTCGACGAATCACAATGGCCGTTAATTTGTGGCTCGCCATCACGATGTTTCACTTGCTATAGTTACTGTGGACGCGACTCCTACAGCATGGTGCGGACTTTTCCTTCTGTAGAGATAGTGAGTCCACGACAGGTGATATATTTACATCATGCGTGGGATCTTTAACTTCCCTGGCATAAACACCAAGTAGAAGGGACCAACGGCTTTTAGTGCCTCTTCCGAAAGACACAGGCAAAGTGGGGTGAACGAAATAGCCCATGTTTCGAAAAGGCAACAGACGGACTCGAATCCCGGTCCTTTCGATTGACAGTGCGACACTCTGACCGCCACTGCGCTCCATATGCTGATCGTGAATTAATACTACTGCATATTCTTCCATATCTTCTTTTGGCTTATGTGGGCATTTCTGCTTCTGTGCCAACTGTGTGATACTTTGCCAGTTCTCTCTCTCTCTCTCTCTCTCTCTCTCTCTCTCTCTCTCTCTCTCTCTCTCTCTCTCTCTCTCTCTCTCTCTCTCTCTCTCTCTCTCTCTCTCTCTCTCTCTCTCTCTCTCTCTCTCTCTCTCTCTCTCTCTCTCTCTCTCTCTCTCTCTCTCTCTCTCTCTCTCTCTCTCTCTCTCTCTCTCTCTCTCTCTCTCTCTCTCTCTCTCTCTCTCTCTCTCTCTCTCTCTCTCTCTCTCTCTCTCTCTGAAAAAATCGATCAGACAGTTGACAAGATAACTGTTGGTTTACGTAATCCGTGTTGTCTGGATCGATGTTCTACAGTTTATCTGATTTACTCTGGAATAGCTACAGACGGAGACCCGTCCAATGGATTTGGGAGGTTATTCCAGGCGTCAGTGCACTAGGAGCATTTTTGATGGTAAACTGCGTTTTGTGTATGAATACAGTTGACTTCGCTTAATCGAATCACTTAGGCCATAACAATTTTACTATATTAAGCGGCTGATTCAATTAAGCGAATTTCTGAAGAAATAAATGGATTCAGAATGATGTGGAAGTGAATATATGTCAGATAATTGAGTTTTATTTTTGTCCGTATGCTACTGTTGAAAAGTACCTATACAGTTTTGTAAATTGGTATTTTCGAACGACGAGTTTTCTTAGACGAAAGTCGCAAGTTATTTCGTAATTCTCGCGAGGACTTATCCGCGTTGCAGCGGACACAGTCAATAATATTTAACTTTGTGTTATGGTTTACCGTTTTACCCGTACAGTGTATCTATTTTTGTGTTAAAAACACTGACCTGGGGCAAACAAATCCTTGAAGAACCTGCCGTTTCACGCTACAATTAAAATAGTGTTTTTTTTACCTGATTCTCCTAACCGGCGGACGTGATTTTATTAAGCAGCGCATTTTAATCCAGAGGGATTAATTGCGTCCCACCTGTTATGATTCTACTAAATGGCTGATTCTATTATCCGCGATTCTCTAAAGCGGAGTCCACTGGTTTTTCAAAGTATGCCAGTTCCTTTCAGCGTCACAAAAACGCATATATTTTTTTATTAATAACTCGCGGACACACGGGTGACACTTCTAGAACGTTCGACAAATTGTAATGGTGTGGTATCACGAATGGTAATGGTGTTTTGTCACGAACATTCCTGCACTGTTTAAGACCTAGGTTTAAAACAGTGCCGTAGCGTATTCGAGGTTGAGTTTGTTGAACTTGCTACACTAGCGCGGTGATTTACACGTGTCCAAGGTGAAGAGCACAACCGCCATTGCACTGCATTGCATCGCGGAAAATGTCAACGATAACAATATAGTTTCTTCGTTTTTGTTTGGGCGTTGTTAGACAAATACAGACAACAGGGACATCGCAGTGGTATAAAATTTATTGGAATATTTGGAATATTAAACTTGAAGAAGACAGTAAAGCCAGAGGGCACAAAGCAACATTAGCCCAGGAACGGAACATGCTGGGTGGGAGAAAGTAGTCATTTTTACATAGGATGATAAATGAAAGCAACAAATTATTCAATGATTGTGCGAGCATTAAAACATATTGATATATTCGACCTGTGTAATAAGGGCGTGCCATTATATATATATATATATATATATATATATATATATATATATATATATATATATATATATATATATATATATATATATGTGTGTGTATATGTATATATATATATATATATATATATATATATATATATGATAATATATATAAATATATATATATATATATATATATATATATATATATATATATATATATATATATATATATATATATATATATATATATATATATATATACATATGTATATTACGACAGATGTCATCGATCAAGTTCATAAAATGTGATTAAGCGAAGTCAACTGTATTCATACACAAAACGCAGTTTAACATCAAAAATGCTCCTAGTGCACTGACGCCTGGAATAACCTCCGACATCCATTGGATGAGTCTTCATCTGTAGCCATTCCAGAGTAAATCAGATAAACTGTAGACCATCGACCCAGACAACACGGATTACGTAAACCAACAGTTATCTTGTCAACTGTCTGAGCGATTTTTTCAGAGAGAGAGAGAGAGAGAGAGAGAGAGAGAGAGAGAGAGAGAGAGAGAGAGAGAGAGAGAGAGAGAGAGAGAGAGAGAGAGAGTGAGAGAGAGAGAGAGAGAGAGAGAGAGAGAGAGAGAGAGAGAGAGAGAGAGAGAGAGAGAGAGAGAGAGAGAGAGAGAGAGAGTGAGAGAGAGAGAGTGAGAGAGAGAGAGAGAGAGAGAGAGAGAGAGAGAGAGAGAGAGAGAGAGAGGGAGATGAAATCTCGTTCAACCTATGGCTTTCTTGTCCACTTGCCATCTGGAGCTTTTCATGGCAGCCTTGTTAAACTCTGGTTAAATCATTGTTGTTGATGTTGATATATAATCACATGACTTAACACTGACGGGTAATGAGTTCCACAAAGTAGGTGCAGCAATTGAGAAAGCTCTAGTTCCAATGTTGGTCTTTATTTTGGGAATACAAAGTATATGCGAAGTAGATGATCGAAGCTGAATCTTGCTCGAGTGAGCGGCGTCTGTAAATACGCCGGTTGCCCGGACGAAAGTGCTTGATATATAATAGTGCAAATCTTGAAACTACTGCGATGTCGAATCGGTG
Organism: Lamellibrachia satsuma; assembly: GCA_033239005.1. NCBI lineage: Eukaryota > Metazoa > Annelida > Polychaeta > Sabellida > Siboglinidae > Lamellibrachia > Lamellibrachia satsuma. The sequence continues at coordinate 743,482 of BSQZ01000110.1, forward strand.
GCCAGTGTAGAGATTTTAGAAGTGGTACCGAGCGTGAGAAACGAGGCGATTTAGTAACCAAGAAGATAAACATGTTGGTTATGAGTAATTGTGAAGGAGCTTGAAACACCAGGCGTGGTGTTGTGCCGCTGAGGTCAGGTTGTTCGAATTATGGAAGCACACGCAAACTAACCGCTCTACGAAATGTCAAGCAAATAAAACAATGCTTTATATTATGGACGGAAGGTAACTGTCATAAATGTATGGAAATGGCATGGCTTATATCGTACCGTAACTAGCGGAGAACACGATTTCAACTCGGCCAGGAGAACGTATTGGCCATTCCAATCCATTCACAAAGAACTATGCACCATACATATTGCAGTATATCCAACAGACACGACTACACAGGTACAGCAGTTTTTGTTTGACATTTTACACGGACAAACGACACCATAAACAACAGCTAGAGTCTCTATGTTTAGCGTTATTTTATATAGAGCTCCCTTTTTATTCGCTTATGTTCTATTTGTCTCTTTTGAACACCTTTCTACACCTAGTTTATCTGACCTACTGGCGACATCACGCACAGCACCGATCCTGGCTTGGCTGTGATCCGCTGTTTCGGGAGTATCGCATCAAACACCAAGCCCACATTTGAAAAAAAAATGTGCACAACATCACTGATATAAATGGTCTCTGCTTCCCCTTGTGATATGGTTTCTGCATTATTATTATTAAAATAGTCCCAGCTCGACGCTAATGAAATTGTTGTTGCTTCGCGTTGGTGATACACTTCATCAATGCAGTGATCACTAAACAACATCATTAAATTAGTATTGCACGACGTTATTGAAATAGTGGCTGCACAAAATCATAAAAATTCTGACCACGCGACGTTACTGAAATGTTTTTTTTTTGCGCAACGTTAACGAACTTGTTGCTGTACTGAAATGTTATTCAATTGTATTGGTGGATACACAACTGTAATGGTGGATACCTAGTTGTAACGATGGATATACAATTGTAATGGTGCATAAACAATTGTAATGATGAATACACAATTGTAATGGTGGATACACAATTGTAATGATGGATACACAATTGTAATGGCGGATACACGATTGTAATGCTGGATAAACAATTGTAATGGTGGATACACAGTTGTAATGGTGGGTACACAACCTTATAAAAAAATGGCCATATGCTGACGGCATTAAAAAAATGGTCGCTGCACAAAGTTATATAAACGTCTACTGCATGTACGGTTACTGAACAAAATTATAGAAATGATCGTTTGCACGACGTCGAATCAATGTCTACTGTAAGATTACTGAACAACGTTGTTGAACTGGTCGTTGCACGACGTTATATGTAAAAGGTAAAGGTAAGTTCTTATATAGCGCGGATTCCAGTCCTTGGGACTGTTCAAAGCGCTTTACACTTCACCCCCTCGCAGACCTGTTCATTCCAACGCCATCTCGACTTCTCAGGGAAACATCCAGACACGTTACAATTACTGCGCGAAGACTATTCATTCGGATATCCACCTCTGTCTGTAGCCAGGCATTTATCTATACAGCTGAGTAAACTGTGGCAACGTGGGGTGAACGAAATTGCCAACATTGTCGAAAGGACAGCAAGAGGATTCGAACCCGGGTTCTCTCGATTGGGATCCGAAGTTCTAACTGCTGCGCTATCGCGCCATAGGTATGTCTACTCTTCGATTAATGAACAACGTCATAACAATGGTCGTTCGCATGACGTTATGTAAATGAAAATACTGTCGTTTGCACGACGTTGTATAAAAGACTACTGTACGATTACCGAACAACTTTATATACATGGTCGCTGTTTACAAATGTCTTCCGCACGATTACTGAACAACATTATAGAAATGGTCGTTTGTACGACGTCATACAAATGTCTACTATACGATTACTGAACAATTTTATAGACATCGTCGTTTGCACGAAGTTATACCAATGTATAGTGTGTGATTAGTGAACAACGTTATATAAATGGTCGTTTGCACGACGGTATATAAATGATCACTACTGCGATCACTGAATAACATTACACTAATGGTAGCTAAACTAAGTTATATAAATGTCTTCTGTACGATTACTGAACAACGTTATAGAAATGGTCACAGTATGACGTTATATAAATGTCTACCGTACGATTACTGAATTTTTTTAGAAATGGTCGTTTGCACGACTTTTATATTAATGTCTATTATGCGATTAGTGAACGACGTTATATAAATGGTCGTTTGCACGACGTTATATAAATGATCACTACTACGAACTCTGAACAACAATATAATAATGGTAGCAACATTATGTTATGTAAATGTCTTATGTACGATTATTGAACACCGTTAAGGAAATCGTAGCTGTTTACGACGTTTTTGAAATGGTTATATGACACCGTTAGGAAAATGGTCGCCACGTGACATTACTGACACGAACGTTATGCGACGTTGCAGAAAAGGTTAATGCAAGACGTTATTAAAATGGTCGCTATATGACGCGACGACGGAAGTTGTACGATGTTATGGAAAAGATTACAGCACGAAGTTATTAAATTGGCTGCTGAGAGTACCTGGCCTTATTTCATTGCCGATAAAAACGCGCAAAAAAATCTCGTTTTATTGGTTTGTCGTGCAGCGCTGTTCAGCGCGATGCCGTTACGTGGATTCCCTATGTAAATGTGGAGATGCTAGATGCAGGAACGGCAGTGGTTTGTTGCTGTGACCTGACTGTAGCATTCTCTTTAACACACAGGTGCATTGTTACGACGAGTCATTGTTTCTTCCGTTGGTCGACAGGATGCTTACCAGTGGCGTATTTAGGAGGGAGTATTAGACCTCCACCTTTGGTTTAGTTGTTTTTCGTATGTAACTTGTTGTGCCACTGCATACTTACTTATATATGCAACCATCCTTTCTATGTCATGCATCTTTCTTTTCTTGGTTTGTGTTTCTATTACGATGGTTCGTTGGTACGTTTCTGTTCGGCGTCCTCCTTTCTGTTCGGCGTCCTCCTTTCTGTCCGGCGTCCTCCTTTCTGTTCGGCGTCCTCCTTTCTGTTCGGCGTCCTCCTTTCCTTTTACTAAATGATTTCCCGTGTCACGCCTGCTTCGGTATTCTTGTTGGCGGCAAATACATGACCCAAATATCTCTATATGCGTTTCAATATTGCTGACTTGATTGGCTATGCATTTGCTCTTTTAAGGACTTCTTCGTTGCTGATGAATTAATTCCATTTGATGTTTAGAAGTCTGGAGTTTCTGTTACATTTTTGGTTGTTTTCCATGTTTTAAAGCAATAAAGAAGCAAGTGTATAAGAATTATTTTGAAACAATTCTTATAGTAGCATGGTGCACCATGGTACCCCTTTGTGAGTGTCCATTTTTTGTCTTTTCGTTAACGGTACAAAAGTGCGATCGTTTTTAACTATAATTTTAAATACAGAATATATATATATATATATATATATATATATATATATATATATATATATATATATATATATCAAGAGCTATCTGTTTAATTTGAATGCTTCTCGGCGAGTATCATGCTTTATGCTACATTACATTAAGAGATGCAATGAAGCACACATGAAACATTTCAAGCCGGATCAATGGTCAATTCTTAATATGGGCCCATACCAAAGTCTGGGGACCTGAGCGATGCTGGAAATTACAAACTATACAACATAATGATTTTCTATAGAATAATAGTGTAATTGACCCGCATCTACGTGTCACCCAATATGGTTCCCGTCAGAATAAGACCACTGTTGTGCAAGTTCATCGTAGGAGCAAGGAAGAGAAATCTTCCAGCAGTGTTGACGTTTATAGACTTTAAGAAGACATTCGACTCAATCCATCAAGGAAATATGTTCAAAATTATATCTGCATATGGCATTCCGGAAAGGCTAGAACTGTCAATCAAAGACATGTACACTAACATGAAGACCAACGTGTTGTCGAGACAGCTATGTTTGATATAATCGCGGGAGTGCTTCTGGGAGATACTTTGGCTCCCCAATCTCTATTATTGTACTCGATTATGCGACGAGGCAGGCAATTGATGGCCAAGAAGAGGAACTAGGCTTTACTCTCAAAAACAGGAGGAGCAGAAGAGTTAACCAGAGATAATAACAGACCTAGACTTTGCGGATGACATCGCCTCACTGTCTGACCAAATAAAGCAAGCACAGGAGATACTGAATCGAATCGAAGAGGAATGTCAAAAAGTCGTCATGGGCAATAATGCCAAGAAGACCAAGTTCATGGCAACAACATAGAAGAAGAGCTCAAAATATCTGAACAATGGCGTAGTGAGGGTTGTCGGCGCACGTGTTCAAAACGCAATTTGGCGCCCCGCCCCCCCCCACTCGACACATATTTTACATGTTTCCTCTTACAGCTAGTTGCCGTGCAGTTTGAAAATGACACTGATAAACTCATTCTGAGTTTGCGTAGAAAAGTAGGATGCTGATTTGGGATTATGTCGAGCATAGTCGAGATGTTGTTGGACCACTGGGTCATACTGGGTCATACTGCGCCACAAGTTTCAGAGGAGGTAAGAAGTTCCCTGTATTGGTCTCCTCTGGTTCCTTCTTATTCTTCCTTCGCCTTCTTTTTCTGGTTTTGAGCACCACTCAGTTTTGAGCACCACTCAGTTTTGAGCACCACTCAGTTTTGAGCACCAATCAATTTTGAGCACCACTCATTTTTGAGCACCACTCAGTTTTGAGCACCATTCAATTTTGCGCACCACTCAGTTTTGAGCACCACTCAGTTTTTAGCACCATTTAGTTTTGAGCACCATTCAGTTTTGAGCACCACTCAGTTTTTAGCACCATTCAGTTTTGAGCACCACTCAGTTTTGAGCACCATTCAGTTTTGAGCACCACTCAGTTTTGAGCACCATTCAGTTGTGAGCACCATTCAGTTTTGAGCACCATTCAGTTCTGAGCACCACTCAGTTTTGAGCACCACTCAGTTTTTAGCACCACTCAGTTTTGAGCATCATTCAGTTTTGAGCACCATTCAGTTTTGAGCACCACTCAGTTTTGAGCACCATTCAGTTTTGAGCACCATTCAGTTTTGAGCACCACTCAGTTTTGAGCACCACTCAGTTTTGAGCACCATTTAGTTTTGAGCACCATCCAGTTTTGAGCATCATTCAGTTTTGAGCACCATTCAGTTTTTAGCACCATTCAGTTTTGAGCACCACTCAGTTTTGAGCACCACTCAGTTTTGAGCACCATTCAGTTTTGAGCACCACTCAGTTTTGAGCACCACTCAGTTTTGAGCACCATTCAGTTTTGAGCACCACTCAGTTTTGAGCACCATTCAGTTTTGAGCACCATTCAGTTTTGAGCACCACTCAGTTTTGAGCACCACTCAGTTTTGAGCACCATTCAGTTTTGAGCACCATTCAGTTTTGAGCACCATTCAGTTTTGAGCACCACTCAGTTTTGAGCACCATTCAGTTTTGAGCACCACTCAGTTTTGAGCACCATTCAGTTTTGAGCACCACTCAGTTTTGAGCAACATTCAGTTTTGAGCACCACTCAGTTTTCGTCCAGACATTTCTGTGAGCAAAATGTATGCCCGAATTATCACCGTATCTTCCATGTCCATAATCACATCCGTATCACTAGAAAACAATCGTAAATAAAACCGGTACATAAGGAATCGGATCTAGGAGTCATGTGACTAATGTTTTAAATTTCACTAGACAATAAAACAGCTAATAGAGCGAATAATATGTTAAGTGTGTGTCCGCGCCTCCGTCTGTGTGTGTGTGTGTGTGTGTGTGTGTGTGTGTGTGTGTGTGTGTGTGTGTGTGTGTGTGTGTGTGTGTGTGTGTGTGTGTGTGTGTGTGTGTGTGTGTGTGTGTGTGTGTGTGTGTGTGTGTGTGTGTGTGTGTGTGTGTGTGTGTGTGTGTGTGTGTGTGTGTGTGTGTGTGTGTGTGTGTGTGTGTGTGTGTGTGTGTGTGTGTGTGTGTGTGTGTGTGTGTGTGTGTGTGTGTGTGTGTGTGTGTGTGTGTGTGTGTGCTTGTGCGTGTGCGTGTGCGTGTGCGTGTGCGTGTGCACGTTATCCATGTAAATGAATTATACGTTCTTTGAATAACATACTAATATAATAACACGTGTACTTCAGCTACCGTTATTTACCGAATGTTTGAGTGGCGCCGCCTGGGGATTAAAAAGTGTTATATTGATGCAATAAACTTCGTTTGCATAATAAACTTTGAGTATTTGTCTACCTGATTCACAATACTTGGTTACATAACCTACATACTTACAAACGTACCTTCACAGATAACACGCTGTTCTCGAATCGGATATCGTTGACATCAGTTCATCAATTCATCACATAAAATTATGACCCAACAAAATCGTACGCAATTTTTCTGCCACGTGACTTTAAATACACTGGCTGCGCCCCCTGTCGATTGAACGCCATACTTCACAGAATACCGCCGTTGTGTGTACATTAATATTAAATCTACTTGCTTGTGAAATGCAGGCAACAATTAAGTATGAATTTGCACTTTACAATGTAATAAAAAATACGCAGCAAAATTACCAACATGTGCAACCAAGTTGATACGACAGCGCGATCACGGATTTTTAATATGATGTTAATCCACTTGTTTGGTAAGTTGACCGTCGATCTAGCGCCCCCTGACTCGGCGCCCGGTTGCGAGTGCACCCCCCCCGCCCCCGGGTCAGTACGCAGCTGAAGCTGAAGGAGGTGAATGACTTCAAATACCCAGGTTCATGTGTAGATTCCACTGAGGAGGACATATGTATCGGAAAAGGCCTTGCGTGGGCTGCCGTTAACAAGATGAAGAAAATATGGAAATCAAATATCTCAATGAACCTCGTGGAACGTTTCTTCGTGGCAACTGTGGAATCAATAGTCATATATGGATCGGAAGCCTGGGCACTGACAAAATCTCTGGAAAAGCGGTGGAGTTGGCCTTTGTTTACGAAACTAGTGTTCTTTCTGGCAAAATAATCACGTTTGTTTGAGACTTTGCATTGGTTCTATGTATGCCGACCTCCCTTAATACGTCACGCGTAGTCTAGGTCAACCCGATTTTATAGAACAGTCGCGGTGGTTAATATGTCAGCTGTCGGTCATTCGGAGAAGCGACAGGATTCTCCAACTCTTACAACACATTATGAGTAAACCACTGGTGTGATATGCGCGATTTTAGTTGCACGTGGTTAGTTTTTATTATGTATTTTATGTGCATAGCCCCAAAACCATGACTTTTATTTCGCTTTAGTGATATGTTCATCACGTGATCACACGAACGCCTGACCACGATAACCTTTGTCCACATGTACTGGACAGTGTGGACAGCTGTTATTATTACTATTACTACATTATGGACAGCAGTTCCCGAGTGTACCGAACGACAAGGTAGATATTTATTAAAGGGTAAATTATATAATAATGTATTGCTTCATTAAAACATGCAAGGACGGTCAATATGTTAGACTATAGGTTTTACTATTTAACACGATTTTACGATACAAATAATCAAGACAATTGATGAAATGATTATTAGTATTTAACATGATTTTACGACACAAATTATCAAAACAAATGATCAAATGAATATTACTGTTTAACATGATTTTACGATGCAAATGCTCAAAACAAATGATCAAATGATAATTACTGTCTAACTTGATTTTAAGATGCAAATGTTTAAAACAAATGATCAAATGATCATTGCTATTTAACATGGTTTTACGATAAAATGCTCAAAACAAATGATCGAATGATCATTACTATTCAACAAGATCTTACGCTACAAATGATCAGACTTTGTGCATTTTGAGGCCGTTCCTCAATTAAATTTTCACTCGTCTCGTTGTTAGAATCACATTGCGAACAATCAAGCCAATCTAGAATACACAACGACTGGCTCGTTTATGTAAATGTGTTATTTAGTATTGATGAAATCAACAGACAAATTATGATATTATTTTTAACCGTATTCAGACACAATTCGGCGAAAAATGTAAAAGAGGTCCGGCTCTATATACTAAGACATTAGGCTGTATACACGCTCGCAAGTTACCCGATTTAAACTAAAAAAATAACTCCGTTTAAGAACCACTGGATATTTGAAGACGAAAAACAATACAAAATAGTCCGAAAATCTCGTTAGCGGCGCGCTATGGTCCCACTGTTGATATCGAGTGTCTGCGTGCGTGCGTGCGTGCGTGCGTGCGTGCGTGCGTGCGTGCGTGCGTGCGTGCATAATACCATGTACATATGCAAGAATGCACGCATGCACGTATGCACGTATGCACGAATGCACGTATGAACGTATTAACGTGTGAATGCTGCTACATAGAGTTCATATTTTACGTATTTGTTGAATCACGGGTTGTTATTTAGCCTGTTTCCCTCAGCCGTCTCGTAAAACACAACATTTTTTATGACTTTGTACTTTGTGTGAGTGCGCGTGTCTGGCGACAGATAACTACTACCGGCTCGCGCACGATTGACTGTCTAGACATTTAGAATACGGTCAATGTGTAGCGTGATTGAGAGTGACGAAGATTGTGTAAATAGCATGCCCATAAACACAAACTTAAATATGAGTCAGACGTTGTCAACTGATTTCTGTGCGGTTCACCAGTTACTAGCTATTTCAATAAAAAAAACAACTAAGGTATTTTTAAAACAAGTATAATGACCGAATATCTTGATGTTGGTCCTTGTAGTAATGTAAAAAACACACGTCTATCATTTGTTTGCAAAACAACCATACTGCGGTAGGGCGATGTCATGTCGACACGTTTAGATACTCTTTGTTTCTTTCTTTTACAATATCGATCTCTTGCTTCGTTTCCGCTATAATTCATGCTTAATTACAGGCTCCCCGAAATACACCCGCTCCAAATACGACAGCTCTCATCGATCAAGTTCATAAAATGTATCTATAATTATACACATTGCTTAATAAAGATGGAGCTGTTTTAGATAG
>BSQZ01000110.1:762500-767500 GCA_033239005.1 Lamellibrachia satsuma
GCGGCTTTCGTAACTAAGGTCTCTCAATTCTGGAATCATTTTAGTTGCTCTTCGTTGTATTCTTTCTAGCTTGTCTATGTCCTTTTTACGATACGGCCTCCATGCTTGAACACAATATTCCAAAGGTGGTCTAACTATTGCTTTGTACAGGGGTACAATTAGCTGTTTCTCCTTAAACGTGATAGTTCTCCTGATTAGCCCTAGAACTTGATTTCCTTTCGAAGCAGCAATCCGACATTGCTCTGAAACGTTCATGTCAGCACTAAATGTTACTCTTTGTCCATGTTACCATGTCCTATGTGTATGCATTTATACTTCCCAAAATTTAATAACATTTTCCATTTAACTAATTTATCTAGATCATCCTGTAAACTTTGTTTATCTGTAACATTAGTAACCTTTCTGAATACTTTAGTGTCATCTGCAAATTTCAGTACTTTGCTAGACATGTCTTCTTCCAAATCATTTATATATATATATATATATATATATATATATATATATATATATATATATATATATATATATATATATATATATATATATATATATATATATATATATATATATATATATATATATATATATATATTAAAACAGTATAGGGCCTAATACTGATCGATGTGGTAGCCCAGTCAGAACAGATTTCCAGTTTGAAATCTCACTTTCTACTATTACTCTCTGACTTCTGTGTGTAAGCTACTCTTGCTTTTCGTTTAAGTAACAATCTTTGATGTGGCACTTTATCGAAAGCTTTCTGAAAACCTAAGTAGACAACATCCACTGGTGACCCGTCATCTACCCACTTTGTAATTTCTTCCAAAAAACATAAGAGATTGGTTAGACATGACCTTGCTTTTAGAAACCCATGTTGTGATGTACTTATTAATTTATGTTTTACAAGGAATTCCACCATGTGGTCTCTAATAAATGTTTCGAGCAATTTACATACAACTAATATGGTGTCTTCTGTGGTAAAAACTGAGCTGAAATACTCATTCAGGATCTCTGCCATTTGAAACCCGTCTGAAATTATGTTTCCACTGTTGTTTTCCAGTGGTCCGACCTTATCTCGAACTTTCTGTTTACTCCTTACATAAGCATAGAAACTCTTGCAGTAATTTTTTATATTACCTGCCTTTTTTTCAAAGGTTCTTTTAGATTTTCTAATTTCAGTTGTAGTTAGGTTAAGTGCCTCTTTGTAATTTGCATAGTCTTCATCCTTTCTGGTACGCCTATAAACCCTCCACATAGTTTGTTAAACACTATTCTTCTAATAGCCTCTAATTATTATTTTTATTTTTACTTTCTGATTTTACAGTGATGTCAAAATGTATTTGATTGTGGTCACTGTTACCCAATGGTTCATGTATTTTTACATTGTCGACCAATTCTTTTTGTGATGACAAAACTATATCTAATCCATTATCTCCCCTGGTTGGTTCTAGCACATACTGAATAAGGAAGCTATCCTGAATTAAAAATAGAAATTGTTGGTCCTCACCCCCTGTACTCTCTAGAGATTTCCATTGTATGTGTCCATGGTTAAAATATCCCATTATGATACGTTCCCCTTTGCTAACTTCCTTTATAGCATTTTGTATCTTTGTGTTATCCTCTTCGTTTATGCTTGGACTTCGGTAAACTAATCCAATAGTTAATTTTGAATTTCCTGAAACTATTTTGCACCAAACAGCTTCATCGTAATCTGCTTCCCGTTCTAACTTTATTTCATAAGCCTGAATAGATTCTTTAACATATAAAATAACTCCCCCTCCCCTTCTTCCTATTCGATCTCTCCTAAACATTACGTATCCTGTCAATCCTAATTCAGCATCTATTACATCTGTGTTGGCCCATGATTCATTAATACCAATTATGTGAGGGTCAATATCTTCTACCATAATGTTATATTCGTTTTTCGTATTTACTATACTCATAGCATTTAAACACACATTTATAACCTGCTTTAGACCTGTTTTTAGGACATTTTGTTATTGGTGTCCCTGTACTAGTGGCTTCTTGTCCTGATTGAGGCATCTCTAAGTACCCCCCTGCGCTTCTAGTTTAAAATATCTGCTGTTAGTCCATCCGCAAATACTGCCCCTTTTGACTTAGACGAAGCCCATCCCCCATGTACATATCAGCCCTTCCAACAAAACTTCCCCACAAATCCACAAATCATACTTCCTCTTCCCTACATAGCTTCTGTACTAGCATGTTAATTGCTATTCCCCGGCAATTTCGATATATGTGACCCCTCCTTCCTACTACTGGTAAAATCCCTGACAGTATTACCTGCTGAACCCGCGTCTGCTTTAGTGTTCTGACCAACCTCCTGTATTTCCTAACTATGGCAGTTGTACCCTCCCTCTCTACGTTATTTGTCACCACGTGTACAAAAAGATATCCACTCTTCCCCGAACCCACGATGTTTTCTACCCTCTCAGTTATCGCCTCTATTTTGGCCCCAGGCAAACAAACCACCACGTCATCTCCCTTGTTTAAGACTCTGTCGGTCCTCCTGACTATTGAGTCCCCCACAAACACCCTCGCTCTCTTTCTCACCCCCTCTATCACTGCCTCAGAATAGCTCTTCCGATGGATCCCTTCCATCACATTCTGTCCTGCAGCCTTGTCACTTGGCAGCCTGTTATCAGTCTCTCTCTCTCTCTCTCTCTCTCTCTCTCTCTCTCTCTCTCTCTCTCTCTCTCTCTCTCTCTCTCTCTCTCTCTCTCTCACCCGTCAACATGTTTCCTCCTCCCCCCGCCTTCTTCGCTACTGTCTCCCCCGCTCCCCTCTCCTTCGATCCATTTGTCTTCCCTTCTGTCTCCTTTTGTCCCGTCTCCCTACGTCCCGTCTCCTTACGTCCTGTCTCCATACGACCTGTCACCTTACCTCCTCTCATCCTCCTCCTAGGCTGAGGTGAGCTCTCCTTAGCATCTCTATCATCGTCTCTCCCCCTTGTCATTTACTGTCCCCCACCAGAATCACTGGCACTACCCACCGGCTCCCTTCCCACCACTGCCACAACGAGCAGCCTCAGCTGTTCCAACTCCACCTGAGTTCCTTCATCTTCGTACATCCCCTACACTCAAAACTAAAACTATCCGCCTGGACTTCTCACACCCGGACTTGACGAAGTCCACCCAGTTGCTGCAACTGCTACATATTAAATGCCCTCAATCGGTTCAATTTGTCCACGTCTCGTTTTAGTGGAAACTTGTTTGTCGTCGTTACTCTGTGTGTTTATGAAAACCTGTTTAAACAGCGGGAATTGGAGATTTAATCTCTCCGATTTCTATATAAACAACCGGTTGATGCCATCGATGTAACATGCGATAACGATTCAAGGGAAATGACAGATCGTATCTTTTCGGAATGGCACATGACTCCGCGGCGTAAACGATAAACACTTTCAAAATTACATGGAAATTGACGGATCCATCACGTGACTGTTCCTTCACGTTAACAAACATGTCCGCCGCTATCGGACATTCCGTTGTATTTTCCGTTGTGTTTCTGGCCCAAACATTTGTATTTGCGACAGAAACAAGGGACAACGTTTTTCACCGAGAACAGTAGGCCCTATGTTGTGGGAAAGGTTGATCAGGCAGATGTATACTGCCCTAGTATTTTATTATAATATTACATTTATAACGCGCCGTGTGTCCGGGTTAAAAACCTGCTCAAAGGCGCTAACAAGATGATGCTAAATAATTTTAAAATAAACTGAAAAGCTAAAATAAAATGTGGTTGTAAGAGACAGGTAAACATAAGTTAAATAAAAAGTTAAATAAATTAATTAAATAAATGAGTTATGTAGAGAAATTAAATAAATAAATACATTAAAATAAAAAAGTTAAAATAAACAAATGTAATGTAATTTATATATGTAAACATGGTTGCTATGTCGAGGCTTGACGGGGGTCATGCTTGACGGGGGTCATGCTTGACGGGGGTCATGCTTGACGGGGGTCGTGCTTGACGGGGGTCATGCTTGACGGGGGTCGTGCTTGATGGGGGTCATGCTTGACGGGGGTCGTGCTTGACGGGGTCGTGCTCATAATTAGGACTGTGACGTCAGACTCTGTATAAATAAATATAAATACACACGCACGCACGCACGCACACACGCACGCACGCACGCACGCACACACATACATACAAACAAACAAGATTCACTCCGCGTTAGCATTAGGGAACCTATTTGTGTTTCAAAAGTTATTAATTCCTCTTCATAAAACCACCTCCTCAATTAACTCGTCTTCTTAAAACCACCTTCTCAATTAACTCGTCTTCTTAAAACCACCTTCTCAATTAACTCGTCTTCTTAAAACCACCTTCTCAATTAATTCCTCTTCATAAAACCACCTTCTCAATTATCTCGTCTTCTTAAAGCCACCTTCTCAATTAATTCGTCTTCTTAAAGCCACCTCCTCAGTTAATTCGTCTTCGTAAAACCACCTCCTCAATTAATTTAGCCCATCGCGAATCAAGTTCGTTGATACTCAAATATTTAGTGCATGAATGGTTCAGGTAAAATTCGCAGTTGGTTTAATAAAATAGTGCGTACGTTTGTTAGAATTGTCAAGAGAATTTAGTTTGATCGTTAGATCTGGTAACTCGAGAATAAATAGAGGCGGAGCTACATTTACCCCTTTTCATCGAATTATGACTGGGCCCAGTCGTTTGCTTTTCCGATTATTTCATCAAAAGTAAACCAATTTGCACAGACGAGCTAGCATGTAGTAGTGGACACTAAATAGGCTAGATTTATTCTCCCTTCTAAAAGAGATGATAGAAAACAGTTTATCGCGGAAGGAGCTTTAAACAGCGGTTTAAATTCCATTCCAAGAAATAAAGCCCCAAGGGAGAACCATTTGAGCAAGATCTACCACCCAGCCAAGTGAGTAAGGCTAGCATGACATAAACTATACATCACTTAGATGAATCGCAGCTGTGACTGGAAACGAGGCAGGGAAACAATGAATGCACAT
>BSQZ01000110.1:775000-792500 GCA_033239005.1 Lamellibrachia satsuma
AGTTATACACCCCAGAATCCTTCTCTGGAGTTTTTTCTTCATATAAATATAAAGGTGTGTGAGAAGCTTTATATATATATATATATATATATATATATATATATATATATATATATATATATATATATATATATATATATATATATATATATATATATATATATATATATATATATATATATATATATATATATATATATATATATATATAAATCTTCTCACACACCTTTAAAATGTTTTCATCCGTCTGAAACCACAAAAAAATTACACCGTTTGGTGTGAGTTCTGTGAGTACACCCAAAAACAAAATATAATCCTATTCTTTACACAGACATCAAAACAGCCGAGGTCGTCAGCGGACGCCAGAGCTAAAAGTAGGTCACGAGACTTACGTGCCCTATTAGATTTACTCCTTTGATGCTTTCATTACATTTCTACATTGACATACAAAATGTTACAGTATAAATTGGACGCGATAGCTCGATGTAAGGGCGTCGGAGGGTCGGTTGTGGGGACGGGAGTTCGTGTCCACCTGTGCTGCCGTTTCGAAACGTGGAGGCAATTTTGTTGACCCCACTTTGTCTGTGTCTTTTGGACAGGACCCCAGTTGCTGTTGATAACTACTATATATATATATATATATATATATATATATATATATATATATATATATATATATATATATATATATATATATATATATATATATATATATATATAGTGTGTTGGCCAGTGAAGCGTGCATTGGGATCTGCACGATGATGTTTGCATTTTGGTAACATTCCAACCTTCCAATAATACGACGGATGCCACCCTGGCACCATTGATCGTTTTTGCATGAACCCATTAATGTGCAAATTAGTCATCGCCATTAAAATAAATACTACTTTCCTGAATAAATCGAATAGTAAACATCCAAACAATCAAAATAAGTTGTCCAAACGAATGTTTTCGAGGTCTCTGGTTATTATGACGTCAGTGAACACATTATAATAATATACAAATCTGTCGTAATTTGTCGTGAAATCCACAGCGAATCATCTGTAAGATGGTGCAAGGGCGACATTAGGCGGCAACATAGTCGGAATTAGTGACTTCCATGCTTCATCGCGTGGCCAGCCGTACTTTGTTGGATCCAACGTTGGTGGTTCCGACTCGACAGCCGACTGGCGTTGTTGTAACCTTTGGCTTCCCCATCTTTGTAGTCCACACGTCTTTGCGAACATCATGCTGTTTCTTTCCTTGCTTCCATAACACGCAGCGATAAATCCAGTGGCTTCAGCAACATCCTCGTCGATACACACATCAAACTCACCACGTTTGCGAAGAGAGTGGCCAGCTTCTAGCGCCTTTACAGCAGTGCCTTTCCCTCTGCCCCACAACTGCGCAACTGTGTCGCATCCGGAGAGAGTGTTTGCAGCTGCTAGTTTTCTGACGATTCCTTCATGTTTTCTTGCAGTGGCCCCAATATCTATCACAGCTCGCCATGGACTGGTGCTTTCCATTGTCCGGTTGCATTGAAATTGAAGTTCACAAGCAAGATAAATACATATGTATCATCACAAAGGACTTTGATGCGTTCCATTGCGCCGTTGGCAACTTTAGCCACTTGTTGACTCCTGCTGACATCTGCCTCCTCGTGTGTCGTCATCACATCATTACGACACCTTTGCAACTCTAGGTGAATCTCCGTCGGGGAAGATTCCTGGCCCGTAGCGACGAGCCTGTGGCTGGTAGGCTTTCATTGTTGACTTGCTGCGATCAAATGATGACAAATTATGTAAATCAGCCGAACCTTATTTTCGGTCACATTAAGAACAACCTTCTGCTTTGGCAGCTTAGTCCACAGACTCAGCTTGTGACGTCTGGTAGCATGTTGACCAGCTCTAGCTAACCGTGTTCCGCCTTTAATGCTAGCATCATGATATCTGTCAAACACCAAGTATATATCACACGTTTCTGCTTTCCCAAAGATGAAGCTAGTGAAACTGCCCACAAAGTCTCGCACAGTTCCCCTGTAAAGTCAGTGAATGATCCAGATGATCGCACAGCCATCAATAATGGTAACTTCAGGCTGGGGAGCCAGTCTCGATGGGGTTTCTGCCTGAAGAGTCTTCTTTAGTGTCGCCTTTGTCTTTGCTACCTCTCCATTCTCTGCGAACATTGATGCCGACACCGGTGCAAGCTCATACTGCAGAATGTCACTGAGCTTGATGTCGCGAGATTGTTGCATTCCTATCACCCTCGAGTAGATTAGATTACATCGCAGTAGCTCCCACTCGCAAGACGTTCCGTGTCACTACCATGGTCACGACCTCTTTAGACAACGTACCATTGAATCCTTCTGGCCAGCTTTCTTCATAGGAACGCATCTGTGTTCTTCCTATTTCAACCGCATTTGGCGCATTTACCTTCTCTGGCCTAATTCTGCCAGCGACAGTGTTGATGCCACTATCCGGATGATCGGCCGGATCTATAGGATCGATGCAGGACTGGAAATTTCCCTTACCTTTTCTCTGTCCTCCTCATCCGATCGTATACGAGATGGCTTCTCTTCCTTGTTTGTAGTCACACATGTTACCGTGTGACCCTCCGACATATCTGTAAGGTCATGGACAATCTGACAACACGTGTGCATACTGTAGACCCATTTCTTCAGTGCAGACGGTTTCATCTTAATGCCAACGATTCCATGTGGGCCGTGACCGTAGCGCATGAAAGTTGACTCTGTGTATCCCGACCAGATCCAATTCCATAAATCTTTCTTGTGACGCATGTTCTACCTTTAAGAACCTTTCAAGAACGCCGCCGTGAAGCCTCTCCAGCGAGCGAAGGTAGTACAGCCCACATAGTGTTCGTGTCCGGCGGAGAAGAAATATACGATCATTTCTGTCACAGCCCAAAGATGCAACGGCCAGTCACCTTAGGCGACGCTGCCAAAGGCAGATTTCGTCACATCCTCGAGACGGCTGTCAGCCGTTAGGTTTCCTACACAACCAGTGAAATTCATCAGCAAGTGCATGCCGCCCAACCTTGGTACGAATTGTGAGAATCGCTCAAAACCGAAAAGGCTTCCACAGCGCAACACACACACACGCGCGCGCGCGCGCACACACACACACACACACACACACACACACACACACACACACACACACACACACACACACACACATGTAGTTTCGACTGGAGGCGGAGCGCAGTGTGCGAGTGTAATTGATTTTTTTTATTATATTCTCCATTTCTAAGTGAAAACTGAAACAATAATATAAATAGTAGTAGTTCATGCATATGTTTACATAACAATAAGGGAAAGCATTTCAAAGCACACATTTACAGTTTCAATAAAAAATGCAACATCACAAATCAGTAATTAATAAAAACATACAGTTGTGAAGACAAACAAAGAATATCAGCTATAAGTAAGTAACTATAAGTAATAGTTGAATGAACAACTCACCGCTTCGAGCTGCAGTGACGACTATCGTAAGACACCCCATTTGAGAGATTGTTACTATTTCTTGAGGAGACAAAGAAAAATCTTGAAGTTATAGTGGTCAGAGCTAATTTGCATATTCATGCGACAAAATTGGATACTACAATTTGTTCATTGACGTAATCATAACCAAATACCCTGGAAACATGCGTTTGGACACCTCATTTTGATTGTTTGGGTGTTTATAATTCGAGATATCCATGAAAGTAGTATATATTTTAATGGCGATGACTAATTTGTATTTTAATGAGTTTATGCAAAAACACTCAAGGGTGCCAGAGTGGCATCCGTCGGATTACTGACCTAGAATGATAGAAGGTCACAAAAATGCAAAAACACCGTGTAGACCGTCTTGCACGGTCCACCTTCAAAAGAGCGTTTGACTGTTCAAGGTAATCGTTTGAGACTTATTTACAGAGCTAAAACAAGGTCACGAGGCTTACATTCCCTATACATCACACTTCCGTGCTGTGCTAGATATCAAAATAAATACGCTCGCCATGTCAGCAAATGAAACATATGCTAGGATTTGATTACAGGTTTCAATCACGTATCGTCCTCTGTGAAAATGAGTAATTCTACATCATGCCCTCGTTTGTTTTATTTATTAGATATAGCGTTCATGTGAAAACATACAAAGTCGCATCACATCATCAAACTGCAACATACCTTGTACCGTAATAAAATAATATTATACATCACACGATGCTAGCCGTGTCAGCAAATGGAACTTCGTTGTCGTGCGCGACATTAATGTCGCCTTCCTGTCTGTGAGCCCATCACTGCGACAGAAAGCTACGACAAAGAATCCCACGGTGTCATTTGTAAAAAAAATGATGCACTCCTTAAGCCCCTTTCACAGTGAGAAGTTAGTCCGGAATAAGTCGAGTTATGCTGGGACAAAACCACTGTGAAAGCTATTTAGTCCGCATTAGCTATTCCGCTAAAATGCTCGGGTTAGTGTTTCGGGAGAAAAATTATCCCTGCATAATTGCACTGTGACAGGGAGAAGCTTCTTAGTTCGACGCTTAGCAGCGCTGTGTAAGCTCAGATCTCGCGCGAATTCGGGAGCGTCCTTCACCTGGGTTTATTCTATTTCGCATAACGACAACAACAATGTCCGAATGTGCCTTACTCTCGAAAGGGAAGCTATCAAACAACTGATATGTTCCTGGTATTGTGTTTCCGCCATCTCGGTCGTAGTTTGCTACTCAATCTGTCGCCGAACTTGAGCCATTCTGAAGGAATGAAGCTGAATTAAAAACTGCGTGAACATGACAAAAAAGAGACACTAAACATTCTGCTCAGTAGCCTCCATTTTGAGAAAATGTTCTCGTTATACCATCACGAGGTTATACAACTTCGCCATCTAGCGACTATTCTCGTTGAATATGGCGGCTATTCCGCTAGTCCGCCAATCCGAAATAACGTTTCACTGTGAAATCGATTGCCTATCGCGCGGTAAAATTCCTCTCGCTATTTCGGATGAGTTAATCAGAAACAACTCGCTGTGAAGGGGGCTTTACAGGGGAGTTTGCGGTCGACGCAGCCTACTCGACGGCTATGGTCAGTCGACGCAACCTACTAGACGGCTATGGTCAGCCGTACGTCTAACAACTATATATAGTTGTAAGACGTATATATATATAAATAAATAAATATATATATATATATATATATATACACACACACACACACACACACACACACACACACACACACACACACACACACACACACACACACACACACACACACACACACACACACACACACACACACACATAGTCTATGAACTTCACCCATTCCTCAATTTTGTTGTTCTTAACTTCTGCTTTCTCTTTGATGTTACGGAGTACCAACATTATATTTGTATTACTCCTTGCACAAAGCCAAATGTTTCATACTAAATCCCTATCGTGTATAATTTTACATTCTTATTTGATGGTATCCAACAATATATTTGATGCTTGTCTTATCAGACTCAAAGTCCTGTGTTTTGTGCAGTGTTGTGTACCTGCTATTTTGGGTAATATTATTACCTCTTTACTGTCCAGTCTGCTGGCCGCTCTCCTGTTCTCCAGTCAATGATTTCCTCCAAACAGTCTACTATGGTGTCTCCTCCTGCTTTCAGAACTTGTGCTGGATTTTGGTCCAGACCCACTGCTTTATTACTTTTGTTTGTTCGGTTACAGTACGTTTTCCAACGCTCTTTGGTTTCTCCTTTGGGTATAATGTACTCTAACTCTCATCATTGGTACCAAGTCCTGGTTTCTTCTCCGTCTTCCCAGCAAGGACTTTCACCAGTTGGAATACCTTCGTGCTGTTACCTCTTTTGTCTGATCTTGGCTCTTGTACATGCTATTTTTACACCATGACATGTGTCATTCTTTCTCTCTTCAATTAAGGTGAAACGTTAACTTGTTAACTTCTTTACTGATAGGGCACATGATTAAGATATCCATGGATATATCTGATAGATAGCCTATTAGAGATTATTCCACGAGCTCTCATTAGTAAAAATGAAAGTGTGTGTGTGGGTGCGTGCGTGGGTGTGTGCGTGGGTGCGTGCGTGCGTGCGTGAATTACGATTTTCTTCCACCACAACTATTTCTATTACTTACTGAACGTTTCGACTGCCATCGGCAGCTTTCATAAGGAATTCTGGGACGGCAAGTTCTTCCTCTGCCCGTCAGTTGTTTTGGTAAGCAGGCCTTCTCATACGTGATTCAGTCTATATTCCCCCTCATCTCGATTCATGACTGGAGTTGTTTTTCGGATCTATATGGCCTCGTTAATCCACCTTGCGTTCCTGTTACACTCTCTGTCGATCACTGTTGGCCCCTCCCAATCTATGATGCAATTGTCTCTGTCTGTTATTGCAGGTCTGTTATTGTAGGTCTGTTATTGCAAATTTATGCTCAATCACGGCTGACTCTCTCTTTTGTTCCCTGGTAAATCGTCTGGTTGTGATGTTTTCAACCTTCTTGTGTTCTTGAGTTCTTCTAGTCTTGTTCCAAATGTTTTCCCTGTTTCGCCGATGCATGTGTGGTTACAGCTCTTACAAGGGATCTGGTATAAACAGTATGTCTTTTAGCTATCTTCCACTTTGTCCTTTGGATTCACTAGTATTCTCCTGATGTTTTTATGAGGTCTAACAGATGTAGCGATCTCATGGTGTTTTATAATCCGCTGTATAGGTTACTCCTTTGAGTGCGACCATACCTTTGGATTTTTCTGTGTTCTTTTCTTTCGTTTTTGCCTTGTGAGATTGCTGTTCTTTCACTTTCTTTATGGTCCAACTTGGGACCCACATATGCTCCACCTCTTTCTCTCTGTCTCCTGGCTCTGATACAATGTTGCTGCGTACATCTAGTAACGTTTCGATGACCCCAGTTTCTGGTATAATGGATAGTGAGATGTGAGATGTGAAGTTGGTCTGTATGCGTCTTCTTCCGATACACTAGGAGTTTCACTGTTCCATCTTCCTTTCTTATCATAAGTGTGTCCAGGAAGGGCAGGGAGTTGTCGCTCTCTTCTTCATATGTGAATTTAATGCTGCCTGTGATGTTGTTGAGATGCTCTGTCAGTTCTTGTTCACGTCCCTTCCTCACTACTTCTGTCACATCATCCACATATCTCTTCCATAGTTTCGGTTTGCAAGTTACTGGCGCTGTGAGAATATCTTGCTGTTCCAGCCATTCCATGAAGAGATTTGCAATTACAGATGACACCGGACTTCCCATTGCTGTGCCAAACGTCTGCTGATAAAAGGTGCCCCTGAAGCTAAAATATGTAGTTGTGACGATGAACTTCAGCAGCTCCAGTATGTCATCTACATTTAGATTTGTCCGTAGTTTCAGTTTTGTGTTAGCTTCTACTTGTTTCTTGATGATATCCAGTGTCTCGTTTATCGGGGTGTCGGTGAAGAGCGACACAACGTCGTATGATAGGAACACATAATCTTGCTCGATGATAATAGATAATAGAAGCCACTTCATTGGCTAAGTGCTTCGAGTTCTTTATGTGGTGTGATGTCTCACCCACAATCGGAGCTAGTAGTTCTGCCAGTGATCTTGATACATTGTACCCAACTGACCCTGTATAATCCACAATAGGTCTGAGAGGGTTGTCTGGCTTAATTTTCGGAGTGCAGTACATCCTCCGTACTTTCCTAGCTGTCGGGTATAAGTACTTATACTGTTCTTCTGTGATTTTTTTATTTTTCCTCACACAGGCTGGTGATCAGAGACACAATGCCATTGAATCCACGCATTCTCATCTATCCATTAAAGGCACCATGGTGTAATCAATTTTATACGTACACTTATTCGCAATGTCATGCGTCTTTTCGACAATTATTCCAAGTTACACAAACTGTCGCTAGACGCTAATATAACTGCTACTATTATGTCGCAATTTCGATAGTTAGGTTACAAGAAGCCATCAATGCATTTTCTGGCAAAACAAATTACCAACGCATAGATGGCTTTTTCTGTGATAATATTATGTATACGAAAATTTTGTCAATTATGTCATAATGAGAGTCATGTACGAGTTACCAACATATGCGGAGGATGGGTGTGTTTGTTAGTTCTGGTAACTACTGTATGCACGCCGTGTGATACAGAACGCACATTTCAGATAGTGTACAGAAGGGATTAAATGACGCAACATATTTTTGGACAGATCGCAGTGTTTTTAGCCGGTCGATGTGTAGCCGCAATGTCTAGACACAAGAAGGTCAGATATAGACGGCGGGCTCACATACAGTCGGTTTTGATCAGGAAATCCCAATTGTTTGAAAAGGTCAGTACAGATAAACACACGTCAGTCAACCTGGAGTATTGTTGGTTTACAATTTGCAGATGCTCTGTTGTGTTAATGATGATTGACACCGACAAACATTTAACAAAGACAAGATAACTGCGCCTACTTCGTTCCAAACAAAAACTAGAATGCTTTGTCTCTTGAGACAGAAGTTGGCCACACAGATGTTTTGTGTGTTGTAGTATAAGCACAAAACGTCAATTATTTATGTCATACTCTACATCTTTCTATGATGTATGTCTGTGGAGGTTACAAGACAAAATGTGTTGAGGAGTTTTACACTAAGTGGCGCAACGTTATCAGAAAACTGTTCAATATACCAGTTTGTATTTATTGTAATAAGGTGCCACTTTTAGCAGATTGTTTACCAATTCAAATTCAGATTATGAATCGAATGGCGCGATTTATGCAGAGATGTTTAAACTGCAGTAACACCAGTTTCAAAATGCTCTCTCATCTAGCTCTTCAAAGCAGTGGCTCATACATGTCTAGTATGAAATCATACATGTTTAGTATGAAATCAAACAACATTTCTATGAAATGTTTCAAGACCACTACCAGGAGGGGCTGGATGAGCAACTAATACGCAAAGTGTCATTCACGAAAGATGTGTCGGAGAGTATATATTTAACAAGATTTAACAAGACTGCCATCCCAAACAGCAAGTTTCAGATGGCTTATCGAGAGTCCAACAATTTTCTCATCTATGTGTAGCCCGCCCTTATCAGATATCTGTCAATTCTATTTTAAAACATATTCACACACATTAACACAATCATTTAGCAGTTTAATCCATTCATTTATCACCATCTGTGAGAATGAGTACTTTCTCATGTCCAACATACACTGCTCCTAACTAATGCTGCTTTGTGTCCTCTTGTTCTACTGCCTTCTTTAAGTTAGAAGAGCATATTCCTATCAACATCCTCATAACCGTTCACTATTTAAAAACATTTTATTTGGTCTCCTCTTAGTTTCCCGGTCTCTAGTGTTGTCAAACCACATCGTAATAAGCGGCTTTCGTAGCTAAGGTCTTTCAATTCTGGAATAATTTTAGTTGCTCTTCGTTTTATTCTTTCTAGCTTGTCTATGTCCTTTTTACGATACGGCCTCCATGCTTGAATACAATATTCCAAATGTGGTCTAACTATTGCTTTGTACAGTAGTACGATTAGCTGTTTCTCCTTATGCGTGATAGTTCTCCTAATTAGCCCTAGAACTTGATTTCCTTTCGAAGCAGCAATCCCACATTGCTCTGAAAGTTTCATGTCAGCACTAAATGTTACTCCTAAGTCTTTTCTTGTGTGATTCTACCTTGTACAGCATCCCCCATTTTATATTCTTCGTCCATGTTTCCATGTCCTATGTTTATGCATTTACACTTCCCAAAATTTAATAATATTTGCCATTTTTCTGACCATTTAACTAATTTATCTAGACCATCCTGTAAACTTTGTTTATTTGTATCATTAGTAACCTTTCTGAATACTTTTGTGTCATCTGCAAATTTCAGTACTTTGTTAGATATGTCATCTTCCAAATCATTTATATATATATATATATATATATATATATATATATATATATATATATATATATATATATATATATATATATATATATATATATATATTAAAAACAGTATAGGGCCTAATACTGATCCCTGTGGTACCCCACTCAAAACATATTTCCAGTTTGAATTCTCACCATCTACTATTACTCTCTGTGGTCTGTGTAAGCCACTTTTCTATCCAGTTGATTACATCATTACCTATGCCATAGGCTTTTAGTTTAAGTAACAATCTTTGATATGGCACTTCATCAAAAGCTTTCTGAAAATCTAAGTAGACAACATCCACTGGTGACCCGTCATCTGCCCACTTTGTAATTTCTTCCAAAAAAACATAAGAGATTGGTTAGACATAACCTTGTTTTAAGAACCCATGTTGAGATGTATTTATTAAATTATGTTTTACAAGGAATTCCACCATGTGGTCTTTAATTAATGTTTCGAGTAATTTACGTACAACTGATGTTAAACTAATTTCTGTAAAAAATATTTTTTTGTATCCTGAAATGTTTAAACCGCTTCGGCTTTTTTCCTGGTAGTGGTGTTAATAATTGAACTACTAGCATTAGTACCACAGGCGTTCACATCAAACACGTTATCCAATTAAACATTCACACGACCTAAAACGTGTTGCATGCTAGCCACTTTCGTGTTTCAATGATGATATTCATTTTGGCACGACAAAAACCTCGCCGGTCGGATGCCGTGTGGCGGTCAAAGACTCCTCGTTTAATCTGCCGACGCGAGGGATTCGGCGTTTTCCCGGCGGCACACGTATCCAGTACTCAATCTAATTCGGGCGCCAATTTAGCGGAAGCGTCGACAAACGTGCTTACACAAACCTAATTACGTTCGATCGGGTGTCGTTTTTTTCTACTTATTATTCTTCGGTTGTCAACCACTCGGTCGGGTCTATTTAGCGTGACGGCCGCGTCTGACGCCATTGGCGCATTGCCGAGACCAGTATCCGGTTTTAGACAATGGTGACGCAGATATTAGACGCCCAATAAAGTGACCAGCTGCAGAATGCGTTGTCTGGGAGCGTTTTACAGGGCATTTATTGTTCTGTTTTTGTTTTTCCGCGGTAGGTCGGCGCTTCTGCCTCGCTATAGAGGCTTTCAAGCAAACGACACTCATGTTTGTCCTTATTTAAATTTCTAGTGGGCGGCCGGCTATACCTGCGTGGCAGACACGTAACATTACTTTCCCATTTGCCTTGGTTTCATATGAGAATAAGTGCGCGCAAATCAACGGACACAAACTCGCCAAACATTGTGGGTTGTGTTTCGTTCATATGAGACTGAACATAGTACGTAGTGCAAATGATAACATTATTATTATACAATATTATTATTATTCTTTCTTACATTTTCGCAAACTATTTCTATATCTGGTATTCAGTTGGCTAAATATGAGATATCTTTTACATCACTACGCGTGCTGCAAGTATTGTAAATATGACGTGTGAATATCGCACACACCAGAGTCTACTTTGTTTTACCCTGGCGAGTGCTGGAATGAAATAGTGACAACAATGATAATAGTAATAATTTTAATAATAACAATAATCATAATCACAAAGATAAACATGATCATAGCAATTCCTTTCGTATGTAGCGGCTAACTGATTGTCCTAGTCACTTATTTCACATCTCGTATTTTTTACATCAAACATCAAACATGAAAATCACAAATTACATCAAACATGAAAAGTCTCTAGTTACAGTAATGTAATAATAATAATAATAATAAGCCTAAATAATCGGAAACCCGAGTGCAGAGGCGCATCAAAATAATAGAGTCAAACAATTTTTAAATCAATATACAATGTTAAAGTTGTCAGCATGTGTGCTGCTTCAGGCTACCGCAACAGACGACAAAGGAAGGGTGTGGAAAATACCCCTGGATACGGGGATGTCAGATATCATCAGACGAATTGATCAGGGATAAGTGCACAAAGAGTAATATGCGTTTTTGCGCACCGTACATGTAACATAATGAAAGAGAACGCGGATATTAATAGAACATACTCTGTCACAAGAAATGAATGCCTGTGCCGTGACAAACCTGGTAATCCCGGGACATGCAATAGGTCGACCTAATCAAATCAGACAGCTTTATGTCATGCAACGAATGAAATGCTGCGGAATATCGCTCCATGCGACGCCACAATATTGCAGTGGTTTTTCTATGAAAAGCTATTTTTTAAGTTTTGCTGCTGTGAGAATTAACAAACTGTACGATACTGAAATATCATCATGAAAAAGAAGCCGTAATATTGTTTACATAACAACGACACATATGACATTTAATTAAGTTATTTGATAATAGATCGGAAAGTTGAGAATGTGATATTTGGAATTTCTCATCAATTAATAATGTTGGCATTACTGCGGAACTGCAGAAGCGGAACTCAGAGTTTTATTTCCATTATATAAACAATCCAACATTTGGATGCATCACTTATGCATAACTTAGTTGTTTTCATGATAATGATCGTGTCCCGATCTTTCCGCAGATTAAAAACTCATAAAAGCTTACGATATAAATTATATCGAGTAATTGCTTGTCTGATGATTTAAAAACTCAAAAAAGCTTACGATATAAATTATATCGAGAAATTGCTTGGAAGTTTCACATGGTTGGCCCGTTTTTCAACAACACGGATAGCTTTGATCGTTGCTCGGTGAAAGACGTTTTCTGCTGAAAAACTCCACTTGTTGTCACGTTACAGCGGACACGTGACAGACAGAAAACGCATCAAATTTCCGGTCGTTATAGCGAAATGGCGGAGTTAATCTCGCGGTAACGTCGGTCATGTTCTTCGGAAATGTAGCTACCGATTCGTCGGTTCCGTTTCGAGCCACAGAGTGCAACGACCCTGCTGCCGATTTTTCATAGATCATAAAATGGCTCCGGATAACAAGTTTTCCGTTAACTAACTATTGGTGTCAAAGTCAACACTGGTAAACTTTCACATCTCTCTCCATTGTCAAGTTTTCTCACTTTTCGGTATTTCTAAGTATTATATCATGGTTCTTTTTCGACATCCTATTTCCAATTTCGTTGTTACCCTATTAAAATTGTGACGACTTGACGTAACTGATAATAATATCCATTCGGAGATAACGTGCTATCTGTATCCACGTTTAGACAAGGGTTTTATGGGAAACGTTTGTCTAAAACAGCTAACACACGCGCGCAAACACATACACACGCACTGGCACAGGCAAACGCACACGCACACAGGACGGGATAACATAATAGTTCATACGTGACAGTTATGATGGCAATATTTACCAAATGACTCAGGTCAATATGCCATCAATACGCTCGAGATTGTCTTAGGGAACGTCAAACGTATTACCAAAAACAACCGCGTCACGCACGTGATGCAATACTCGTTGCGTGTCCGAAATGTTGAAGTTGGCGGTGAATGTAGACCCATTGATACTTGTGTTGGTTGTAGAATAGTAGAATACTTTTTTATTGTGTATTGGCCCTCAGTTTGCGATCTCAGGCCAATACGCGGGTTACGTGGGTACGTGTTTTCTACTATAATTAATATAACCCGCCCAGATGGCGCTACGTAGTCTCAAACAGTTTACGTACCCAAGTATTCGCCGCGTGTTTCTGCGATTGTTGGAACATTTGATTGACCATAAAACTCACTAAGAACCCTTGATATATGAGGTATTTCGAAAAAAATAAAGGCGTTACGCTTCAGTCGTGTCGCGTAGATTAATCGATGCAAACCGTCTAGGAGGAAAACATGAACATAACCACATACACACATACATATGCTAGCTTCGATTATAGTTAGATTCACGATGAATCTTGTAAAATATACATTTTATTTATTATTGAGTTTAAAACATAAATATACAAGTAAATACAGTATCAATGGAGATTAAATTACAACAAATAAGAGTATATTCTAAAATGCAGTAAAGTTATATAACAGATGTTATTCAAATAAGTTAATTAACATGTAGAGTTTAGCGATTTAAGAAAGATATGGGTAAAATACATCATGCCAATAACTTAAAGGTGCCTTAGCAATTAAATTTTTTGGTTTGTCTCATTTCAAATTCATTTTGCGAAAATTCAAACCTATCTAGTATCCACTACGAGATGCTACCTCGTTTGTGCAACTTTTGTATGTAGTCTTTGTTAAATCATCAGACAAACTATTACATTATTTAATTCTGCATGCAGAATTTATTGAAGTGAAAATGGAAACGCTGAAAAGTCAAGAATTTCGCTCTTGGTGAAATGTCATTATCCACTATTTTGAGTATTTCTAGATATAACGACTGAAGTCAATTCTTTCGATGATTTGAACAGAAATAAGCACTTTTTAATTAAACTGACTACGGGTATTACTTAAACTATTCACGCATTACATATTAGGATATCAACGAACCGAATTCGCGATAGGCTATAACAGTTGATGATGCAGCTTTAAGTAAAATAGTCCACTTAAAATGTCTCGCAAGTCACTGTTTACTATCAAATATATTGTTCTGATAACAATTGTAGTAATTAACACATAAACGTGTGTCTCTTTTGACATCATTGTTAAGCTCTATAAATGAAGTTCGTTTCTTTTTCTACACGCGACGACGTCTGTAAATGTTTGCACTGGATAATTGTTACATGATTGTCGTTATTTCATCGTGGCAATGAAACGTTTTGCAGAAGAAAACGAAAGGTTTAATCACGCCAAAACAAAGCACGGCGCGAGCTTTCAAGATGATTCGTATGGATTGTTTATCTGTGATTATTGAAAGTTATTAATTAGTTAGCGGTCTCATAAATACTGATATTGTGCACCGTTAACCGCCTGGAGGCGTTCGTTTCTCTCGTGTAATTTATATTCGGTTTCTCCGACAAAAACAATAGTGCAGCGAATCATTTGTACAATTTCTAATTAGTGTGGGTAAACCATCTCAACTAAAGCTGACTGCAAAGTTGACAATACATATGATGGCCCTAACTAACTATCTATTATGTTTTTACGTTATATAATACAAGGCGTCGCTAGACGTTACTATAACTGCCAGTAAGATGTCGCAGTTTTGATATATTGACTGACAGCACCATGTACTAAGGCTTAGAAGGATATTTATGTGATAAAATGTTTTAACGTTGTTATCGTGATAGTCACTTACGAACTACCAAGTTACCGTGACTGTCACTTATGAGCTACCAAATTATCGTGACAGTCACTTACGGACTACGAAGTTATCGTGACAGTCACTTGCGAACAACCAAGTTATCGTGACAGTCACTTACGAACTACCAAGTTATCGTGACAGTCACATACGAACTACCAAGTTATCGTGACAGTCACTTACGAACTACCAAGTTATCCAGTTCGGAGGATGGGTATTTTTGCTAGTTGTAATAATTCTCTATTTGTCACGTGGTGTGTCCAGGTTGAATGCTTTACGTAGAAGTCGTTATCCAATATGTTCTGCAGACCTTTGGTGATCGTCCACATTTATGCTCCATAAATTAGGATTTTTTTTAATAATGCTTAAATAAGCTCAGCTCCGCTTAAAAGGGTCAATTAAACATAACAATGTGTTTATATACATGAAATACACATACAGCATACAGTCATGCCCGTCCTCGGGGGCGGGGGAGATCGGGGGAGGGGTGTTCAAACGGACTCCCTTTTGAGGGAATGTTATTTAACTGTAACGTTTTTCAGAAATCATCCCAGAAATCCCCGGCTTATTGCGTGCGTTCGAACCCCCTTTTGAAAACCACGAGCACGGGCCTGACATTGTATGTCGGAATTTCCCAATATCGCATGGTATTACATCCCGGAATGTGAAGATGTGTGCGTGCGTGCGTGCGTGCGTGCGTGCGTGCGTGCGTTTGGTTGTTCATTCGTGCGTACGTTCGTGCGCGCGATTCAACACTGTGAACACGGACGGAATAAACGCAATCGTTTCTCTATCGCGATCTGCAACAGTCGTTTATTTTCGTTGCTTCCACATACATCGTCTGTAATGGTAATGGACCTGGCTGTAGGACTCGGACAGCCTCGTCTTCTCTCTTTTGTCACCGTCATCTTTCGAAACATCAGATACGTGAATAATGCTGTAGAACACGACACAACTGTTCTTGCATTATGCGTCTCCATCTGCGAACTGCTCTTTGCGTAGCCGCCTGTTTACAAGTCTCAAGACGGCACTATCCATGAAACACGCCTAGTAGAAAGCGGTTTTATAACGCTACAAACAAGGAGAACAACAGAAGGTTAACAAGAAGTATCTAAGATATCTAATGGCTACGAAAACATTGATATAAGTGTTCTTTGTCACTTAGAGAAAATATAATAATCAGACGACACGAATTTTTTATTTAGTTTTAGTGGACTTATCATAAAGAAAATATTACATTATTTTGGCCGGAGCAGTCACAATTCGGCGAAGAAAGAGCAAAAGTATTCCGGCTCTTTGTAATCGGTGTCACTAATATAGCTGTGACGAAACAATTGTAGCCAAATATATTTAACAGTTATGCGTGTTGCAATTATTATTCACTGAAATATAACACCAGACTTTACATTTCGCTTGCGCGAAATTCAACTGCACAAATATTAAGGCCGCACAAATTGCAATCCCTGCACCGTACAGGCGACCCATCAGATTATAAAACTCGATGCTATTCTGTCATAAAAATATAGATTAATACATCATACCAAACCCACCCGTGCCAACGGCGCCAATTACTTCGGGCGAGCTTGACGGACGATTTACGCGTCCGCTGACACGCAATTATGTTGACCGCGGTGGACTGGTAACAATTAAGGCAGTTGAAAACTGATTTCTCAGCAAAATGTGGGCTATGCCCAAAGGATATTCGAACTCTCTCCTACTCTAGTCTGCACACATCGTCGATGTTTCTCCAAGCCTTATTGAAACCTTACGAATCTCGCCAAGTAGGCGTTCTCTCACATGTTAGAAAATATAAATCTCGTCGTCCCGTCCTAGTTTGTTTGAGTGCGACATCGCGAGCGTATGCTCACAATTTCAATGAGTGCCACGAAGTAATTAGATATGGTATTAGAATGTGACCCGTCGGTTGTAGGCGTAGATGTATGGATGTCCAGAATAAACGTTACTCGCATCAAACCAGGAGCCACAACACCTGGTCGGCACGTGACCGATATAGAATCGGGGGGCAGGTTTGAAATATTCTCGCATCGGTGATGCGATGCGAAATCACCTTTTTCAGTTGCAAAAATGTCTTCTCATATTTCCCAGAAGCCATTCGGGCACTGCAAGAAAGACGGTGCTGCTGTCTCGAGTCTTGCAGAGACAGGTGTTAAGTAGGTAAAACAGTTAGCAAAAGAGTATTGCGACTTTTCTAAACGATGGTGTTTGTGTTTCACCACACTTTTCGCTGTCATTACACGTCCATTCAATATGATCTATGTAGCAGTTATGGTTTCATTATTGGACATGTGCGATTACGACGGAACTATTAATATTTCGTTGACGTTTTGACAAAATGGCGAGTGAGATATCGATGGAACTATTGTTGATGCAATGCATGATTTTGTGCAAGTATAGCACTTGTGAGAG
>BSQZ01000110.1:800000-840000 GCA_033239005.1 Lamellibrachia satsuma
GCTGTACAAAATAGAGTTCAACCTGGAAGTAGGGCACATACGAAATTATTTTGTGGTTTCTGGTACTTTAGGGTGTACTGATCCAGAAACTGCATGATTCCCCTTTGGCATCATTGAGCAATTGTTACGGCCATTTTAAAAATAGCCTCTCATCGTCTGGGCCAAAACAATTGTCATATAGATGCAACTGAACGCCGTTGCCACTGAATATCGCATTTGCGAAGCACAACAAGTGAATTCGAACTTGTGTGAATAGCATCTGCTATTTGTATCGTTATTGCTAATTATGGATAAACGACAAGTAACATTGTTAATTAGAGATAAACGACAAGTAACATTGTTAATTAGAGATAAACGACAAGTAACATTGTTAATTAGGGATAAACGACAAGTAACATTGTTAATTAGGGATAAACGACAAGTAACATTGTTAATTAGGGATAAATGACAAGTAACATAGTTAATTAGGGATAAACGACAAGTAACATTGTTAATTAGGTATAAACGACAAGTAAGATTACTTGTTCTCATCATTTCCACAGTGACTCATTCGCATCAGCGCATCGCTTAGTAGCATATTTGTTGGCATTTCTTCGACTTCGATACAACACTCATTTACCGCATATTTCCGCCAAGTAAGTGTAGCAAATAATGTTGCATCGTAAAAGAACCTTCGCTTTGCTAGTCCATCTTTTAATGCACTGTCCATGTTTTCTTATTCTTTTGGTGTGCTGTCAGTCTCGCATTTGTTTTTCTATCATGCAACATTGCACAGCTAATATATTCAAGCTTCGACAAAAAAGACAGCATTCCCTGTGTTTCAGAAATACACCTACACATTATAATTAATGAAAATAATGTCTAATCGTCCGGGCACCACCATCCAGCCATTTCCCCTTATTTCCGCTTATTTTTTTTAATATTTTGCCATACATTTATTAGCGCCAGGAGAATAGCTGCTCAACATTAGGTCCGTACGTAGACGAATAGCAGAAGCCTATAATTAATGAGTGCACAATAATTATGCATCTTGATATTTTCATCACGGACCAGTTGTGCATTTGCATTTCTGTACTTCTTACAGTACATTGGTGCCCTCCATGATCTTCTCATATATGAACAGTTTCAAATCCGCAATGTTACAAAATGTGATGACAGGAGTGATGTAGGAGCCAATGATGTAGGAGCCAATAATGTAGGAGCCAATGCTGTAGGAGCCAATGATGTAGGAGCTAATAATGTAGGAGCCAATGATGTAGGAGCCAATGATGTAGGAGCCGATGATGTAGGAGCCAATGCAGTAAGGATCCGATTCATTAGTGCCTTATATGTGACTTCCTCGCACAAATACTGTTATACCACGTTATAATAGGTCATTCATACAAGAACGAAATGTAACCCTCCGAATGATACATACATACATACATACATACATACATACATACATACATACATACATACATACATACATACATACATGCATACATACATATATATTGCGGTGGGGAGAGAACTGTGTGTACAAACACGAAGAAGCTGTTTGTTATTTCGACAGACGTCCATACGTGACCCGGGTCAATAGTAATTAAGTCGATCAAATGTTTGAGACTTTCATCCAAATCATTTGGAGGGTTTATGTTCTGGCATGAATGACCTACTATAACAGGACATAACAGTAGATGTGGAGCTGTGCGTCTGCAGCGTGGAAGTTACATGTGAATCCTACATCACTCCTTTCATCACATCTTTGTAATATTGCTGTTCGTATTTAAGAAGATCACGGAGGCAACTAATGAACTATAAGAAGAACAGAAACGCAAACGCAAAACTAGTCTATGCTGAAAATGTCAAGATGCATAATTATCGTGCACTCGTTAATTATAGGATGTTGTTAAAGTCGTCTAGGCACGAATCTAATATTGAGCAGCTATTTTTCTGGCACTAATAAAATACACGACAAAATATAAAAAAAACATAAAGAGAAATAAGGGGAAATAGCTGGACAGTGGTGTTTTCTTGCCCGGACGAATAGACAGTTCATTAATTATAATGTGTAGATATATTTCTGGAAACACAGGGAATGCTGTTTTTTTGTTGACGCTTGAATACATCGGCTGTATAATGTTGCACGATAGAAAAACAAATGCGTATGAATTACATCACACCAATATTATAACAAAACGTGGGCAATGCTTTGCAAGATGGACTAGCAAAGCGAAGGTTCTTTTACGATGCAAGATTATTTACTAAAATTACTTCGCAGAAATTGGCGGTAAAATCGTGTAGTATCGAAGTAGAAGAAATGGCAACAAACATGTTACTATGTGGTATGGTGAGGTGAATGAGTCTCTGTGGAAATTATGAGAACGAGTAATTTTACCGGTCGTTTATTCCTAATTAAAAATAATGATAAAAACAGCAGATGCTAAAAAACTTCAAATGCATGTGTCGTGCTTTGCAAATGCGATACTCAATAGCAACGGCGTTTATTTCTATCTATATGACAATTGTTTTGGCCCAGACGATGAGAGAGGCTATTTGTAAAATGTTTGTAAACAAAATGTTCAATGATGCCAAAGGGGCATCATGCAGTTTCTGGATCAGTACACCTCAAAGTACCAGAAACCACACACAAATTTCGTACCCTACTTCCAGGTATAACCCCTTTGCTGCCGGACTTATGTAAAATGGTTGGCATGGCGAAGCTTGACGGAGGTCGATATCACGGGCGATACAACGGCGCACTTTCATTGGTCATAACTTAGATAGTGACGTCACAATATCCGTCAATTGTATTGTGACGTAGGCACAACAAATATCATCCACGTGACAGTAACTTATATTAATTAACATGTCGGTTTATTTTGATGATACTGTACGCGCAGGTGTAAGCAACAATGTTTCCACTTGTTTACATTTTGGAAATCAAACCCACTGGATTCTCAAAAG
Source organism: Lamellibrachia satsuma (assembly GCA_033239005.1). Classification (NCBI taxonomy): domain Eukaryota; kingdom Metazoa; phylum Annelida; class Polychaeta; order Sabellida; family Siboglinidae; genus Lamellibrachia; species Lamellibrachia satsuma. The sequence continues at coordinate 802,950 of BSQZ01000110.1, forward strand.
CCACACAGCGCTTTGGCCTAACACTGTGCAGACAATTCACGAGAGACTGGTCTCGCGGCTACGACAGGGAATAATTGGAGTGGTGATCCATCGATAAAAATGTCATGCAATCTATCAGTCACATCGTTGACTATTATCCAATAAACGATCATGCATTACTGCATATGTGACACTCGTGTGACGACGGCAAATGCATAGCTGAAAGGCTGTTTAAGCTCAACTCAAAAGAGGGTACGTTTTTTTCGATGCGTTTGAAACGTTACGCAAAGGAAGATTACAGGAGCTTAGAATTCTGGTCCCATTCGTAATGCGTCAGCTTTATCAGTCATTAATACGGATTATCGTGGCCTCGTAGTTTGGCATCGGTCCATCCGTAAACGTTGACTTGGCTTGCAGTAATTTCGGTCGCACTGTCATTTCGACATCCACTGTTACCGTTTCGGTCGCGACTATTGTCATTTCGGCTGTCCCCGGATATAATAATTTTATTTTAATTTTTCTGCGCTTTTTTGTAAAATTGTCCCATTAAAGATTCCTCATCAAACCCAATGTTTTCGCGTGTCTCATTTGAGATTCATTTCACGAAAAACTTCTACAGCATGCTAACTATTTTATAGAAATGCGTTATTTACTTTCGGTGTAATCATCGGACACCTGTTATAATAATTGTGGTTGGACCCGGTCACAATTCGGCGAGGAAATGTAAAACTGGTCCGGTTGTGTGTTAAAAGACTATTCACACTTTCGCAGTTTACCCGATCTAACGATCGCGGTCAATTATTTCAATGATTTCAACAGGAGTACGCATTATTTTATTAAACTGCGCGTAATACTTAGATTATTCACGCACATTACATAATTAAACAACAATGCACCCGATTCATGATGACCTAATTGAACTGAAGGGGGGGGAATTCTGAGGATTTTCAATAGTACAAGTTGCGTTCTGTCAGGTTATCCTCCGCCGTTGTACAACGGCTAGTCATTCTGATATCCACTCTACTTTCACAAACGTATGCTTAACTTAAGAATTCCCACAAAGGGGCAACCGTGTGATATCCAGGGGAATAATACACGGTAACATAACTAGAGCATTTCAATTGTGATGAATCCATCCAGACAACACACGGCTACCTCGTTCTGAGAACCCATCTGACGTTTGAATTATTTGCTCGCTCGTTGGCACAGACACGCGATTGTTCGCAACTCTTTGCGTGTTTTCTATGAGTTACGTTCCCCGTAATCTTCTTCAAACGTTCGCATACGTTCCTTCGTAAGATATGTTCCTTCGTACGATAAGAATGCTTTTTGACGCTCAAGTGTTACACGAGAATAACACACTGCAAGCAGGGGTGAATCCAGGGGTTGTCCGCGCACCCCGCTTTATTTCGGCAGGATTTTTTCATCAAGTAAAAATTAATTGTCGAGACACCGCGAGGTGGCGCTCTCCTGCACTTGTTCCTCATATGAGAACATTTCTAAAATGCCATACAAACTAGGGGCATTTCCACCAGTAGGTCCTTCTGCCATTTGCTACTTGTCGTTCTGCATGATTTCCTCATCCCTTCCTACGTTATCCTCGTTAATTACCAAACGGAAATGGAATCCAACTGTCAGTGCCGTTTAGAGAATTTTATGGAGATGAGTTAGGCGAAACAAAACAATGACGTCGTGTTGGCCTCGATGATAATAGAGAACGAAACGATTGCCAACATCGGGACGTAGATCCAGCAGTAGATCAGGTCCGAAAAGCGAACCGTTTTTATTCAATCAGAGCTGACGACACCTGTCACATAATCAAACAAAGGACTGTTAGGTTTGGTTCTGAACTATGAAAAGCAGAAACATTCTTGGTGTATTTCCTGTTCTAACCCGGAGACATACGCGCAGACATCGCCGGATAGGTCGATCACCTCGGTATGGACTTCCGACAACTACAATACCAAGTTTTGATGAAAACCAATAATTCCAAAACGGTATAAACAGTTATGTGACCTACTGACTGTGTGGATCGCGAAGGCATGCAAAGTGATACAGCTCTGTTTCTATCACGATTTCATCATTTACTGCAGTGACAACATTCTTTAATGTTTTCACAAAGTGGCATTGAAGTTCGAAAGCTTTGTCACAAAGTTGGTGTCTGAGGCCAGTCTAACAAGTTAATTGAACTTTGCAAGGCGCGATGAGTTATCCGATGCGATACGTGTAAGTGCGTAGATATTTTGAAAATTAGAAGTCACGCCACCTGGTGTTATTTTGGGGAAGCTGGACACCTCCCTTTTTCCGGTTCTGTATCCGCCTATGGTAATAGTGTATTATTCCCTAAATAATCGTTCTTAGACACGTGCGTAGCTCCCCATGTTATCGGTGTTTTATTTGACTACGTTTAAAGATACAAAGACAGATTGTTTCTATTATCATAAAATCGCATAGTGTAAACCATATATCTGTTCTAACATCTTGAAAGTTTGTTTTAATGAACCAAATTTTGTTGTTTATAATGATCTGTTTAATTTGAATGTTTCGTCCTGAATTTCAAGTTTGCATATTTCAAGTTTGCATATATTGAACGACAATGTCGATGTTTATAAACATATGAAGGTCAAGTTATATTAAATCGCGCCGTGTTTACCTCTTGATATTCGTCACGACGCGTTCTCATTAATTATATTCTATGGCCACGAATTCCCGAACGGTCTCTTCAAATTGATCAGGGACACCGTCTGAACAAGTCGCCGTTTCATCGCATTAACGCAAAGTTATTTCCAGCCCAGTTAACAGGATCTGCGAACAACGACAAAGGCGACCTCTGTTAAATACGATTGACACCAATGCGCGCATTAGCGTTGTCAACGTAATTGTGCGTTTCCACGAATTCCTATATAGGGCCTGTACATCGTTGATCTATTGCGGGAGAATGGTAGGTAGACCGTTGCCCGTACGTTTTGTTTTTGTTCACATATTAATAGCAGAATTGACAACACGTCGAATTTCAAAAGCAACCATCTCAGTAACTTTTTAGGCCTAATTTCGTAAAAGTAAAAAGATATTGCATCAAGGTACCGATCGGGAAACAATGACGTGACTGTAACGATAATGACATAACTGCAATGTAAAGAATGAAATATATATTTTTAATAATAGTAGTCATCATATATGAACAATGGCGTATTTTTGGGGGTGCATTGGGGCATGGCCCCCCTTTTTATTTTTATTGTTTACCGTATTTTTTCTGTGGTAGCTACATGGTAGCATGGCTTGGTCCCCCGTTGGCCTTTGCGAGAGCGTAGACACGCCAGTGTATCTGAATGTTGATGCCATACCGACTAATCCTCGTGAGCCATTGTTGATAGTCTTATTTTATGCACTTCCTATATTTGTAAATTTGCTGCTGGGCCGGTTTCACGAAGCATTCGTACCATGGACATATATTTATAAATAAATATAAGCCTATGTTCGTACCGTACGATGGAACTGATGCGGATGTTTGACGCAGATCATGTAAATCAAAACAATCACAGAAAACACGCAGAGCGTTCGAACAATCGCGAGTCTGGGCCAACGCGCGTACACAGTCGCATTCGAAATGATTCAAACGTCAGATGGATTATCAGAGCGAGGCAGCCCTGTGTTATCTGGGTTGATATATCACGGTGAAATGTTCTAGATCAATAAAGTAGTCTTGTTACCGCGATATATCCATCTAGATAATGAACGGCAGCCTAGTTCTGAGAATCCTATTTAAGCACACGCTTGTGAAGGTCGAGTGGATATCAGCACGGATAGTCGTTGTATAAAATCTAGTATTAGGATTACTAAATTAAACGGATTATCGAAGAACGGACTAATGATGTTTCACTGTATATGGGGAATATCAGCACGTTGAAGATTTTGCACGTCCTGTGTGTGGCTGCTTGTATATATATATATATATATATATATATATATAATATATATATATATATATATATATATATATATATATATATATATATATATATATATATATATATATATATATATATATATATATATATATATATATATATATATATATGTATATATATATATATGTATATATATATATATATATATATATATATATATATATATATATATATATATATATATATATATATATATATATATATATATATATATATATATATATATATATATATATATGGTTTAGTAGAAGTAATATCTTATATTAAGTTACACTCAACTATGTGATTTATGTGTGTGATATAAGCTGAACTACTTTCTGTGAAAGAGTAAACCTATTCTACTCCTTGTAGACGCTTGTAGCGTGCAGTCATGTGAAAGACCTAATTTGATCCGAACTAGAGTGGGCTAATGTAACCCGACATTACTGCGCTACGTGACCCATCTCCTAACACCGCACATCTATCATACATCCAGACAATTCTTACCATAAAACACAAACCAATCAAATCTGCCCATGTACGATCTTCGCAGAACGACGCCGGTGTGATCGACTGAGTATCCGGGAGCTGATTGACAGAACGATCCGCCAGGGAGCGTCATAGGACTCGCCTCAGCGCCGCCTGGGGAACCGGGACGGAGACTCCCCTCTCGTCATTCGCCGCGTTGGATCTGTGAGGCCAGCGGTGCAGGCCTGTTCCCGCCTCTGTCTCCGCCACTAGAAGGTCGAGTCCACGAGCAGTCGTGCGGCACAAACGCGTAGCGTGTAGAACGATTGGCTTCGACGCATCCGCAGATGCTGAAGTGATTTGCCGAGATCGTTACGTCGCTAACGCCGGCGTCGACGCGTCTTGCCCGGGAGAACAACGACGTATGAGCGGGTAAGTGATGGCATGAGAAACTTAGAGAGAAAGTTCGCCCCGTCAAGTGTGCATCCTAGACGTGTTTAAAGTTATTGCAGCGATAGGTGAACAAGAGAGCAATTGTTTAGCCAGCGCATTGTGTGGACCGTTTCTATACATCTGTTGACAACTTTAGCATTGCGTAATGATTCTGAGATTTTTCAATCTTTTTGTTTTGATGCGCCTCTGAACTCGGGTTTCCAAAGATTTGCGCTCAACAAAAGTGTTCTTTTTCTTCTTATTCTTCTTTAGTTGTTGCGGCTGTTGTTCTTCTTCTCCTTCCTTCTTCTTCTTCTTCTTCTTCTTCTTATATCATGCATGGTCACTGTCACGGTCTCAAATTTTTTAGCAATTATTATGCGCTTACATTACTGGAAACGCTTTCTTAGTGTGAACGATTTCAATCCAGCGAACGACGTATATCATAGCGTCGACGCACATCCCAGGGCCGGCATTAATATATATATATATATATATATATATATATATATATATATATATATATATATATATATATATATATATATACACATACGCATACGCATACGCATACGCATACGCATACGCATACGCATACGCATACGCATACGCATACGCATACGCATACGCATACGCATAAGCATAAGCATAAGCATACGCATACGCATACGCATACGCATACGCATACGCATACGCATACGCATACGCATACGCATACGCATACGCATACGCATACGCATACACATATACATATATATATATATATATATATATATATATATATATATATATATATATATATATATATATATATATGGTCTCAGATTGCCCGTGGGCAAGCGCATGTATGTGTTGAACGGTCTTCTCAATTACTGGGATTAATATATATGATTAAGAATACCGCTCAATACACAAATGCGCCCGCGGGCAATCTGAGACCGAGTATAAACTGAGGCACCAATGACGACATGGTGGTTGTGGTAATGATGATATGGTGGTAGTGGTAATGATGATATGGTGGTGGTGGTAATGATGATATGGTGGTGGTGGTAATGATGATATGGTGGTGGTGGTAATGATGATATGGTGGTGGTGGTAATGATGATATGGTGGTTGTGGCAATGATGATATGGTGGTGGTGGTAATGATGATATGGTGGTGGTGGTAATGATGACATGGTGGTTGTGGTAATAATGGTGATGATGATTTTATGAGGTTCGCGGAATTTGGAGCCATCTCTCAGCAGCCAATACGAGAGCGAGACGTTGTCAGCATATTTCCTTTTAGTTTCCATTTCGTTTATGTTGTTGCCTTGCAAACCCTCTCAACTGTCGCGAACAAATATTCTTGTTTAGCTGGGATATTCCAGCGTTTGTCGTCACAATCCTAATGATGAGTCAAGCTTCGCCTTACAACATTTGTTTACATATAATAAATTACATTACATTAGGATGGCATACATCTGCCAGATCAACACTTCCCACACACGTGTTCTTGTTCTTTCTTGTTCTTGTTATTCCAGCCGAAACAACGTTGTCCGTTCAATGTTTGAACAACGAATAACGAGCAACGGAAAGTAAGACGGAATATCATACATAGGTGGCCGTGTTTTTTAGCTTGATGGACCTAGTTGCTAGACAAACAACAGCCACGTGATGGATTCAATTCCACTGAACATAATTGTGCAATTGACGTCATAGGGTGTTGCTGTGTGACGTCAATTGTATCAAAATCATTATTCGTGAGCGAATCTGTCAAGCATCACGTCAAAATGACGTGAACGACTTTCGTTAACGCTCGTTTTGTACAAGATAGTTGCTTCGGTTTCTAAAACTGTGTTTACACGACACGGTATCGTCGTCGCGACACTAGACAAATTCAACGCCGTTATATTTTGCACGCAACATTCATATATTGCTTATTAGGGCATCGCGAAGGCAAACCGCCACAACCGAATGGTTACAAAAGGTAATATATCAATATTTATAAGAGAATGTGTTAAAATCAAAGGCACAGTTCGACATGACAAGCAATACATTCCGACCTACTGACCAGTGGCCGGCACATTGCGACAGCTGGACATTGGGACAATAATTCCCATAGATGATTACTGGAGCTCAACAGTATGCGACAAAGTGGCGTGACCGGATGATGACCGGTGGTCAGTAGGTCAGAGACTGTTGATTGAAATGAATTGAGGGATTTATGCAGACTGAACATTACGGTTGCACATATAAACCAGTCAAATGCTACAAGTCTAATAACTACTGCTAATTTGTTTTAATCAATAAGTTAGTTAACTTATTGTTATATATTTGAATAATGTTGCTTTCAATAGAGTCTACCCGAAATAACCATTTCGCCACTGGTGCATCATATAACACTAACATAATGGTGACGTCGCGAACAATTGTCGACGGAACAATGATATATCTGCGACAACTGCAAGAAGGCAAATATTTAACGTATTATTGAAACTCTCCGCCAGTGGCGCCACACACGATTTCATCACTGCCAAAGTTTGCATTTGACAAGCAGATTCTGCTCATCTTTATTTCATTCTGAACACTCAAGAAATCTCTGAATTTCAGTTGCTGTGGTAGTGTTTGCACTGAACATAATGTCTAGAAACTCTATCACGTTAGTCTTTATTTGAAACTATGTTGCGTATATTCAAGCGCACAGTGGCAATGACGGAACACAACTATCGCGTTGCCCAGGCAACCGGTCTTTTGTACCACTCCGCAACTGTCAATTTTGAATTGATAAACAAATTGTGGCACTGGTGATATGCTGCGTGGTGCTAAATGCCACGCCTACCACCGTTCTTCCAGTCATTGCCCATATGTTTAACCGATTCTTCTCACTAAACATAAGTAATTAAAATGTCCGCCTTATGAAATATGCCTCCCACATTTCTTCTTCTCTTTCTTCTCCGTCTCCTTCTTCTCCGTCTCCTTCTATTTCTTCCTCTTCTTCTTCTCCTTCTCGTTCTCCTTCGCCTTCTTCTTCTTTTTTCCTTCTCGGTCTCTTTCTCCTTCTTCTTCTTCTCCGTCTCCTTCGCCTTCTTCTCATTCTTCTCCTTCTCCGTCTACTTCTCATTTTTCTCTTTCTTCTTCTTCTCCTTTTCCTTCTCCGTCTCCTTCTCTTTCTCCTTCTCTGTCTCCTTCGCCTTCTTCTTCGTCTTGTGCCGTGTCTGGTGGCGTGGGCGACCATGGCCATGCACACAATTCCGTCAATTGCAATTGTCAGCGCCTGGATGTCATTGGTTGGACTGTCAAGCCAATGTTTAGAATGTGAATGTGCTTTACAATTTGCCTGCCTTTTGCATCGTGTCTTTCGATATTTCCTTCAATGGGTGTTTCTCCAATCTGACAATTTTCAATATATGTCCTACAAATAGCATACACGCACTGCTGGTGTAACAGTCTGGAATATGCCACGAGACAGACATTACTTTTATCTGTGACACTTTAATTTGCGATATTCTGCGTTGATATGCGTATAACCTGAGCCCACTTGTTTCTGGCTCAGTGGCAGTAGCTACAATCCATCTCTTGACACCGTCTTCCATCTGACACCGTCGTCTTAAATTCGATAACACTATCCGTCTCCCGCCCGCCTCAGCATCCAACCTTCATCCTTTCTCTTCCACGACACTTGAATCCTCGTCTATATTAAAGGTATCTCTTCAATTCGAATTGTTGTTCTTCTCATTTCAAATTCATTTTATGAAACTCAAACTTACCTAATATCCACTGCAACATGCTAGCTTGTTTGTGCAACTTATTGGTGTCATTTGTGCGTGAAATAATCAGACAAACTATTAAATTACTTAATGATTGGTCAAGCATTTATTGAAGTGAAAAGGAAACGCTGAAAACTCAAAAAATGTTCACCCTTGGTGAAATTTAGTTATTAGCATTTTCATGTGATCTGCGAGAGGAAGTCACGTCCATGATCGACATTGATCCGCAACATGTCTACCATTTTAGATATCCAGTATTATGAGCCTTACCAGATTTAACGACTAAAATAAATGTTTTCTAAGATTTGAACAAGAAACAAAAGTACGCATTTTTATTAAATCAACTGCGGATGTTACTTAATCTATACCTATTCACATATTACATATTTGGATATCCACTAACCAGATTCGAGGTAGACTAAATCAGTTGAGGATTGAGTTTAATATATTAGTTGCCATTATACGGGTTTCAAGACGTGTCTGAAGATTACGTATAGAGAAAATGTGCCCATGCCACTCTCCACGTATATATGTATATATATATATATATATATATATATATATATATATATATATATATATATATATATATATATATATATATATATATAAGATTAGGTATAGAGAAAATGTGCCCATGCCACTCTCCACGTATATATGTATATATATATATATATATATATATATATATATATATATATATATATATATACATATATATAATATATATATATATATATATATATATATATATATATATGTATATATGTATATATATATATATATAATATATATATATATATATATATATATATATATATACATATATATATATATATATATATATATATATATATATATATATATATATATATATATATATATGTGTGTGTGTGTGTGTGTGTGTGCTCACAGAAACGACACACACACACACACACGCACACACGCACACACACACACACACACACACACACACACACACACATTTACAAGTATTTACCTGATTGATAGTGTTAAATCGGATTAACACTTCCTCGCATAATTCATTGGAGATCCTCATCGACTTAGAAGCGCTGGTCGTGCTGCGTGGTGTTGGTTTATCGCTGTCTGTTATCGTGGCCCGCTTCGTTGTTCTTCAGCCTCGCCGCAGAACCAGGCCTTAGACTGACTGGCACCGCGCATCTGTGCGCTGGGCTCGGTGTCTTACAAGTTGCCGTCGCCTGGAAGGTCAGCAGACAGAAGGTCATTACACAAATCTCCATTTTGGCATGCTCCAGTCGGGAAACATTAGGAAAATTCCGATGTGGGCGAACGTAGAACCAATCTTGAATATAAGTACAAGAAGAACGTTAGCAAGATATGGCCACATCACTCGTCACAACAGCAGGACCAAAGTCAGTCTGCATGGCACTGTGAAATGAGAAGGAAAAAGATAACAAGAAAGAGATGGCTCGAAAACGCAAAAGAACGTATTTAGGATTAACATATTTAGCACTAACATATCTCTTTGAGGCAACCCAGGACAGATACCGGTGGGTGCTTGTAGTTGACGAGTCATCCGGACATATAATCCAACTAACGTTTTGGTCAAGGGAAGAAGTGAAGAAGCGAAGAAGCGAGGGCGGGGAACGACAGGGCAGAAACGGTGGGAGCGAACTAGCGAGACAGGAAGAAGCTTGAAGAAACGGGCACGCATATGAACTGGCTGGATGTTCGGTTGGCTGGCTTCCTCTTTATTTGGCTGACGTTTTGATGGGCAATTCGGTTGTTGGTTCGGTGCTCCATTGACTAGGCTGGCAGGTCGTTTAGTTGGACGGGTGTGTTGGGTTGGTTCGACCGACCTGTTTACTGGCCTGTTGACAATGCATCAAATACGATCTAGCCATCAACCGCAACCGTTGCTCTGCCTGTGTACTACCTGTCCCGCAAAGAACCGTGGCTGCAATGATATCGATTGCAAGACATTGCATGTCGCTTCCGGTCGCACGCATACGACACGTAAAACGCTTGCACAGTGTTGCATCAACCAATTAAGCGAATAGACAAATGCACGCCCATCGCATGCCCCTATGGCAGTCACGTCTGCACCAATACTCCTACACAATTCACACGCACGCAGCATAAATAATTCAAATGCGCACACGCATATTCTGGTACAAACACATGTTTACGCAAATACAATCACGAGTGGGAATCGTGGGCGGTTTCATTAAAGATAGGTAGGCCTTTTATCAACAATCACAATAACAAAAATAAAACTAGCGTTACATTAGTTAACCTATGCTAGCTTACACCCTATATTTTCCTATAAAGAAGCCACAGTGACGCCCCCTAGAGAGTGGCCCACCTCTCAATTCGTCAACTGTTTCCATATTTGTCCGACAGGTAAAAAGCATATCGAGCGAGCAGCAAGCACGTAAGTAAATAAATTTAAATAACTACCTTTGTGGGTTTTTAATACATCACCAATCGATATATCATAGGCCAATTGTCCAAGGAGTGGAATGACTATAGAAAGACGCTAGTGGACTTCAGCACGTGAGAGGAGATACTGTCAGACTGTCAGAGTTATCGTATTAATAGATAGATAAAACGCAATTACAAATCATTATACAACATGTGAAAAACCGAAAATCAAGATGTACCGGGCGTATGTGAAGACAGTTGGAAAGGCGTCTTTCGAACGAGGCAATAAAGGTCATAAACCCACGCTCCCTTGCATATATGCTAGTTGAAGCAAGCGATCCCACGCCGCGTGGGTGAACATGTAACATGTCATGGACCAACAACCGTACATGTGCTAAAATACTCAATTTTGCGCGTAAACATGCGTATAACCATAGAACAAGAAGATAGAATCCTTCCTTGTAGACGCTTGACTGCCACTCTAGTAGACAGCCGCCGCCCTCGCCGTGGCCAGAGTCGTTTGCTGGGGCTGTCATAACTCAAGTCGTTAGCTCGTCGAAGGTCAAGTGTCAGGTGTTGACGCCTAATTAAGTGCTCTTTAATGGAGAGATTACCACGGCGGAATAATTCGGATATCGCGAATTACTACATTTTGTTTATTTAGAGATCGTAAGCAACCCTGTGTGATACCATCGATATGAGAATAATTCATTGTCTGATGATATCGTGTGAGCCGTATGTTTACTCCGCGTTCTGCCGGCTCTGCTGGAGTAAATGAAGGCGTGTGCGTGGGAGTGAGAAATTAGCCGCTGCTGTTCCGTGACACGTTATGCTTTGAGTAATGTAATGCAGACTGTGGATGCTCGTGGATATGTCCAGACGTTCCAGACGCCCTTTCAAAAGTAAAAGTTATATGCTTCATATGATTACTTATCAAGAAATCTGCCTGGTTTTCGTTACGAATGTTTGCATGCATGCATGCGTGCATGCATGTATGTATGTATGTATGTATGTATGTATGCATGCATGCATGCATGCATGTATGTATGTACCTGTAAAGCATTTCTTCACTTACGTGCTCAAAAAAAGTGTATCCTGAACATACTGGTTAACGGTATTTAAACTTAAAACTCCATCCTCGACTGATTTAGCCTATGGCGAATCCGGTTCGTTGATGTTCTAATGTGTAGTGTCGTCTAAATCATACCCACAGTCGACTTAATAACAAGGTGCTTGTTTTTTTCCATATCATCGAAAGAATTTACTTTAGTTGTTATATCTGAAACGGCTAAAATTAGTGGAGACACGTTCTGGGGTCAATGTAGATGATGGGCGTGACTCCCTTCCTCCCAGCGATCACATGACAAAGTTATGAACTTTCACCAAGGGCGAAATTGGTGAGTTTTCAGCGTTTCCATTTACATGTCAAATTAATTAATAGTTTGCCTGATGATTTCACACAAAAAAACTACATACAAACGTTGCAAAAACGAACCAGCAAGTCGTAGTGGATACTAGGTAGGTTTGAATTTTCGCAAAATGAATTTGAAATGAGAATCGAATTCGAATTGAGGAGGGATCCTTATAGTCCCACAACTTATTAAGCACCTCGTATATGGATCAATGTATTTTACTTGTCAAACACTATTTTAAGAACAAGGTAACTCTTTCCTAGCGTCCGCGTTGCTAGGAGACGTACGTGTCTTCACACTGTTTATGTGCGACGAGAGTGCTGCTCACATGGGACTGCAATCACCTCCTAACTACTAACGTTGACCACACTGCCATTCTAGAAAACATACATCGCGCACGCGTCACGCAATGTCCGTGCACGCTAACTGTTGACACAGAGTAATTTTCTGCACACATTTCTTCGCCTTCTATTCTTACCATGTTAAGCCTCCCGGATTCGCCGGGAACTCCCGGAAATCTGTCACATATCCTGTTCTCCCGAACGGGCGAACAAATCTGTCGGCTTTCTAATGAAACGAACAATATTTTTGTGTGGTCTAACAAAAGATCGTCAATCGCTCCCTTTAGTCACAATATCTCGAGCCCTTCCAATTTACGTACAATTCTCCGATATCCCGGGTCACTACAATTTACGTACACTTATCCGATATCCCGGGTCACTACAATTTACGTACAATTCTCCGATATCCCGAGCCACTCCAATTTACGTACAATTCTCCGATATCCCGGGTCACTATAATTTACGTACACTTATCCGATATCCCAAGTCATTACAAGTTACGTACAATTCTCCGATATCCCGAGCCACTCCAATTTACATACAATTCTCCGATATCCCGGGTCACTACAATTTACGTACACTTATCCGATATCCCAGGGTCACTACAATTTATGCACAATTCTCCGATATCCCGAGCCACTCTCATTTACGTACAATTCTCCGATAGTCCATCGTACCTGTAAATCAACACGGCTACATTTGGTTTCCGATTCACTTGATTGGTTTAGGAGAAACCGATTGGATCTCAGAGATTCCTCCACTAGATGCGGTTTGCTTGTCGTGGTAGCATTCGCATATTTGGGGGTCAATACATTATGGACTATTTGTACATTGCTACACACACACGTACGTAGAACGCGACACGATAGAAAGAAGAAAAGAACAGCGGATGTCCAGTTTCACTTCTGATCTGGTCATTGCCGTGGCTTTCCTCTCTTCTGCTGCCCTTGGAAATTGTGCTTGAATGCTTGGCTAACAACGCTCTCTCTTGGTTAACAATGTTCTCTCTTGGCTAAAATTGTTCTCTCTTGGTTAACGATGTTCTCTCTTGGTTAATAATGTTCTCTCTTGGTATAGGCAACTTGCTTATATCACTGGAGTGTTCTGTGTCTGGTGACATCTGTGATGGATTCAGGAGCGAAGGTGTCCTCTCTGATCTGATTTATTTTGCAACATGTCTGTCTTGATGACACCTCTGATAGCCATGAGAGAGAGGGGGGGGGATGAGAGAAAGAGAAGAAAGTGAGATGGAGAGAGAGACAGAAGAGAGAGAGAGAGAGAGAGAGAGAAAGAGATAGAGAAAGAGAGGGAGAGAGAGACAGAAGAGAGAGAGATAGAGTGAGAGATAGAGAGAAAGAGAGAGAGAGAAAGAGAGAGAGAGAGAAAGAGAGAGAGAGAAAGAGAGAGAGAGAGAGAAAGAGAGAGAGAGAGAGAGAGAGAGAGAGAGAGACCAACCAAATACGCTGATTTATTCCTTTGTAAATGGGAGCGTTTTCAAGTTCTACACAAGTAATAATTTTAATATAACATAACAATATTTCCGAAGTAGTGCAACATACCGCCCCCCTAAATAATCTGCTTTGTCTTATCGGAGTAACTAGTATTTTATTTCAAAGTCACCTCACTGTTTTACTAACGAACACCCTGTGATGTCAGACACACAAGACAGAGAGCACTGGACGTAATAATCTTGCACTTGCAATAAAATGCGCGCTTGTCTAACATAAAGTGAACACAACGTTGCCTGATCAGGCCATTTATTGGCACTAGAAAATGCCTGCAGAAAGTAGACCACTGGACCATTACGTGGGCATAAGTGACTAATGCGAAATTTCGGAGACTTTTTTTATGCCACACCGGGCGTTTTACATGTGTTCATCACGCGTTTGTATGTATTATACAAAATCGAACATAGTTTTGCTATTTAGTACAAAAAACCTCTGCCTTTCATCAAACGGGCCGGAATGCCGGGTAAACAACCATTATGTCTGGACGTCAAATTATGTATCTCGATTTGGGTGTTATTCTCGGTGGTAGTTTGAACACATTAGTCGTCACGTGACCAGTAGTTCGAGTAATAAATCTGTTTACTGTGTTTTCCCGCCATTTCATGCTGGGGACTCTCTCAAAGCAGAGTTAACGGTTACTTTGATTTCACGATTTCAAAGGGGCGCTTTGTATGATATCGAATAGGAAGCTGCTACAAGCTTCATACATTGTTGTACATTTAATTTGTTTGATTCGCTTGAATAAACGCTTTTGCATGATTTATTTATTTATTTATTTATATCCAGTGAATGTTTCAAACCAAGGCGTAATTTATATATTAACATTTCTGTTTATCAGACTATTCCTAGCTGCATCAGGTGTACTCATTATTTGCATTGGATAAATTCAATAACATTTCTTTAGCAGTATACTTTGTTCTAAAAACAAACTAACATGGGGTCCCGCCAAACCAATCTAAAGTTACCCTGTCATAAAACGCGGTGACAATCAGCTAAATATAGGACATTTGCGACATGTTGACACCGCCATCGGTGTGGTAATTTGGACTAGTCTCGTGGCAATGACTCCCTATAATTTAGACACGTGTTTCTGTCACGAATCTGATCTGTTGCCTCGAATGTAGCTTAATTGAATATTGCCTTGTCTTTACGTGGCTGTGTTTGTCTGTCTGACTACCTGTTTGTCTGTGTTTAACTACCTGTTTATCTGTCTGGGTGGCGTCTGCTAATCTTGCGGTTTCAAACAAGGTCGCCCGTCTTACGCTCCTGGTGGACCTATTACACTTGCGTGGGTTCCAGTTTATTCGCCGCTAGACAAAATCGCAACATGTGATAAACTGTTAATTCTGCGCCAGAATGACGACGCGCAGTCTGGCAGATAAACCACATTCAAAATAGTGCGCGTTAGAAAATTAGATCATAAATATGTAATCGGATACGTGGTGAATCATATTTAAACGAAATAGCAGATTCCGATTAGTCACAGCCATTGCATCGTCGTCGTCTTTACTGACTGACCCGATTTACGCAGAAAAGCTGCAGAATACGCGCGAGCACTGGGAAAAGAAGATTAATAAATAATTTGTGGAATGAACGGGTTATAGCGGATTAATGGAGATGCGTAGAGATGTTTTCTATTACGAATCGCTTGGCCATCGATGTAAACGTACCCACAGATGTCTTGTGGCAACCGGTTTCCGGTTTGGCAGAAAATGCCGCATTTCGACGGGCCCGATTTTTTTCAAAATGTTCCCAGTTCTTTATAAATAAACATGAATACGACACTGGTGACAGGCCAATGAAGTAGGATTAATGAACATCGCTTTAAATATTCGAAACCCAGCAGCTGTCTCTGTCCCAGTTCTAGGACATTACCGCCTGGACATTACACTTGGTAATGTAAAGGGGGTAAACATTAACCTTAAAACACAATCGCTAATACAACGCCTTAACCCTAAAACACAATCGCTAATACAACGCCTTAACCCTAAAACACAATCGCTAACACAACGCCCTAACCCTAAAACACAATCGCTAACACAACGCCCTAACCCTAAAACACAATCGCTAACACAACGCCCTAACCCTAAAACACAAACCCCAGAGCAAAGAAATACTGAGTGGCGAATACAGATCGTGATTATTGTTCGGTCGTTTTAGTGAGGGTGTTGCCCTATCGAGGGGAGGGGGGCGCTAATGTGCTATGGGGTAATACACATATATGGTAATGTTCAGGGGGCAATGTCCGGGGGCAGCGTACGGGGTCAATATCCGGGGGTATTGTCCTCTCATCCCCTGGCACAATACGGCAGACTGACTACTTTTGGATCAATATCCAAAATCGGGTAAATGGTTCTCAAAAATATGTTAGGTTCAGAGACAATCCCAAAGGATTCTCATTTTATCTAGAGACATAAAAAGACGCATTGCACCTGCCAGGATTGTTATAAACACGGCCATTTCTTAAGTTATTAAATATTCATTATGTCCTGGTGCCTTCGCGCCTAACAGACGGGACACGCACGAGTGACCACCAGAGTGTACACGCGCATACTCATTAGGTGCCGCCTCTGCTGTTTACACGACCGACATCTTAACGCTAGCTCGGACCTGTTTCGAAAATACAAAAGTGGACCATCATTAATCACCATCGATCAAAAGTGAACTAAGTTGAATTTGAATGTAATTTGTTAACTTACCACAAGGCTTACCAAACATAATTAAAAAAAATTGCATTCGAGTCTGACGCCAGAAACGTAGAAAAATATGTCTAATAAAAAATACATCGATTGCGTAGAAGTGGTAAACAACGTCATTGCGACTTGACGCTTACGTATTGATCTACGCTGTATCGCCGCTTCTGGGAAACACGGATGTTCCTCCAGCTCTTGTGGATCAGTTCAGCTTCCTGTTTCCGATCGAGTCGTGCGTAACTCCAACGAAGCGTCGACACCGCAGGGGATGCATTGGGGTGTATGTGTGTGTGTGTGTGTGTGTGTGTGTGTGTGTGTTTGTGTGCGTGCGTGCGTGCGTGCGTGCGAGCGTGCGTGCGTGTGTGTGTGTTAGCATCGGTAAAAGCAAACGAAATATATACCCCAGGACGTCGCCAACCCAACTGTTCCCGTATGTTGTGGTTACAACCTGCCGACTCGCCAAGCACCTAGCATATGGGATGTACGTGTCTTTCGCGTGAGACACCACAAAGCCGTAGGTCCCTTATACCTGGTGACACCGCCAGGGGGAATACAATAGTCCACACAGGGGCGTAAACGTGTAATCTGTCGTGGACTCACAGTGTTAGTGTCTATCTAACCCACCAGTGGTGCAAATTAAATGTACAACAATGTATGAAACTTGTAGCAGCTTCCTATTCGATATCATACAAAGCGCCCCTTTGAAATCGTGAAATCAAAGTAACCGTTAACTCTGCTTTGAGAGAGCCCCCAGCATGAAATGGCGGGAAAACACAGTAAACAGATTTATTAGTCGAACTACCGGTCACGTGACAACTAATGTGTTCAAACTACCCCCGAGAATAACACCCAAATCAAGACACATAATTTCCCGTCCATACATAACGGTTGTTTACCCGGCATTCCGGCCCATTTGATGAACGGCAGAGTTTTTCTGTACTAAATAACAAAAATATGTTCGATTTTGTATAATACAAACAAACGAGCGATGAAGACATGCGCTAAAACAAAACACATGCGACACTTATGTAATGTTCATTAAAAAAAGTCTCCGAAATTTCGCATTAGTCACTTATGTCCACGTAATGATCCAGTGGTCTACTTTCTGCAGGCATTTTTTAGTGCCAACAAATAACCTCATGAGACAGCGTTGTGTCCACTTTATGTTAGACAAGCGCGCATTTTATGGCAAGTTTGGTGAGGTTATTACGTCCAATGCTCTCTGTCTTGTGTGCCTGACATCACAGGGTGTTCGTTAGTAAAACAGTGAGGTGACTTTGAAATAAAATACTAGTTACTCCGATAAGACAAAGCAGATTATTTAGGGGGCCGGTATGTTGCACTACTTCGGAAATATTGTTATGTTATATTAAAATTATTACTTGGGTAGAACTTGAAAACGCTCCCATTTACAAAGGAATAATTTAGCGTATTAATTTTGGTCAGTCTCTCTCTCTTTCTCTCTTTTTCTCTCTCTCTCTCTCTCGCTCTCTTTCTCTCTCTCTCTCTCTGTCTCTCGCTCCCTCTCTCTTTCTCTCTGTCTCTATGTCTCTCTCCCTGTCTCTCCATACCTCTCTGTATGTATGTCCACCTGCCCCGCACACACGCACACACGCACGCACGCACGCACGCACGCCATGCGCGCACACACACACACACACACACGCACACACACACACACACACACACACACACACACGCACGCACGCACACACACACACACACACACTCATACTCACACAATCACACACACGCACGCACGCCACGCACGCCACGCACGCCACGCACACTCACACTCACAATCACACGCACGCACGCACGCACGCACGCACGCACGCACGCGCGCACACACCACACACACACACACACACACACACACACACACACACACACACACGCACACACACACACTCACACAATCACAATCACACACACGCACGCACGCCACGCACGCCACGCACACTCACACTCACAATCACACCCCCCCACACACATTTACTCTTACTCTCTCACTCGCAATCCAACTAATATTTGCAATACTTTCCCTGTTCCGCCTCTCCACGTTGCATTGGTGGTTGATTCATTTCGCCCTTCTTTCCGGGGTCGTGTTTTCGTCCGCCTGCCTGACGAAACGACTGCACCTGTTGATCGTGTTACTGTCGGCCCTACGCGTGCGATGTGTGTTCCCATAGCTTAGGTGTTTACCTGTAGAGGAACGCAGGAAAACATGCCAGGGAAACTGCTGCCATGAACACAAATATGAACACTCACATGTTAAAGATCCAGGCACGCACGCACCTACAAACATAGACCAACGCAAACGCTCATGTATGTATATGCGTTTTAATTTATAAAATGAAAGTTCGTTAATACATTCAATTGGGCATGCATCGGTGCCAACTCTGAGTAATGCACCCCTGAAAAATCTTGTAAGAGGCACTGGTAAGTACCCGTATGGTTATGTGCGTCCGCTGATTTGCCGCGCATGCTCAAACAGATTCCGAAATATTGATTGGATTTTGGATTTGGGCTGAGATTCTTGGCACAGTTGATTGCGCACATCTAAACTATTCGCAGGAGTCGCTCTCTGGAAGTGTTTCGAACTGGTGGTCTATGGTTCGCGTGGGGTAGATATATACACAACTCTTAGAGTGACCCTACTGTTGTTAAGCCACATTAATTTTGGCGTTTTTCATTTATATTTTTCTGCTAGACATAACATTTATAGTTAGCAATAGGCAATATTCTCGATGCATGCGTACTAGCACTAGATTTTTTACGACTTACAAACGTGGTTTTATTCTTAACGAACGTGTGTCGTACGTATTATAAATAATGTTTATTATATGACAGCAGATAAAAAAACTGGCCACATACGCATTTACCTAATTAAAACAACTCCTTTCGGGAAATAAAAACATAAAATATTTCTATGACCAATTTCGTAATATTTCGGTTTCAAGCGTTGCAGTGACGTCACAACGATATCGTAATGACGTCACAAACATATAGCAATGACATCACAAACATATCACAATAAACGTACAATGACAATGACGTCACAAACACTACCTGCAGGCGTCGTTTTATTCGTAGCTGTCTCCTACCTGTTGTGAATATTGGATGTTACTAACAATTATTAGAACCTATGGTTTAACGTTTTCACCATTGATGAACATAATAAGTTTTACTTAATCGACAAATGTTATGTGTATGTCTCGTATTTTCTGTTCGTGCAAAATAAAGAATGGTAATGGGTGTACGGAACAACCATTTTACGCCATATCTACACACGATATCACCCAGATTATCTCGCTGTTTGTGGATATATTTACACAACATCAACATTGATATGGCAACGATAAATAAACAGTATGAGGTCAACACCCGTCACAGACAGCTTCGTGTAAACGTGTGCGTTACACTTGTGTCAATCAAACACACGGCTTGCATTGAATCAACGCTACAGTGAATCGTTCCTCTTGGCGGAAGTCCTATTCACGTATAAAAACCCAGTTTCAAGGTATGATCGTTGCTATAGTTAAATCATGTCATATAGTCTAAACTATGTCTATTTTAACATCTTCACCACCCAGTGTGTTTCAGTGACCCAAAATGTTTAATGTAATGTTACTGTTATCTATGTAATTCGAAAGTTTCGGCCCGAATAGCGTGTTTACATTGCATGCGGGAGAGACCGTACCTTTACGGATGATATACCCATTACATGATATACCCATTACGTGATCCAGTGAACACCTGACCCCGATCAACGTTGTCCACAGGCACTGACAACTGTCGACAAGTGTAAGCAAATGTGTTAAACGAAAAGGTCGCTATTCAGAACCAGATAACGGACAAATAATTTTTTCTATTTTTTTGTGGTTCATTTAAACACATTTGGGAGGGGGTCAAGATGTAAGAATATATCAAGTTTATACTGCGTAACATTATTGTACGATAGAAACGAACGATAACAACTAACATTATCCATTGAAAGTACGTTCGCCAGCCAAACAAATGACCTTTCCGTGTCTCCAACATAACCGCATTCCAGTATATCAATTTCACTTGTCGTCGCGTCTCCTGTCAGCGTGGGTGGCGTGACAGGCGACGACCTACACGTGAACAACCGTAATCTGGGGAAGTGGCCGAGTCGATTAGCCCGATTGGACGAACTGAGTTATATCACACGGTATTGACTCGGAGTCGGACAATTGTACTGTTACAGAGTACACGTTTCCTTTAAGACATACACGGACAATTGTATTGTTACATGGTACACGTTTCCTTTAAGACAGACACGGACAATTGTACTGTTACAGAGTACACGTTTCCTTTAAGACATACACGGACAATTGTATTGTTACATGGTACACGTTTCCTTTAAGACAGACACGGACAATTGTACTGTTACAGAGTACACGTTTCCTTTAAGACAGACACGGACAATTGTACTGTTACAGAGAACACGTTTCCTTTTTAAGTCAGACACGGACAATTGTACTGTTACAGCGAACACGTTTCCTTTTTAAGACAGACACGGACAATTGTACTGTTACAGAGTACACGTTTCCTTTAAGACATACACGGACAATGGTACTGTTACAGAGTACACGTTTCCTTTAAGACATACACGGACAATTGTACTGTTACAGAGAACACGTTTCCTTTTTAAGTCAGACACGGACAATTGTACTGTTACAGCGAACACGTTTCCTTTTTAAGACATACACGGACAATTGTACTGTTACAGAGAACACGTTTCCTTTTTAAGTCAGACACGGACAATTGTACTGTTACAGCGAACACGTTTCCTTTTTAAGACATACACGGACAATTGTACTGTTACAGAGAACACGTTTCCTTTTTAAGTCAGACACGGACAATTGTACTGTTACAGCGAACACGTTTCCTTTTTAAGACAGACACGGACAATTGTACTGTTACATAGTACACGTTTCCTTTAAGACATACACGGACAATTTACTGTTACAGAGTACACGTTTCCTTTAAGACAGACACGGACAATTGTACTGTTACAGAGTACACGTTTCCTTTAAGACAGACACGGACAATTGTACTGTTACAGAGTACACGTTTCCTTTAAGACAGACACGGACACTTACAGTGATATTTAACCAGCTGTGCCGGTTGTCTTATTGTAATGACATGTATCAAGATTGAGCAAGCGACAATAGATCATCTCAACTGACCACGGTCATTAGAGACGTACTTACAGCGGTTTCTACAGCACCTGCTGCACATTCCTGTTGGCCGTAATCACCACTGACCACTATTGACACCACTTGATACTGACCACGTCACCAGTTCCAGTTGAAATATGCCTATTCATCTTACGAGCTCTTCTCGCTTATACTTCGGTGATAATCAGACGCCGAGATTACTTTGTGTTGAGGTCCACGCTTGATGCATGTATCTCCGCCGATGCAGGACACTGACCACAATTGCTTTTCCCACGTGTGGCCATGATAATGTTTTTTTCGTGATTGTAAGAACCATGACCTTAAAAGGAATGTCATGAGACTCAATAGCGACATGTTGCTAATGTACTGAACACGTTTGTCAAATTCATGCACCTCCAGCTCTTTTAAATATGCCGGAAGCATGCTCGCCTTAAAATGGCAAATATCTCAAAATATCAATACACCAACTGGTGTTTCGGGAATGTAATCACCAAAATACCTATACGTCTTCAAATCCGCTTCATACTGCAACATCTCCTGCCAATGGTGCAATATTTCGAACGTTCCAACCTTGCTGGCTGAATACTTCTTGGCAAATAACATCACTTTACGTATGTTTACGCGTTACATTCATTTACCCCCCGCAGTGATCAAGGAATGCGTGTGGTTTTCGTGTGCGTGTGTTCGTGCGTGCGTGTGTAGATGCCCACTTCATTCCGTTAGAAACGAAATTAACCATATTTCTGTCCCATTTGAAAAAGTTACGCAACGAAGATCACAGAAAAGTAACACGCAGTGATTTGTTGGTTGAAATATGTTTTTAATTAAGGAAATGTTTGCCTGCGTTGAAAAGTTATGGATCACGCGCACCTATCGCCACATTTTCTCACATTCGCGAGAGTTCACCTACTCGTGATGATTTGTGGCGCCAGTACGAACTACCGCGTTGGTACCACAAATCAAGCACACGATCGAAAAAAATAATGCCGTTTAAATAATGTTCGGGCCGCGAAGAATAACGCGAATTTGGATCGCATTTCCGTTAGTTGGAATGTTAGGGTGATTCATACACTCTGGAATACAGAGTTGCGTAAGTGTACACAAACGCTTGACATCAAAGGTAGCGGCTGCGAACGTTTCGTAAACACGTTAATCTGGTTTTGACAACGGGTTGGAATTAGGCAGATGCGAGTTATTCAGAGGAATGAAGGGATGCGTAGGGCGTTGCTAAGGCGTAGCTATGCTAACTGTGTATCAGTATTGCTTCGATGTTTACATTGGAATGTGAGACTGTAAACGACATGAAAACGCCTCAAAAACACTGCCTCAACCACAATCTAAGTAAATGCATTCCTTGACTACGCGTAGTTACGTCCAATTAGGCCTACAACTCCCCCTTCAATAGACGTGGCATATCGCGACTTTGTTGATAGTCAAATCTGCATTGTGGGGGACTGTGAGTGACATGCGTAGTCGGTTAAAGGTGCTTAAACAATTCGATTTTTTTGCTAGTCTCATTTCAAATAAATTTAGCGAAAAACCAAACCTACCTGGTATCCACTGCAACATGCTAGCTCGTTTGTGCAACTTTTGTATGTAGTTTCTGTGAAGTCATCAGACACACCATTAAATTAGTTAATGCTTATTCAAGCATTAACTAATTGAAATTTAACTAATTGAAAATCGAAGCGCTAAGAAATCAATCGATTTTATACCAATTAAGTGGCAAACCACTCTCCAGAGGGCGTCACTCTGGCTTCTCTTCCTGAAAATGTCGGCTTTTTGGTAACGGGAAAACTGATACATGCCGTAAATGGCGATAACGTTATTTTGACGCTTTCACGTGGGTGTAAGCTTTGTGTAAGGTTGAAATTCCTGTGAGATTGAACATAGGTTTTAGGCAATCCATTTTCCAGCAAACAATTTCGCTCTAGCAATCTCCGTCGATTTGCAGTCGCGTACGTTATCGATCCACGGCAAGTCTGGTCTCAGTGATCTGGTTCTGTCGGCTTCTGTCATAGACATGTAGCGTGTTCCTTCTACGCATTTATCTACGGCGTCTACTCATTTCTATTCGGATTTTGATGTCGGTTCTTTGATGCTGCCGGGCCGTGTTTTCATCTGATGCCGAGCGAGCGCCCACGACCTCGCGTGGCTGCCTGGCCGATGCTTCTGCTGATGCTTCCGGACAGAGGCGCCGAGGTCGCGCGGAAGACGGGACGTTCAGGGTGCCCGTGGTAGTGTTTTCCACGCACGTTCTGCGCAAGTGGCCAAGTTAACGTAGTTAGCTGCACATTTCGCCATTTATAATAACAACCGATGATAACACTCACACTATTCTTTTAGGATTGTATTTATGTAACATTTTGTTATATGCTGATGTTTGAATTATTGTCAAATAAATAATACATGATTCCAATAATAATCTATTAATAATAATCTGTAATGCGTTAGCTACAAATATATGGCTCGAAAAAAATATATGGGTGAGCGTTTTGACCGTAGTTGTTTTAGCCTAGGCTGAACACGTACTGTTATGTACAGAGTAGTTTCTTGATTTACGTCGGCTGTAGATGGGCAGCAACGCGTACTCGACAGACATGTGTTTAACATCGCGACCAAGACCAGTCATATAAAGGAGACCGCACGTAAGAAATGTGTTTAACATCGCGACCAAGGCCAGTCATACGAAGGAGACCGTGCGTAAGAAATGTGTTTAACATCGCGACCAGGGCCAGTCATACGAAGGAGACCGCACGTAAGAAATGTGTTTAACATCGCGACCAAGGCCAGTCATACGAAGGAGACCGAACGTGAGATATGTGTTTAACATCGCGACCAGGGCCAGTCATACGAAGGAGACCGTGCGTAAGAAATGTGTTTAACATCGCGACTAGGGCCAGTCATACGAAGGAGACCGCACGTAAGAAAAGTGTGCCTGTTTATCTCATTGACGATACGTTGAAGCCCAACATCGGTACACCTAACTTTCTCACGGGACCCGGGAACAGCGCCATAGCGGGCAGACCACAGTGCATTGTGGCATTGGTGGCCATGTTAACGTTTTGTCAGATTATTTCTTTGATGTTCCGTCAGCTCTTTTTATAATGTTGCAAACAAACGGCCAACCCTCAATTAGCAGTTTTTTCCAAACATTGCTACTCCTACCGGTGTTTCGGGAATGTCACCATCAAAATACCTAAGTGTCTTTAAATCCGCTTCTTACTGCAGTATCTCACTACCGAAGGTGCAACATTTCGAACCTTGCTGGCTGATTACAATTACTTCTTGGCAAATAAAATAAATGAAATCGGTTAAATTGCGTATTTTAGGCACTACACCTCAGGAAATCTAAATGTCGTCTGACCTCTACAATGAGCCTAAATGTGGTCTGACCTCTGCAATGAGCCTAAATGTAGTCTGGCCTCTACAATGAGCCTCGCAAGGTCCTTATTTGTTTCATGTCCGGACTATTCTGACATGTCCGAAGATTTAGACCAGTTACTAGATTAATTAGCGAGCAAATTCTTTAGACCAATGTGATGACGATAACATTTATTTCAACTCAATTTATGATGGTAAATTTTATACAACGAGATTAATTATGAAAGAACATTTATTTGTATAAGTATCCGCGTTGAGTACGGTTGGGGTTATCCTTTGTTTAAGTTCAAACTTAAATGATGTCTCATAGTTCATTCGAGAAGCAAGTAGCAGCTGCCCGCTAACTTAGTGAACATTACTTAGTAACTTAGTGAACATTACTTAGTAACTTAGTGAACATTACTTAGTAACTTAGTAAACATTACTTAGTGCCTTAGTAAACATGCCGAATAACGATCAAATGGCTTCGTCCGTTTCGCGCTTGTGTTTTACACACGGTTTTACATTCTCCGTTGTGTTTGTCTTCTGGCGATGTAATGTAAGAAAGTAAGTTCTTTTCAAGACTCGGGCACATCAACGAGAACTACAGTCCTGCTACATGTGAATATGCTAATTACATACTGTAACGAGTGTTACAAACTAGCAACTAGGTATATATGTAGAGGAACGCGAGGTACGTGTCTAGAAGGCGATCAAAGCGTGAACGATCAAAGGTGAAACGCGACCGGGCAGTGTGCTATTTACACCAGCGGTACCGGGCTCACGTGCGACCGGCATCTCGAGAGGTGACCTGGAAAACATCGGGGTCTTACTTAAGACGGAGTAGGCTTAAGTGATTGCCGTGTTCATGCTTGTGCGTGCGTGCGTGCGTGCGTGCGTGCGTGCCTGCGTGCGTGCGTGCTTGTCTATGTGCAATAGCGGACTGGTTAGCATTTCCGCATTGCATGCCATAGTTCTTGGTACACGATCCAACTCAGGCACGGTACGTTTGGTTCAAACACCTGGTGCCGTATGTATCGACCAGGCGTAGCATAGTCCCAGACTAAGAGGTAGGTCCGCTCTAGCTAAGCTATTCACTAGCAATACATTTAGTCGCAATGCATGAACCGGACGTAGCGAACCGATAGTCTCAGACTAGTTAGTCCATTGACTAGGCTCGCTAGTCCGGACGTACAATGGATTCCCCGGGATTCCCGACACAATCCATTGGATGCGCACGCACAATGGGTCATAGGGTCAGATCTGTCAGTGAGTTCAGAGTCAGCGTAAATACCTGAGTTGTCCGCGGCGGAAAGCAGAAGGGAAACGCAAACTTTATAGATTAATATATTATACTCGTTATTGAAGGATGTTGCCAACAATAAAGTATCGATCACGAGTAAGTTACAAAGCTTGCTAATGATTAAAAGAGAGAAGTTTTGGTGAGATATCACCGCCAAGCCGAAGCCAATGTAAACGCTTGCGTTGCTGGTCTCGAACACCGCAACTTTCGCAAGGAGGGCGACGTGAAAAGAAATATAAATATTTTAAATCGACGATTCAAAAATAATTTGTGGGACCAAAACAGACGGGGGAGCGGACCATCAAACAAACCGCTGCCAGACGATGATGTTATCATGGACATAACAATCGTCAATGATGTTATCACGGACATAACAATCGTCAATGATGTTATCATGGACATAACAATCGTCAATGATGTTATCATGGACATAACAATCGTCAATGATGTTATCATGGACATAACAATCATCAATGATGTTATCATGGACATAACAATCGTCAGTGGTGTTATCATGGACATAACAATCGTCAATGATGTTATCATGGACATAACAATCGTCAATGATGTTATCATGGACATAACAATCGTCAATGATGTTATCATGGACATAACAATAGTAAATGATGTTATCATGGACATAACAATCGTCAATGATGTTATCATGGACATAACAATCGTCAATGATGTTATCATGGACATAACAATCGTCAATGATTTTAACATGGACATAACAATCGTCAATGATTGACAGTATATCTAAATGTATAATTATGAACGTGGAATGTTATCAACAATTTCCAAAGGATTTGTTCGATCACTGAATATTCTGTTTCGCCTCAAGTGTCCTCGGTGTCATCTGTGCGAAATAACCACTGTCCCAATCTAATATTTGCATTTTCTTACGCCAGAGTCCAGGTGGTTCTTGGGCGTTAAGACACGCAGGGACTTAGCGGAAAATTGAGTCTACACTCGGTGTCCTTGCATACTGACTAGCCGGCTTACGCCAGGGCCCGGGCGTTACGCTATGGCTTAAGGAGTTAATCCCGGACCATGAATACGGCCACTGGCTATTAACATTTGGACTGAGCATCCCTCCTGACTCGGACTATTGCGTTAATGTAGGTCCAGCTTCCTATTTTGGGGGCGTAACAGAATCACATATGGCTCACTTGCCCCTGGCAGTGACCACATTCAGTCCATTATAGAAAAGTCGGCTTGGCGATTATATTCTGGAACAGACTAACCAGTTGAATGATTCCTCGCAAGAACACCATGCTCTGGTAACCACATATATATATATATATATATATATATATATATATATATATATATATATATATATATATATATATATATATATATATATATATATATATATATATATATATATATATATATATATATATATATATATATATGTATATATATTTATATAATTATAATAATAGAGCGTTGCCCAGTGCTGGAAACCATTAGGAAACTAGGCACGGGCGTGTGCAAGAAACGACAAGGAACGCTGTTCCGAGTTACGTGATCTAAGTCAGACGTCCACGTAAGTCATACGTTCCTTCGTACGGCACGAAGGCTTCGTGAAACGGCAGTTGTTCATGATAATTTCGGTATCAAGTTATTATTGGCATTGACATTTCCCTACCAAAACTTGACTGGACAATGCAAGGACTCATTCGTGCAGTGGCCGCCCTATTAAATTGATATACGGGACTTATAATTAAGGATACCTTCGCTGAAACGCCAGTAGCTGGTCAGATTAACCCAGTCACTACGCAGTCATTTGCAAGCAATGGCACTTATTCACATACGTCACTAATGCGTTGCATACAGATTGTCGTAATACCAAGTAAACGGCGCTTGTTTTATGTGGAACAAATACTTCAGATAAGGGACACACGTATACAACGCTGCCATCTGGCGTAGCCCCGCGCACCTTTATTCATATTTACAGCACATCGAATCGCGACGTTTTAGTGCGCGTACCGTAATGCTATACCTAGGTAGCAAATTAGGTTACACCAATCAATCAATTAATCAATCAATCAAACAATCAATAAATCAGTCAGTCAGTCACTCAATCAATCAATCAATCAATCAATCAACCAATCAATATAATCTTCGTGCGAGGCAGAACTGTCTTGTTACTGCGTGAGTTCGCGGCATACTACACATTTATTCCCCCGTGTGAACGTTAACTCCCGCTTGGGGGAGTGAGCGCGCTCAGAGCGGAGATAGAAGGAAAAGAGGAATGCCGTTGTGAAGATAGAATCGATGGGATTGGGAGGGGAGTGCAGAACGAGAGCGGGCGATTGGTGGAGACGACAGTGAAACGTCATTTATCAGTACAGGAAGGAGAAGGAAAACATCAATCGGGGACCACTTTATCGACTTCAGTCTCACACCGGACTGAAGAGACAAAATACCAACACTACAAAACATTACATATTGTGAACAACGGTGTTTACCATAACAACCCAAAATAGCGTAACGGCCCATTAGTATAACGTTTTTATTATTATTACCTTGGTACGATAGTGTTCACAAAGTGTTGATCGCGTCCGCGGGTAGGCTAACTAAGTACAGCGGAACCTGTCTGGAGAGACAAACGCTTCTGCCAAGGAAAGCGGCCCGTCGAGACAGCTGTTCTCCCATAGCAGGTTAATTAACAGTGAAAAGAAGGCTGAAGACTGACCATGTGTGTAAAGGATTACCAAAATGTCTTAGCTTCAAAAATATACATTGTACATGCAACATGCATAAGTCAACGCCAATCTCGCGAGTTTCATGCGACGGATTACAGCCCGTTTCACTACTCGATAATCAGCTCTTGAGCTGAAGGTTAATCGTGAAAAAGCGGTACTTTAGAAGTAATCAGCATAAGTAATGACCCTGCATTGCAGACGGCTACTGACGTAACATGTGCCCTTGGGCGACCTGGAGTGCCTCACGTCTATAAAAATCTGCGGTTTCATTCGTTACCACTCATTTTCCACACTGGTAAATTTGCTGTTTCCGTCGTTAACGAGGTGGGAACAGGTCCTTTCGCAACTGCGGTTAACTAACTTTTTCCGCGTAAAAACTGGCGGAAGTAGACGACAGTTGTGCTTCGGCTGAAGGAATTCATGTGCAACGATTTTCGTGGGTTAAATAATACGGCTGAGTTGGGATTTCGTATAATTAAGATGCGTCAATTCCCCGGAATGCTTCGATATCAACGTGCATCTGAATAAAAATGGTATATTTCATGTTCTACTATTGTAGCATATTTATAGAAATATATAGAAATTGCGTGGATTTGACAGATCAATAAATAAATCATCCGATGAGAAACCTTAACATCTTATAATGTACATGTAAAGGTGAATGTGCGTGCGTGCGTGCGTGCGTGCGTGCGTGCGTGCGTGCGTGCGTGCGTGCGTGCGTGCGTGCGTGTCAACAACGGCCGTGAAACCACCCATGTAAATGTTA
Source organism: Lamellibrachia satsuma (assembly GCA_033239005.1). NCBI lineage: Eukaryota > Metazoa > Annelida > Polychaeta > Sabellida > Siboglinidae > Lamellibrachia > Lamellibrachia satsuma. Next base: position 833,240 of record BSQZ01000110.1, read on the forward strand.
TGTCATAAACTGGCATATTTTATTTTATTGCCAAATCGTGTATTTTCAGTTACATATGACGAGATAACATACCAAGACGGCAAGCCGTTTTAACCGAAATAATAATGTATAATTACAATGAATTTAGTGTCCCAACGTCCCGTGAAACAATCGTACAGTTCATCATCACCGTTGAATATTTCATTTAACGTGGCGACCGCATAGAAAAAACATGCCTGCCCGTGGGAGCGTGGGAGCGTGGCAGCGTCCTCCTCCATTTAATATTCGTTGTTTATAGCGGTTGCGTTTACACGTCATCTTTTTTATTTTCCGTTCTCGTTCACGGTGAGAAATGGGAAATGCACTTGAGACCATATAAACAACATGTGCCTAGAACGGCCTAGTGCGTGTAAAACAGATGAATCGATTTTACCGTAAACATAATATTATTTGTTTTAAAAAACGACATTTCGTCTATTAAGCGGGCCCAGGGGGAGGCAGCATTCCCGGCGGCAAAAAAAAACGGTAGTGTGTTGAAATACATGTTAATGAATTGTCGAAGTACTCGTAAAATACATGATACATATGACAATAATTATTATGGTAATAAAATGCGCATTATTTATGACTAAACCCACTCCGGTTACTCGGTTACTACTATTTTCCTGATTGTATATGGAATATGTTGTGACAACTTTGTGACACCTTTAACCGGATTTGTATAAACAGGGCAATGCTAATTAATTCAACAACACAGCCGCGTAAAACGTGCGATTAACGGAATGTTTGATGGCGGTTCTGTACAAGCGAGAAAATAACAATGACCATTTTCAGCGACATTTGCTTGTAATATTTTGATTCACTTTATACTCACCCAAGACTATCGTGAATCCTGGTGCAAGGTGGCAGTTTCCCTGACAACCAAATACTTTACGGAGTCAATATCTTACGCCACGCTTCTCTCGCAGAGCAAATTAGCTTTCCTCTGGGGTATTGTTACCGCGTGGTCTAGTCTTGGCCTGGATCTAAACCATAGGATTAGTGGCAGTTAAACCGCTTTATAACCATCTCTCTGCTCAGTGGTCAGAATAGGCAAACGGTCGAAACATGGTAAAAAAAAACCGTCGCATCGACCACATTTCAACCTATTTTTTCACGTGTACCTACTATGCAGACATGTCTATGGATAAAGACATATTTGCATTGGTAAATAAATTATTAAATTATTGTATGCATCTTTAGTACCACAACGTGTAACCGATACCTTCCAAAGGCTATATATTCGGTCGATTCAGCGTCGGAATATTCTCCTCTCGAAACTTCGCATGGCAGCCACGTACTACTCATACAATCGCGCGTAAACCCTCAGAAATCCGAGACGTATCGAAACAAACGTGTTTGGCAATCTCGAGATCCATATACGGTGTTAAAGTTGTCAAAAGATATATGAATACACTATGGAGCTAAGGGGGGTAAAAAGACAAGTCTTCAGTTGAAGGTGAAATTGTATTCGGATGCAGCAACGGACAATGGTATATCATGCTCGTTTCTCACGTGACATTTTACGGTAATCAAATTGCAGAAAAGAAGGTAAAGTTTCGTTCTAATACAGTGCGGTGTCCAGTCCGTAAGACAACTCAAAGTGCTTTACACGTCACCTGTGGCACAATTGTTCCATCCAACACCAACTAGACTTTCCTGGGAAGCATTCAGCCAAGCTGCAATTACTGGTCGATGTATATTTGTTCACATATCATATTCACCGCTGTCTATAGCCAAGTAATGAGGATAATCATATCGACATCTTACCCCGGTAGATGGTCGCGTAATGACCGCACCTACTCATTTACACGGGCACGCGTAAGTAGGTGTCCATTTCACACCTAACCGAGACACGGTTACGCCTAATTGCCCTAGCATCACTCGATCACGAACAAGATGCAATTCTCCACCGCTCAATTAGTGCTAGTTGCCGAGCAAGGTACTGTTGAAAAGAACACTGTCACGCCGTGGTACGGAAATAGAACATAGTTCACTGGCGGGCATGCGCCTCGGGCAGAGCTCACCGTCAGGCACTGGCCAAGAACGAGAGAGACGCCAGTTGGGCGTGAACTTTTCCTTGGATGTTGTGGGAGAGGCTGTCGCTGCATCGGAGGCTGGAAAGGGACTGAGGTATTACAGTTCTTGAAAATATGGACATTTATCATTGTTTGTTTGGGTAGTTAATGTTTGAAAATTATGCAGTCGTTACTACTGGAGTGCATTATTGTAATGTCATGTTGGTCGTTTACTTTCTAAGCTATCGTTCGAATTTCATGGTTTGAGTCAGGTTTGATTTTCAAGTGTACGTGCGTGTACGTGCGTGTGTGTTTGTGAGTTTGTGCATGCGTCCGTGTGTTTGTATTTATGTGCGTACGTGCATGCTTCCGTGTGTGTGTGTGTCTGTGTGTGTGTGTGTGTTTGTGTGTGTGTGTGTGTTTGTGTGTGTGTGTGCGTGCGTGCGTGCGTGCGTGCGTGCGTGCGTGCGTGCGTGCGTGCACACCGGTGGTATCTAAACCATTTAGACTCTATCCATGCCCTATGAATCCACTAGCGACGTAGGGGAAACATAGCAAAATGCCCACTGCCTACAGCGGAACGAATCCAGCAGAAACAACGCCTACAGCAAACCGGGCTTATTTTGTTTACGCGAAGAAAATTAGTTTTGGCTGCACCGCTGGACTACGCAGTTTTGCTCTGGAAGTTGCATTAGGCGTAAACTACCATTAATTGACCAGCGAAACAGGTCCGGCAACACGTCACTTCGTTTACCTGGCTGTGGGAAAGTGCTTCCTACCTCCGGGCTACTGGGCGTATACCATCCATAAGAGTCACGTGTGCGACTTTACACATGCTCACTTACTCACTCACTCACTCACTCACTCACTCACTCACTCACTCACTCACTCACTCACTCACTCACTCACTCACTCACTCACTCACTCACCACTCACTCACTCACTCACTCACTCACTCTCTCTCTCTCACTCACTCTCTCTCTCATATATATATATATATATATATATATATATATATATATATATATATATATATATATATATATATATATATATATATATATATATATATATATATATATATATATATATATATATATATATATATATATATATATATATATATATATATATATATATATATATATATATATATATATATAAATATGGTCTTCGTCGTATTCGCCGGTCTATGTCTTTTGCTGTCGCCAAAACTATTGCAACTGCTCTTGTTAGACTCGACTATTGCAGGTCATTATATTATTGCTCTCATTTTGAAACTTCAACGTGTGCAAAATTGTATGGCAAGGGTAGTTTATCGGTATCATTGTTTCGCTCACTCAGCACCACTTCTTAAATCATTGCATTGGCTCCCTGTCCGATATCGCATTATTTTTAAGATATGCGCAGTTACATATCAAGCACTTTCATCCAAGCAACCAACATATTTACATCCACTATTCACTCCTGCCAGACAGCCCAGACAGCTCCGATCATCTAATTCTAATCTACTTTTTGTTCCCAGTGTTAAGATAAATGTCGAAACTAGAACTTTTTCCATTGTTGCACCGACTCTGTGGAACTCACTCCCTGTTAGTTTATATAGGAAATATAAAACCAAAACAAAACCTGTTTAAACTTGCTTATCCCCCATAGCGTATCCCGGCGTACCAACTGTTTATAACTGGAACTGCTTATCGATTATGAACAGTTACACTCTTTTGTTTTGAAGCGCTGCCGAGCTTGGGTCTCCCGGGGAGGTTTAGCGCAATATAAGTATTTTATATATAATTATATATAGATATATTATATTATAAATATTATTATTATATGGCACTTCAGTAATTAAAATATTGTTATGGGGTATTGATTGATTATATAAAGGTGCAAAGTGTTGCGCAAACGACAGGTATTATAACGGACAACAGTAAACATATAATTTGACCGTTTTCTGTTAATGAGAATCAACATTCGGGAAGAGCTGTCGATAATTTCCAATGCCTGTGGGCAACGTTTATTGGGATCATTCGTTCACGGGGTCACAGGATGGGCCGTACCATTAACATCCGTAAATATTTGTTCACGTTCAGACCTACCATTGCCATGAATTAGGCGCTGCACGATTTTGCGTTGGAGTGCAGACTTCAATATTTTGCCGAGAAGGTTGAATGCTCTCTGGCCTTGATGTGATCCATGAACCGATGTATTTGAGATAGTCGACCTTCTCCAAAACATATCCTTCCCCGGTGATTGCAATCCGTGAACTTCTTCAGCACGATCCTCGCAAGCCGAGGATTCCACTCGCGTGAGAAACTCCTGTGTCTGCGTGATCTCTTCTGACAGGAGAGTGATATCGTCTGTGAAAAGAATTAAAATCGGTGATGACGTTGCTTAGAATTAGCACGGCTATACGTTGTTTCTTGTTGGAACACCGGGACTCCCCCGTCCGTATCTTCGATGTCGCAGTGCATTGTCAAGAATTCCCACGAACAGGTATGTTTCGAGCTTCTCTCCGTGCAGAACTACGGCCAGCATATCAGTTAGTTTCCACTTCCGGTGACGACACCTTGGCGCGAGTGTTCTTGTACATATTGGCGATATATGTTGCCAACATTTTGTGAACACCTCAAGAATGTTATGGTTGCAGGGTGACTTTCGTTCCAACTGAAGAATATTATGGTTGCAAGGTGACTTTCGTTTCAACTGAAGAATGTTATGGTTGCAAGGTGACTGTCGTTCCAACTCAAGAATGTTATGGTTGCAGGGTGACTTTCTTTCCAACTCAATAACGTTATGGTTCCGATTCCTTCCACGAGCCGTCTCAATACTGTGGTACGGCCGACTGCAATCCTTCCACCCCAGTCTGGTTGACTCTAAGGTGGTGGTAAATGTCAGCGCAGATGCCATTCAGGATCATATTATTGAAAGTCTACGCTACGATGGAGCTCAGGCTAATATCCTTGTAATTACCTCCCATCGCCAGATTTGGGTACCGGAATTGTGTCCACAACTGATCAATGTAGTGGTTTCTTCCTTCCATCAACATTTTGTTACAAAACCCAAGAATTCATGTGATATGCCATCCACTCCATTGCTCGTTCATTTGGTCAGGTATTTATTGGCCTTCTTATATTATTCTCTCTCGAACGGCCCTTCTTTGATAATGACGTGTTAGATAAATTTCTTCGTCGTCATCTTCTACGTAAATATGATGGACTACCAAGTAGTTTATGGAAATGTTTGTAACAATTTGCCACCTTTGTAGACATTGATGCTGACTGAAGTGGCTGACTTTCCACCCGGAATATATACTCAACTTTGACGTAGAGACTCGTCATTGCTCCGGCACCGGCCGACTGACGACGACGACTAATGACGACGACGGCGACGACGACGACGCCGATGATCCTTATAGTTAAATGCTGATTATTAAAAAGCGACCTCTACCGGTCCTGTAGTACGGGAAGTCATGGACGTAGTTTCACTGGCACCCTGGACATTTCAGAACCCAAACTGACATCCGAAATATATTGGCTGAATCTTCACATATGCGTTCTGGGATCTTCTTGATCTCGGCCCCGGATCCTCGGCCAAAGAGATCACTATCGACCTTCGTTCGTCGCACGCTTCCGCCGCCAGGGAGGACGGCGAAGCGGCGACCGCAATTAATGTCTCATTGTCGACCCGTCGATCAGACCTCCGGTCGGCCGACAGGAAATGACGACGGCTAATGTGTCTTTCGACTGTCTGCACTAGCTGGGAAACGCCGAGTGCAAATAGGAAATGTCGATATTTTCCCCGAGCGGCGTAGCTTTATATGAATCGATCCATCAATATATCAATTAATCTGAATGTCATTCGACAAGTGTGCGTGTATGTTTGAAGCCTGCAAACCGGCTTCCCAGCTAGCGAAACTGTTAGCCAGCCAGTCAGCAAATATGTCAACCAATCGGCAGCCAGGCAGCCTGGCAGCCAGCCAGACAGCCAACCAGCCAGCCAGCCAGCCAGCCAACCAACCAACCAATTAGCCTGCCAGCTAGCAAGCCACTTATTCAGACAACCTGAATACAAGCCAGCAATTCAAATTACTAATGCCTCCACAGTTTGAATATTGGGTTCATAATTCATATCACATCGTTGGCTTTTATGCTCTTATTGTATTACGTTAAAAATGTAGCAACGACTTACACCGGATGCTGACAAGACCATCAAGAGAGAAAAAAAGAACAATATATAATATTCGCACACATACGAGAATAAAACTACTGTTGTGGGTCGTTCTAACGCGCATGCGTGTGAATATTGTGTATGTTTGTCATTGCGATATATGTGTGTGATGTCATTGCGACATATGTGTGTGATGTCATTGCGATATATGTGTGTGATGTCATTGCGACATATGTGTCTGGTGTCATTACGATATATGCGTGTGATGTCAATGCGATATATGCGTGTGATGTCATTGCGATATATGCGTGTGATGTCATTGCGATATATGCGTGTGATGTCATTGCGACATATGTGTGTGATGTCATTGCGATATATGCGTGTGATGTCATTGCGATATATGTGTCTGGTGTCATTACGATATATGCGTGTGATGTCATTGCGATATATGCGTGTGATGTCAATGCGATATATGCGTGTGATGTCATTGCGATATATGCGTGTGATGTCATTGCGATATATGTGTGTGTGATGTCATTGCGATATATGCGTGTGATG